>JADBJO010001556.1:182500-265000 GCA_016801955.1 Conus betulinus | reverse complement strand
GTTGTTGTTGTTGTTTTCAATCTGACACCTTGTTGTGTTGTTGCTATTCCCTTTGAATCGTGTGGCTTTGTCTTGCCACTCTCTTCCTCTGAAGACCTCAAGAAAATGGCGCCTGGTGTTCCAGGGAGGTGTACGAGAGGTTTGGCAACACCAGCATCAGATGGCTCAGACGTCCTGGGCCCACACGAGAAGAAAGCCACTCCTTACCACGTGACCTGCCACCTCCGTCACTCCGGGTCTCACATGGTAACCCGGTTGGCGCGTTGTGCTTTTAGCTGTTCGTTAAAAAAAAAAAAAAAAAAAAAAAAAGTTTTGCGATGCCAGAATTTAAAATGTTCGTTATGGTTCATGGTTGACAGATATAATCTCTCTCTCTCTCTCTCTCTCTCTCTCTCTCTCTGTCTGTCTGTCTGTCTGTCTGTCTGTCTCTCTCTCTCTCTCTCTCTCTCTCTCTCTCTCTCTCTCTCTCTCTCTCTCTCTCCTGTGAAGCTGAATTCCCCATGGACGCAGCGCAGTACATGGTGGAAACATCTGACAGTTTTCCTGACAACTGAGAAGATGAAGATTATGGCTAGGTCATCAGTGTGGTTTGTACATCGTGCCAGGACTGTGCGATCCGCTTCCTTTACCAGTATGTCCCTACGTCAACCAGGCTACAGACGTACAGTGACCTGAGTCGGTCGAGAAATGTGAAAAAAATTCTCAAAGTGATCCCTTTTGTTCTGGTGTTGCAAACATGTATAACCTGTGTTTGTTATCTTTTTATGGTATTGCCTTTCTTCATTGGACGTACAAATGAGCTATAAAAGGGTTAAAGAAAGATGAACAGGGCAACTTTTACGCTGAAGATACCTATCAGAAGTATGCAGGCTTAAGCACCGGAGAAAAGCCAATGGCACCCTCATATTTGATATACGTTTTCCTATGTCTGCTCTCGTTATGACCTGACCACCAGATGCTGATTCATTGCAGGTCCCTTTGAATCGTCTCACGCCGTCACATTTCACCACGTGTGAAGGACGGTGCTGGGGAAAACAGAACTGCACGACCACGTTCAGCTCACAGCGACAAGGTTTCGTTTCCGCGTAGTGCCATGAGCATCTTCGGGTCACCAACTGAGGGGAGGGGGGGGGGGTGTAGGGGGGTCTGTCAGGGGAAGGATTCTCACAGATTGATAGGGCTGTTAGTGGGGATGTATTGATAGATTGGTGAGACTGTTAGAAGAAGGATGTATTGATAGATTGGTGTTAGACTGTTAGAAGAAGGATGTACTGATAGATTGGTGAGACTGTTAGAAGAAGGATGTATTGATAGTTTGTGAGACTGTTAGAAGAAGGATGTACTGATAGATTGGTGAGACTGTTAGAAGAAGGATGTATTGATAGTTTGTGAGACTGTTAGAAGAAGGATGTATTGATAGTTTGGTGACACGGTTAGAAGAAGGGTGCATTGATAGATTGATGAGACTGTTAGAAGAAAGGTGTATTAATAGTTTGGTGAGACTATTAGAGGAATGATGTATTGATAGTTTGGTGAGACTGTTAGAAGAAGGATGTATTGACAGACTGGTAAGACTGTTAGGAGAAGGACATATTTAAAAATTGGTGAGACTGTTAGAAGAAGGATGTATTGATAGATTGGTGAGACTGTTAGAGGAAAGGTGTGCTGGCAGATTGATGAGTTTGTGAAAGGAAGGACACAGTGTCAATTTGATGGGCTGTTACTGGAAGAGTACAGTGGCAACCTTTACCCCATAGAACGTAGCCTGATTCTGCCATTGCTAACAGGTGATTTCAAAAACAGCGGCTTAATTGTGATTCTAAAGTAACCAGAAATGCCACCGACAAACTGTTTATTACTTACCGAGAGAATGTTATTCAAAGAAATTGTTTACGTCATAGAATTGCACCTTCCTTGAAGGCAGTACCCATGAATAGAAAATGAGGTAAGAACGTTACAATAAAAAAAAACCCTAAGTGTCTCATATGACGACCTAGGTGTATGCTACCTATGTCATTTATAGATTTTTCTCTGATGATTCTGAGCGATTGCGATGTACTCAGGTGTATTGTTCTTGATATCGTCGGTTCCATTTGGGCATAACGAAGCTGAGGGATTCGCCATTGTCTCAGAGAAGTGAACGGAGCTGAACGGAGTGATTTCAAATTAAACTCTCTCAAGATAAACGCTCGTACGACAAATGCTCACAGATAAATGCTCACGTGACGTACACTCACAAGAAATTTGCTCACAACATAAATGGGAGAATGCATCAATGCACATATTTGCTCACACTGTTATTGCTGAATGGACACTTTTTTTTTCGCGTACCCAAGATCACCTTGTATGCCGAACTTTCCACTGGCCATCGCGAGAGAAGGCTGCAAACTAAATGGAGTCTTGTGGCTGATTTCAACAAACCTTTCGCTGCCCCCCCTCCCACGAAAAACAAAAACAAAAATAAATAAATAAACAAACGAAAGCAAGCAAACAAACATACCACACACACTTTTCGTCAGAAAATTTAAACCCATTTGCCTAAAAAATCTGGTGGCATCAGTTGCTCCTTTGTCATGTTATAAAGAGTTGTCAGTTTTATGTGCAAACCGAACTGTCTACAATACTTGGCAGGAAAAAAAAAGAGGTCGTACTGAGAGCTGAGATGGGACTGACTGCTATAGTGTAGCGACAGTGGTTTAGCTGCAGACGTAGGGATCACAGTAGTTTAGCTACAGGGTTTGGGCTCCATGGCTGGCCACTGTGATTTAACAACTGATTTAGGATACCATGACTGGCCACAGACGTTTAGCTACAGATTTAGGACACCGGTGGGACTGGCCACAGGGTTTAGCGACAGATTTAGGACACCGGTGGGACTGGCCAGAGTTTAGCAACAGATTTGGGGCACAGGTGGACTGGCCACAGACGTTTAGCGACAGATTTGGGGCACAGGTGGGACTGGCCACAGGGTTTAGCGACAGATTTAGGGCACAGGTGGGACTGGCCAGAGTTTAGCAACAGATTTGGGGCACAGGTGGGACTGGCCACAGACGTTTAGCGACAGATTTGGGGCACAGGTGGGACTGACCACAGACGTTTAGCGACAGATTTAGGACACAGGTGGGACTGGCCACAGACGTTTAGCGACAGATTTAGGACACAAGTGGGACTGGCCACAGACGTTTAGCGACAGATTTAGGACACAAGTGGGACTGGCCACAGACGTTTAGCGACAGATTTAGGACACAGGTGGGACTGGCCACAGACGTTTAGCGACAGATTTAGGACACAAGTGGGACCGGCCACAGACGTTTAGCCACTGAGTTAGAGCTCCGTAAGTGGCCACTTTGGTTCAGCTACAGGTTTCGGGGCTCAGGTTGCACGGTGCGGTGTATGTAAGGAATGTTACCAGTGTGCAAAACACAGTAGAGGAGGGTACAGGTGTTTGTTTTGTGTTCGTGAGTGGGTAAATGAGTGAGTGAGTGTGTGTGTGTGTGTGTGTGTGTGTGTGTGTGTGTGTGTGTGTGTGTTTGCGTGACCGTGAGAGCGAGCAAAATATATTTGTAAAGAGCCGTTGTTTGATTGTTAATAAATACATGATCAGTTAGTTTTTGCTGAGTGTTTGAGTTGACGGATGTCCCAACTCCTTCTCTCCTTCCTCCTCATCATCCTCTCTCTCTCTCTCTCTCTCTCTCTCTCTCTCTCTCTCTCTCTCTCTCTCTCTCTGTCTCTCTCTCTCTGTCTCTCTGTCTGTCTATCTGTGTCTCTCTGTCTCTGTCTCTCTGTTTCTGTCTGTCTGTCAGTCCGTTTGTCTGTCTGTCTGTCTGTCTGTCTCTCTCTCTCTCTCTCTCTCTCTCTCTCTCTCTCTCTCTCTCTCTCTCTCTCTCCAGCGTGGCGAGTTCTGTTCTCTGCCTGCGAGCCCATCGATTTCCTATCAAAGATTGTGCTAGTGCTGGCAATGCTGACACGATTTTCAAATGCATCGAGTCACGACGCGCCCCAGAAACATGGCGAAAAATGTGTGGGAAACAGAAGGCGGCCCATGATCAACTCCAACTGAAGGGTGGAACCACTCTCCAATAGCACCATGTAAGAACTATTATGGGCCGTCCACTGACGTCATGCATTTTTCTTGAATTTTCATTCGTTACTATTCCTATCAAAGGACTGAAATAGAGTGTGCGTAGTAAGCCTTATATGTCTGCAGTATTAAAATGATATGCAAATGACCACACGTGAGGGGAAAGACCATTTTTCCTCATCACTGACTGGATGACCAGCCAGCGCTTTGTCTCGCTTGCAAAGATGGCGGCGCAACCTTCGACGAGCGTAGCGACCAAATCATCAACGTACTTACACAGCTGAGCGGGCTCTGCTAATCATTTTTGACAAAGATAATAATCTTTTATTCAACGACTCACTCGAGCATGAGGTGAGATGATGATAGTGATGGAATTGCCGACCATATTCGTCAGTTATTGAGTCGTGCTGTGCGATCTCAAGAGTGTGTTCAGCTGACTGGTTACCAACGTCGAACGAGCTAGCCTAGTGTGTACTCTGCACTGTGTGCGAGTGGCCAGCGACGTGTTAGTCAGCGCGAGAGGGGAGCGCGGCCTGCTCGCGGCGTGACACGGGCAGCAGGAAAGGTAGGGGAAGAGGAGGAGTGAAAGAGAGGGTTGAAGTCCAGCAAGGGGGCGTGGTGGGGGGAGGGGGGGCGTGGTCGTGAACTGACCTGTCTGCATGAGGTGTGAGCGTCTGGATAGACTTCTAGACTGTTTTACTTTCATTTACAGGTGTAGTGTGACAATACAAACTTTATTTTCAACTTTTTTTTGCTGTGTGTTCTTTTTGATGTGAAGCTGTAGTGGTAAATACATATGTTTTTGATCGTGCAAAAAAATCTATCCAATCTAAATGCCTAAATATTTTTTCAGTGCAGCAGTTCTGGCTGTGTTTGGAGATTTGCTTTCTTTGGAATGGTGACGATTAGTGATGGGCCCATGGCACAGACCACCCCCCAGTGTGCCAGGGTTGGCTGCAGATGGCAGGTTTATTGATTCTGCCTCCACGCCATGCTTCAGAGAGTTCTACACGGAAGTTGTTGATGGCTGCTGTCTTCCTTCGTGTGAGCGCATTTACTGCAACTACAATTTCATCAGGGAGCATAGGAAACTCACCTCATCTGTTGAATCTTGTACTGTTAACGCACTTGGATCTCCTTTTCTCCGATTGTAGAAAAGTTCGGTTCAGAGCAACATTCAGTCTACCTTTCAAAGATGTCTTCTTTCTGTGAGAGAGACAGTACCGTCCTAACTTAGTGTCATCCTAACGTGGTCAGGTATTTTACAATCTTAACATCTTTCTTTATGTCTTGGTTGTCTAGGTGTTTCCTTAATGTCCTCATGCTGTTGTTCGACCCCCTGGGTCTCCTTGGCTAATTGCATCCTCCTTCCACCGTCAGACATCTCCAGGGTACTGCTTGTGCTGCATGGCTTCCATCTCCACCGGCTTCTTTCCATGGCCACTCTTACAGTGCCAGTCATCACTCTGTCAGAATTTCCCGTGAGGGTTTTGAGATCTTCCAGCGGTTTGAGTTGGACACACTCTCCTCTTATGGCCGCTTGGAATTGTTCAGCAGTGCCAGGATCTTTTAGTCTATCAGCAATGAATCTGAGACGGATGTTTCTCCACTCTCTTGTTGTTTCTCAAACTTCCTTTTAAGCTGTCTTGCTGTTTCTCAGAAAGTCTTTCATAGTGTTTGGCGATTGGGACTTCTAACAAAACAGCACAGAATATGGACCAGACGTAACCATTTGAAACTAGTAAGATCAGGGTATGATAATACCAAAATCTGACGACACCAAAAACATCTTTGGGGCACCAACCTGAAGAACTGTTCACCAGGTTCCTCCAGTTCTGTCAGTGGTGTCCTCAAGGTCTGGGTGTCTGCAGGTATCCATCCTGTCCATTCTGCAACGTCGTCAGTCCATCGTTGTTCCTGTCCTCTCCTCTGTCTCTCCCTCTTTCAACAGTTCCATGGACGATCGTGTAACAAGATCGTTGGATCTTGTTACTGGACCATACCAACGTAGTTTTTTGTCTTTTTGAGTGATGTCAGTAGATGTTTTACATGGTCCGATGTGCTTGATGGTACTTGGATTTTTCTATCCAGATCCGCGGTAAAGACATAGGAAGATGGGATATAGCAACTGATCTCGTAACTCACGGAATGTTTTTTTGCCTACTGCTTCAGGTCTGATGTTGTTTTCTGGTCCAGGAGAGGGTTTCTTGTTTGGATCCCTTGTCGCTAAATTTGGAACTCAGGTAAGTGAGCTGTTGAACAGATTTTACCTTCTGTCCACAGATATTTTGGTAGGGTTTTCTTGATGGTGGTGATGTTGCTGGCTGTCAGTTAAGTCTTTCAGGCGCTAATGTGCATACCATTTCATGTCGATGTATCATCCAGTCTTTCACAATTTTGGCGAGTTCTCCTCCTCTTCCTGGCAGGGCACCGCTATCACCTGTAGATCGAAGGTTCCCGGCGCTTCTTTCTCCAGAGCTGACGGTGCTAACATCATGAGTTCAGTTCCAGGAATATCTTGTAAACTGTAACAGATAAAAGGCAGCCCTGAGGAATTCCAGTTGAACGAAGTAGGGAACAATGTACTTTAATGCAGTACCTTGCATGAGCCCAGCTATAGTTATCATTTCAGAGCAGGACAAAAAAAAAGCGTTTCTTTGCGTAAAATATCTTTAACAAGACAAAAAAAAAAGTCAAATTAGTGAACTTGTTAAAAACTTTCAGGACACACACCTATTTTTCTGTTTGCAGGCACCCTTTGATATCAAAGGAAAAAAAAATCAGCGTATAATGCAACTGTTTAAACTGCTTAATTAACAAGACAAAAAAAAAATCGCGCTATTTAACAAAAACCATTTACACCCACTCCAAAGTCAAGCGATTGAAGGTAGGTTCTATACAGCAGTTGAGTCGTACTTTTGACCTTACAACTAAAAGGGATTTCACTGACCTGCAGACCAGCCCACATGAAATGTCAACACACTGTGCTGACCAGCTCAGCCCATTCCTCTGTGTGTGTGTGTGTGGGGGGGGGGGGGGGGGGGGGGGGGCGCGCGCGTGCGTGTATGTACATGTGTGTGTATGTACATGTGTGTGTGCATGTGTGTGTGTGTGTGTGGGGGGGGGGGGGGGGGGTGCGCGCGTGCGTTTGTGTGTGTGTGCGTGTGTGTGTGTGTGTGTGTGTGTGTGTGTGTGTGTGTGTGTGTGTGTGTGTGTGTGTGTGTGTGTTTTCTTCAAATTAAATGTCTTTCACTTAACGTTTTTTACACAGCTAAGGGAATAGAATGAATGAATAAATGAATGTGTGTGTGTGCGTGCGTGCGCGTACGTGTGTGTGTGTGTGTGTGTGTGTGTGTGTGTGTGTGTGTGTGTGTGTGTGTTTGCACGTGTGGATTTGTGTGACAGGTTTCACACCGTGATAACCTCATCAGACGGAGGACCAGCACAGCCGAGTGCTGAGCCCACCTCTGCCGAATGAGGCCCTAAGATTGCCTACACAGACAAATGTCCCTGCGGCACTGGATCTCAATCCCTGGAACCCATTCTCCAACAATGTCCAGCCCATGATGCTCTACGACGCCAAACCTGGCCAGCGAGTGCAGAGATGCAGCTTTGGGGCAGCCGTCAAGACCTCGAGAAGACGGTTGATTCACCGTGGCGACAGGATAGACAATCTGACGCAAGCAGTAAAAATCGACCGCAGCAGCAGCAGCAGAAGAAGAAACAGTGGGAAATACCAAGATCTAGGTTGGCGCACCAGTCCTAGCTACCTCAGGCACGGCAGCTCAGTTTTACGTCATGTTACTGCAAACATACGTCATCAAATTGCTTTTGTCAGCATCTGTAGCCTAGTGCAAATTACAACTGGTCTACTTCCATACTTTGGATCAGAATTGTCCAAGTTAGACATTTACTATTTCAACGAACAGCGGCTTGACCGATTCATCTCAGCGCTGATTCGTTGTCGCTGTTGTGTGGTACACGGAGGTAAGTTCCAAAGTGACACTGTCCTCTTTTTGATAATCTCTGACTAATCTTTCGGCAGTGCTGAAATGAGTCGAAGATGATGGTGATGTTGTGATGAGAGTCAGGAAACCGTTTTATATAATAAATCAGATTAACATCAAGTCTTCTATGGTGGTTCGAGGCTTTACATACAGAATTCTTGGATTTGTTGCACATCCATCGGTCCGAAGTCGTGTGTGTGTGTGTGTGTTTGAGATGTCGGATCGGTATAACTGGTAACATGTAGCTAATCTCTTCCTCTCTCTGATTTTGTGGCTTCAATCATTTGCTTTCTTATGATTATTTGACCCAATTGTTAGTTTTGTTGTTTTCCTAACGCGATAGTTGTTTTCTTTTTTCTTTTTTTTTTCCTATTGCAATAATATCATATTAACATCGAAGTGATTCAATACATTCTATGTTTAATCCTGAGATTAAAACAATCCTGTTAGAACACTGTCGGACTCAAGACTCCTTCCTGTCTTTATCCGTAAATAGTCCTGGGTTCCACAGACATCTTATTCATGCCATGATTTTGACCTCTATCTCAATCCACTCCGTTCTCATCTTGAAACACGACATAGCCACGATTCTATGGCATTCTTATTGTCTGGCAATACTACTTTCCAGGTAGGCCATACCTCTTGCTTCCTCACTTTGAAATCGGCACTTAAGATTTATCTGTTTAAACGCTATTTGCAGAAATGCCATCTGAAAAGTTGCTGATTTCCTGCCTGTCACTTGTATACATTCGATCGTATACGAATGAGCTGTTGATCTGTGTCATGCTGTGTGTGTGTTGTGTGTGTGTGTGTGTGTGTGTGTGTGTGTGTGTGTGTGTGTGTGTGTGTGTGTGTGTGTTGTTCTTGTTGTTGTTGTGTTGTGTAAGTGTCTGAGTGTGCGCGTGCGTATGTATGTATGTGTGTGTGCATGTGTGTGTGTGTGTGTGTGTGTGTGTGTGCGTGTGTGCGTGCGTGCGTGCGTGTGTACGTGCGTGTGTGCGTGTGTGTGTATGTGTGCGTGTGTATGCGTGCGTGCGCGCTCATGCGCGTGTGTATATGTGTGCATGCATACATGCGCGCGCGTGTGTGTGTGCGCTTGTGTGTATGTACGTACATGCGTGCGGGCATATGTGCATGTGCGCGCGCGCGCGCGCGCGCGTGTGTGTGTGTGTACAGGAGAAAAGAGCGACAGCAGCATGGAGGAAGAGAAACACAGTGAGAACGACTCTGTGAATCAGGAGTTCCTGCAGTTTGAGTTCAACCTGACCGCCCGGCAGAACTACTTCTCCCTCTACCTCGGCACCATGCTCACCGCGCTCTTCCTCATCATCGTCTTCATCTCCCTCATCAAAAGACGGACGCATGTGAGTCTCGGGACGAACGCTCTGTCTCTGTCTGCCTGTCTGTCTGTCTGTCTCTCTGTCTCTCTGTCTCTCACACACACATTGTTTTCATTTCTCTCTCACCAAAAGATGAAAGCATGTAAGCATTAGGACGTATGCTCTCTCTCTCTCTCTCTCTCTCTCTCTCTCTCTCTCTCTCTCTCTCTCTCTCCCCCCCCCCCCCCCCCCCCCCTCCTCCCCCCCCCCCCCCCCCCCTTGGTAATCAGCAAGAACACAGTTCAAAAGTGGGTGCATGTTTTCTCGTTATTTCACGAAAATAGCTTTCAGTATGCCAGGTCTCGGACTGCCATCTCCTTTGGAAAAAACGCCTTGAACTCATTTCTTGAAGAAATGTGTTGGTCGTCTTTTAAAATCGAAGGTGAAGAAGACCACCTTGCAGTGGTGCTTTGACTGAAGACAGCGCCGACAACCCGCTGTGACACAGAGTGATACCGTTGTGTACGGAAGAGAAAATGCCCATCGCAAATTATCAGAGACAGGAGGAGAGCCGAGGCAGAGAGAGGAGAAGGAGGCAAGTGTTTCTACATCCCTGCCTGGCCTTTCTCGACCAAAGCCCCCTCAGTTTATATTACAAAACAGAAAACTCGACTGCTTTTGATACAATCCCTGGAAATGACAATGACAGTCCTGAATATATGTAGCGGCGACACAACCCGCCGACCATTTTCACAACACTGTGCGACTCTGACCAGGAGACAGTGACTGTCACATCTGAATGCAGACGTTAGGGCTGGCAAAAACGAACATGCCACTGCGCATTGTGATCAGCCCTTGACCCAGTCTGCAACACTGACAGAGCACACCGAGGATATCTAGATAGTTTCAGACATGCACATCCTGTGATAAAAACGGGGACAGTTCTCAAAGTTCCAGTGGATTGTTTCACAACAACAACAAGCTTCCAGCCTGTCGTCTGAGACATGCAGGGAAGTATTGAAAGTGTTTACAAGAAATATCAAAAAGAAGTGGACAGACTGCACTACGGCATCAGACAGGAGAAGACGACCACAGCTGGTGAAGATGAACATCCTGACTGACGACCCTGGGAACTACAAATCTCCCACCTGCATCTATCGTGTTGGACTGTGATACAGTTTCCGAGCATCCCCCCTGGAGACCACAGTGACAGTGCCAGTTTGTCCTAACCAGTCAACACAATGCCGCGATCTGGATTCCATGACGCGAAGACTATGTCCACTATCATTGTATGAAATATTGTTTATATCTATTTTAGTCACGATATCTGCCCTACCCCCCATACACTATGCTGCGTCACAGAGCCAAAAGCCTGACACATTAGATCATTGGTATTCTCTCTCTCTCTCTCTCTCTCTCTCTCTCTCTCTCTCTCTCTGTACGCACACAATCACGTGTGTGTGTGTGTGTGTGTGTGTGTGTGTGTGTGTGTGTGTGTGTGTGTGTGTGTGTGTGTGTTTCAGTCTGTGGTCGTTCAGCTGGCCAAGCCAGACACGGATGCTCATGTGCACGAGTACATCGTGATGCTGAAGACCTCCATTCGGATCGGTTGGTGTGCAGGGCGTCCTGTCTCCCTTTATATTGTGACACTTTGATGGTTACATCATAATGATGATGATGATGATGATGATGATGATGATGACGATGATGATAATGATGATGATGATGGTAATGATCATGGTGGTGATGATGATGATGATGATGGTATGATGATGATGGTGATAATGATGGTGGTGGTGGTGGTGATCAGATGATGATAATGATGGTTGTATCAGATGATGATGATGATGGTGTATGATGATGATGATGATGATGATGATGATGATGATGATTAAGATGATGATGATGATGATGATGATGACAATGCTGGTGCTGATGCTAATGCTGCCGCCCGCCGCCGCCGCCGCTGCTGCTGCTGCTGTTGCTGCTGCTGCTGCTCCTGCTGCTGCTGCTGCTGATGATGAAAATGATGATGATAAAGCTGTGCTGTTAAAGTTTCGCCGGCTTTTTATTAAAATTATGTCGCAGCACAGAATGTATAGTAATGTTTCTACACGCATCGCATACGTATCAAAAACACGTAGACCAGCAAAAAAAAAAAAAAAAAAAAAAAAAAAAAAAAAGAAACAAAAACAAACACACAAACAAACAACGAAAGAAAAAGAAGCATACAGGAAACAACAAGACGGTAGACTATTCAAACGTGTCAGAGATAAAAGATTTGTAAACAGCGAAGCGCTGCTTCCATACAACGATAATCTTCAGGTCTTGAGACTCAAGTCGTTCGCGGCCTGTGATGGGAGCGGTCGATGGTCCTTTCAGCACTATATTTGGACAGACCACTTGTCGTTTCAGGCCAGTGTTTGTGGAGATAAGTTTCATGTTTCAGCTCTATTTCTTGTAGAGATCAGCTGCTGTTTCAGCCCTTTGTATGAAATCAGTTGTCGTTTTATCCTTATATTTAGGGAGATCCGCTGTCGTTTCAGCCCTGTTTCTTTGTTGTTGTTTAGCTGTTTGTGTGTAAGTGTCTGTGTGCGCGCGTGCGTGCGCGTGTTTTTTTTAGCCCAGCGTTTGAGGAGATTAATTGTTATTTTTACCCTATGTTTGTGGAAATCAGTTGTCGTTTCATCCCTATGTTTGTGGAGATCAGTTGTCGTTTCATCCTAATGTTTGTGGAGAGCAGTTGTCGTTTCATCCCTATGTTTGTGGAGATCAGTTGTTGTTTCATCCTATGTTTGTGGAGATCAGTTGTCGTTTCAGCCCAATGTTTGGAGATTAGTTGTCGTTTCATCCTAATGTTTGCGGAGATCAGTTGTCGTTTCAGCCCTATGTTTGTGGAGATCAGTTGTCGTTTCATCCTAATGTTTGCGGAGATCAGTTGTTTCATCCCTATGTTTGTGGAGAACAGTTGTTGTTTCATCCCTATGTTTGTGGAGATCAGTTGTTTCATCCCTATGTTTGCCGAGATCAGTTGTCGTTTCATCCTAATGTTGCGCGGAGATCAGTTGTCGTTTCATCCTAATGTTTGCGGAGATCAGTTGTCGTTACATCCTAATGTTTGCGGAGATCAGTTGTCGTTTCATCCTAATATTTGTGGAGATCAGTTGTCATTTCAGCCCAATGTTTGTGGAGATCAGTTGTTTCATCCCTATGTTTGTGGAGATCAGTTGTTTTTCATCCCTATGTTTGTGGAGATCAGTTGTTTCATCCCTATGTTTGCCGAGATCAGTTGTCGTTTCAGCCCTATGTTTGTGGAGATCAGTTGTCGTTTCATCCTAATGTTTGTGGAGATCAGTTGTCGTTTCATCCTAATGTTTGTGGAGATCAGTTGTCGTTTCATCCTAAGGTGTGTGGAGATCAGTTGTTTCATCTCTATATTTGTGGAGATCAGTTATTTCATCCCTATGTTTGTGGAGATCAGTTGTCGTTTCAGACATGTGTTTGTGATCAGTGGTATTTCAGCACAATGTTCGAACAGATCAGTAGTTGTTTTTTTGCCCTGTGTGAAGTCATTGCAGGTTTCAGTCTTGACTTGAGACTTGAGAGGTTTTCAATAGTAACAGCACACAGTAGCAGAAAAAAAACATAGTATGACAAAGAAATGATGTTGATGGTAGTGGTTGTAGTGATGTTGTTGTTGTTGGTGGTGGTGGTGGTAATGAAGATGATGACCATGGCTGGCATTTCAGGATCGGGACTGACGCGTGGAGCCAGAGTGGCCATACAGCTGCTGGGCAGTTTCGGGCGACAGCAAACGGTACACGCTGAGCCAGCAGGTGATGAAGCAGAACATTCTGCAGCGAGGCCACTGCGACATCTTTGTGCTGTACACACAAAGTAAGGCCGGCAACTCCTGACAGGGTGGGTGGATGAGGAAGAAGGAGCGGTGGTGAGGTAGGAGTGGTGGTGAGGTAGGAGTGGTGGTGAGAAAGGAGTGATGGTGAAGTAGGAGTGGTGGTGAGGTAGGAGTGGTGGTGAGGAAATGATGGTGAGGAAGGAGTGGTGGTGAGGTGGGAGAGGTGGTGAGGAAATGATGGTGAGGAAGGAGTGGTGGTGAGGAAGGAAGGAATGGTGGGTGAGGTGGGAGTGGTGGTGAGGTGGTAGTGGTGGTGAGGAAGGAGTGGTGGTGAGGAAGGAGTGGTGGTGAGGAAGGAATGGTGGTGAGGTGGGAGTGGTGGTGAGGTGTAGTGGTGGTGAGGTGGTAGTGGTGGTGAGGAAGGAGTGGTGGTGAGGAAGGAGTGGTGGTGAGGAAGGAATGGTGGTGAGGTGGGGAGTGGTGGTGAGGAAGGAAAGGAGGGAGGTGGTGAGTGGTGGTGAGGAAGGTGTGTGTGGTGGGAGGAAGGAGTGGTGGTGAGGTGGGAGTGGTGGTGGTGGTGGTAGTGGTGGTGAGGAAGGAGTGGTGGTGAGGAAGGAGTGGTGGTGAGGTGGAGTGGTGGTGGTGAGGTGGTAGTGGTGGTGAGGAAGGAGTGGTGGTGAGGAAGGAGTGGTGGTGAGGTAGGAGTGGTGGTGAGGAAGGAGTGGTGGTGAGGTAGGAGTGGTGGTGAGGAAGGAGTGGTGGTGAGGTAGGAGTGGTGGTGAGGAAGGAGTGGTGGTGAGGAAAGAGTGGAGAGTGGTGGTGAGGAAAGAGTGGTGTGTGGTAGGAGTGGTGGTGAGGAAAGTGGTGGTGAGGAGGAGTGGTGAGGAGGAGGAGTGGTGGTGAGGAAGGAATGGTGGTGGTGGTAGGAGTGGTGGTGAGGTGGAGTGGTGGTGAGGAAGGAATGGTGGTGAGGTAGAGGAGGAAGTGAGGTAGGAGTGGTGGTGAGGAAGGAGTGGTGGTGAGGTGAGGAAGGTGTGGGGTGGTGAGGAAAGAGTGGTGGTGAGGAAGGAGTGGTGGTGAGGAAGGAGTGATGGTGAGGAAGGAGTGGTGGTGAGGTAGGAGTGGTGGTGAGGAGGGAATGGTGGTGAGGAAAGAGTGGTGGTGAGGAAGGAGTGATGGTGAGGAAGGAGTGATGGTGAGGAAGGAATGGTGGTGAGGAAGGAGTGGTGGTGAGGTGAGGAAGGAATGGTGGTGAGGTGAGGTAGGAGTGGTGGTGAGGAGGGAAATGGTGGTGAGGTAGGAGTGGTGGTGAGGAGGGAATGGTGGTGAGGAAGGAATGGTGGTGAGGTAGGAGTGGTGGTGAGGGGATGGTGGTGGTGAGGTAGAGGAGTGGTGGTGGTAGGAGTGGTGGTGAGGACGGAATGGTGGTGAGGAAGGAATGGTAGTGAGGTAGGAGTGGTGGTGAGGTAGGAGTGGTGGTGAGGAGGGAATGGTGAGGAGGAGGAATGGTAGTGAGGTAGGAGTGGTGGTGAGGTAGGAGTGGTGGGTGAGGAGGGAATGGTGGTGAGGTAGGAGTGGTGGTGAGGAAAGAGTGGTGGTGAGGAGGGAATGTGGTGAGGAAGGAATGGTGGTGAGGTAGGAGTGGTGGTGAGGAGGGAATGGTGGTGAGGTAGGAGTGGTGGTGGTGAGGAGGGAATGGTGGTGAGGTAGGAGTGGTGGTGAGGAAAGAGTGGTGGTGAGGAGGGAATGGTGGTGAGGAAGGAATGGTAGTGAGGTAGGAGTGGTGGTGAGGAGGGAATGGTGGTGAGGTAGGAGTGGTGGTGAGGAGGGAATGGTGGTGAGGTAGGAGTGGTGGTGAGGTAGGAGTGGTGGGTGAGGAGGGAATGGTGGTGAGGAAGGAATGGTGGTGAGTGAGGAAAGAGTGGTGGTGAGGTGAGGTAGGAGTGGTGGTGAGGTGAGGAAGGTGTGGTGGTGAGGTGAGGAAGGAATGGTGGTGAGGTGAGGAAGGAGTGGTGGTGAGGTGAGGAAGGAGTGGTGGTGAGGAAGGAAGGAGTGGGGTGGGAAAGAGTGGTGGGTGAGGAAGGAGTGATGGTGAGGAAAGTGTGGTAGTGAGGTGAGAAGGAGGAATGGTGGTGAGGTGAGGAAGGAGTGGTGGTGAGTGAGGAAGGAGTGGTGGTGAGGTGAGGGTAGGAGTGGTGGTGAGGAAGGAGTGGTGGTGAGGAAAGAGTGGGTGGGAGGAAGGAGTGATGGTGAGGAAAGTGTGGTAGTGAGGTGAGGAAGGAATGGTGGTGAGGTGAGGAAGGAGTGGTGGTGAGGTGAGGAAGGTGTGGTGGTGAGGTGAGGAAGGAGTGGTGGTGAGGTGAGGAAGGAGTGGTGGTGAGGTGGAGGAAGGAGTGGTGGTGAGGTGGGAGTGGTGGTGAGGTGGGAGTGGTGGTGGTGGTGAGGTGAGGAAGGAATGGTGGTGAGGTGAGGAAGGTGTGGTGGTGAGGTGAGGAAGGAATGGTGGTGAGGTGAGGAAGGAATGGTGGTGAGGTGAGGAAGGTGTGGTGGTGAGGTGAGGAAGGAATGGTGGTGAGGTGAGGAAGGAGTGTTGGTGAGGTGGGAGTGGTGGTGAGGTGAGGAAGGAGGATGGTAGTGAGGTGAGGAAGGAATGGTGGTGAGGTGAGGTAGGAGTGGTGGTGAGGTGGGTGTGGGTGTGAGGTAGGAGTGGTGGTGAGGTGGGAGTGTTGGTGAGGTGGGAGTGGTGGTGAGGTGAGGAAGGATGGGTGGTGAGGTGAGGAAGGAGTGGTGGTGAGGTGAGGAAGGAATGGTGGTGAGGTGAGGTAGGAGTGGTGGTGAGGTGGGAGTGGTGGTGAGGTAGGAGTGGTGGTGAGGTGGGAGTGGTGGTGAGGAAGGTGGGGGTGGTTTGCAGAAAGTATGGGGGAAGGGGGTGGATGCAAGGCAGCGAGTTGGCAATGACACACGGAGTGTTTTGAGGGCTCTGTGTGTGTGTGGGGGGGGGGGGGGGGGGGGGGGGGGGGAGCACGTGTGTGTGTGTGTGTGTGTGTGTGTGTGTGTGTGTGTGTGTGTGTGTGTGTGTGAGAGAGAGAGAGAGAGAGAGAGAGAGAGAGAGAGAGAGAGAGAGAGAGAGAGAGGGGGGGGATACAATCTGGTGCCTAGGTATCGTAATATTTACGCAGGTCGTTGCAATCTATTGGTATTATACGATGTTTAATTTTTGCGTAAACATCATGATGGCCAAACGTGTTACATTATATAAAGCCTCCTTCCCAGAGCTCTTGTTTCCCTGCCTAACAGAAGCTTTGAACGTGGGTGAGTCGGGTACCTCTCAAAAGCGCTACGTGTCGATAGCGCTACGTGTCGTTTATCAATACGTTCAGTCCATTACACTACTGTCTTCAGTGTTTTGTGTGCGTCTCAATAGCGTCGTGTGTTAACAGCACCACATCTAAATAACGCTAAGTGTCAACAACACTACCTGTGTCAACTTGACATTCAATACCACTGTGTCCTAAACAGCGCATTTGTCAACTTAACATTCAATACCATTGCGTCCCAACAGCGCGTCGTCTCATTATCATCGCTTGTCTACAGCACTACTTCTTGCCTATCTCACAGACACTAATCACTGCGTTTTATTGCCGTTCTGAGAACGTTTGACTCTCCCCCCCTTCTTCCCCCCCCCCCCCTCCCGCCCAGTGACCATCACAGCCTTTATCTCCCGGCTCCAGGAGCATTTTTGCAAGGAAGTTCCAAATCTTGTAAAATGTTATGCATATTTGTGAACTTTAAAGTCCTTGGGACATTGTGAAGTCGTGAATGGCTTGATGACACACCATAGAGGAAACACTATATGGCTGGCTAGATTTAATATGGTAATATGAAGTCGTATGTTGTGTTAAACAAATAATTATGTCAGTAACTAAAAAACAAATAGAGCATGTCGTCAAGGTGATTTCATGCATCCCTGCTTATATGTAGGCCGACAATGCACCGAAATCTTTGCACGCAACATTCTCAAGGCGAGAATTTCGAGCATATAAAGGCATATTTAGTACTTATTCATCAAGTCAATTTACAAACAAGTCAACCTTTAAAAGCGACTTTCAGAACCATATCTGTCTCATGAAGATTTACGGCGGAATTCCCAACACTTTAGAATAAATTCTAGGATTCTTGCTTCAACAGGAAGTAGTAAACCAAGAAGAGATTCTTGTAGCAGACACATTTCCTGAAAGTACAACTGTGTAAAACTGGGCAAAACGAATATGCATTTGTTTTCGTATTTGGCCGTACTGAAGTCTTGATTGTATCAAAACTAAACCATTTATCGTCTGCTCTATCAAAACCACAAGAACACGAATGCAGAAAATGTGCCTCTAATTTCGAAGTGAAAATAATATATAAAGCATCATGTACATAAGTAACCTAATCACATTTCTGTTAGTTCACAAACAGTAACTGCAATTGCTTTAGAAAATATACATGTGTGCTGAACAGATTTCGTTAAGAATAAGATCTTATCTAAACCTTTTTTTTTCTCTAATATGACGGTTAAGGCTGTGTGTGTGTGTGTGTGTGTGTGTGTGTGTGTGTGTGTGTGTGTGTGTGTGTGTGTGTGTGTGTGTGTGTGCTCATTTTTCCAAGTGGACATTGGAGACATGCGGACAATAGAATGTACACTGTTCAACTTCAGTGAGAAGAAAGAAGCACGATGGTGAATATCTTCTGTTTTCATTTATAAATCATTACTTCGTGAAAAGAACACGTTTTCTTCTCTTCTCTTTTTTTTCTCTGTGTAACAATCAAGTGTTCACAAACTTTGAGGATATGGTACTAGATGACAGTGACATATGAAAAAATGTTTGTGCGTGTCTGTGCGTGTGTGTGTGTGTGGGGGGGGGGGGGGGGGTGTGGGGTGGTGTGTGTGTGCACGCATATGCGTGCGTGTGTGTGTGTGTGTGTGCGCGTGCGTGTGTGTGTGTGTGTGTGTGTGTTGTGTTCGTCGTGGGTGTGCATGTTAGTGTGTTCACGTGCACATATTTTAGCTACTGAACTATAAAGACCGTAGTTTGTTTTTATTTACCATATTGTAACGATGCATTACATGACTATCGACGGTGATGTTGCTGAGGTTTGTTTTCCATACATTTGTAATACGGTTTCTTTCGCCCACAGTGTTTTTCTACAAATCGTTGTTGGGCAAGAGACTGTTGGCCGTGCAGTGACTGACGTGTAGCGTGCGCTGTGTCTGTGGTCAGGTTGCCGTGTTACATGGAGGTGATGAAGTCCACCAGCAGGGAACGCTGGGGGGTGTGTGTCAAGGACCGGTTGTCATGCCCCCAAATCACCACCCAGTCCTACCGCCTCATCAAGGGCCTCCGTACGCCGCCACCTTCTCCACTGTCTCTTCCTCTTCTGTCCTTGACTGAAAATCTGACCTACGTACGTTTTCTTTCTTCTTCTTCTTCTTCTTCTTCTTCTGTCGACCTCTTTTCTGTCCTTTCCTGTCAATCTGACCTGCATACAATTTCTTCTTCTTTTTTTTTTTCTTTGCTCTCTCATCTTCTGTGCCTCATCGGTGGCATTGCACCCACGCCACTCGTTTCGAGCCCCCCACCACCCCCCCCATCCCCAGTCCCCGTCCCCTTCCCCGTCCCCTTCCCCGTCCACAGCCACGTCTGTATGTCTTGTTCACCTCTTCTGTAACCCTTTCCTTTCTACATGTCTTGTTCACCTCTTCTGTACCCCTTTTCTATACGTCTTGTTCACCTCTTCCGTACCCCTTTTCTGTCTGTCTTGTTCACCTCTTCCGTACCCCTTTCTATCTGTCTTGTTCACCTCTTCTGTACCCCTTTCTATCTGTCTTGTTCACCTCTTCTGTACCCCTTTCTATCTGTCTTGTTCACCTCTTCTGTACCCCTTTCTATCTGTCTTGTTCACCTCTTCTGTACCCCTTTCTATCTGTCTTGTTCACCTCTTCTGTACCCCTTTCTATCTGTCTTGTTCACCTCTTCTATACCCCTTTCTATCTGTCTTGTTCACCTCTTCTATACCCCTTTCTATCTGTCTTGTTCACCTCTTCTATACCCCTTTCTATCTGTCTTGTTCACCTCTTCCATACCCCTTTCTATCTGTCTTGTACACCTTTTTAGAATTTAAATCACCTTTCTACTTACTTTGTACATCTCTTCTATCCCATTTTTCTACATGATATAACTTGATGATGTTAGATAAGTTGATGATGTTTGGTAGGCTGATGACATATGACAGGCTGATAATGTTTGATAAGCTGATGATGCTTGATAGATTGATAGTGTTTGATAGCTTCATGATGTTTGATAAATTGATGTGTGATGAGTTGATGTTTGATAGGGTGGTGATATGTGATAGGCTGGTGACGTTTGATAGGTTGAATATATTTTATAGGTTGATGATGTATAATACGCTGAATATATTTGATAGGTTGATGATGTATGATACGCTGAATATATTCGATAGGTTGATGATGTATGATACGCTGAATATACTTGATAAGTTGATGATGTATGATACGCTGAAAATATTTGATAGGTTGATAATGTATGATACACTGAAAATATTTGATAGGTTGATGATGTATGATACGCTGACTATATTCGATAGGTTGGTGATGTATGATACGCTGAATATATTCGATAGGTTGATGATGTATGATACGCTAAATACATTCAATAGGTTGATGATGTATGATACGCTGAATATATTCGATAGGTTGATGATGTATTATACACTGAATGTATTTGATAGGTTGATGATGTATGATGATGCGCGGAACGTAATATTTGATAGGTTGAGGATGTCCAGGACTGGTGACTGACGACACTGTGTAACACTATGTGACGCTGTGTGACACTATGTAACACTGTGTGACGCTATGTGACACTGTGTAACGCTGTGTGTTACTGTGTGACAGTGTAGGATGAAGAAAGCAGCCAACACCCAGGTAGTGGCAGTTAAAATCTTCGGTTTATTCAACCTTCCTCAATAAAACCAAGGACTGACAAATTTCAGGCGAATCACGATGCCTTTTTTATACACACTCTGCGTGTTCTTTACCTTGCATTCACTCATCATCAAAAAAAAAAAGTTAACAGCATTCACTAAAATGAATGAATGCACCCGTTAAAAACTTGTGAATAAAAACACCATATTGCATAAAAAAAAAAAAAAAGGAGTTCCTTTTAGACCCTTCCTCACTCCCTACTTAAATATTTTGTCACTGTGTGACACTGTGTGACGCTATGTAACACTATGTGACACTGTGTGACGCTGTGTGGCATTGTGTAACACTGTGTGACGCTGTGTGACAGAGAGCAGAGAGCAGCAGTCGCTGTGGAAGCTGATCCTGAAGCATCACATGTTCACCTCTCCCTTCTTCAGCCCACACAGGTTCGGTGCCTACACCTCCTTCACCAGTATCGTCTTCTTTCTTCTTCTCCCAGGTGTGTCACATATGCAAGCATGTAGGTACGCACGCCCGACACCACGCGTACATTTACTCACAATCATTCATGAGCGCGCACACGCACAGTCGTCCCACCCATTTGGTACACACATCTACACACACACCAGATATACACACATATACACACACGGATTATCATACACAGACAAGCACGTGTGCTTGCTTCCGTTCGTGTAAATGCATGTTTTGATCGCTACAATGTTAAGTCTTTAGTCATTTGACCTTTAGTGTACTTTTTAAGAAGCAAGCAAGACAAGACTTGATTTGACTATATTGTTCACAGTACAACGGCCAGCTTCTAAACGTTTTGGGTAAGTGTGTGTGTGTGTGTGTGTGTGTGTGTGTGTGTGTGTGTGTGTGTGTGTGTGTGTGTGTGTGTGTGTGTGTTCTTTTCTTTCTTTCTTTCGCCCGCAAGATATTTCTCGATAACTGATAATTCCTAATTGTGATCTAGTTTCAAAAATACCTGATAAATATTTCAAATTTGACACAACTGTACTCCAAAATGTCTTGATCTTCCTTTGTCATTAATGTGTTTTTTTTTTGTTGTTTTTTTTTTAACTGTATCTCGCGGGTGATTTTTTTTTCCCATTTCTGCTCTTCTCTCTCATTTCTCTCTCTCTCTCTCTCTCTCTCTCTCTCTCTCTCTCTCTCTCTCTCTCTCTCTCTCTCTCTCTCTCTCTCTCTCTCTCTATGTGCCTTTTTCTCTGCCTCTCTCGTTTTTTTTTTTTTGTTCATTGGTTTCCGTTTTTACAAGGGTATTGAAGCATTGATTGTTGCTTTTTTTTTTCATGCATATTGTTTCATCTTGCTTCTTACCACCTATATTTTTTTTCATGCCCAGATGGTTGATGTAAAAAAAAAAAGTATTGTGTGAAATCCATTACCCTCTTAAAATAAAATTCTCTCTCTCTCTCTCTCTCTCTCTCTCTCTCTCTCTCTCTCTCTCTCTCTCTCTCTCTCTCAACTATAAACACATCTTAGTATTGTGGTGTAATAAAGTGACCACGCATTGAAGGTGATACAGCAATCCACCCACAGTACAATGAAAACCATATCTGGAGGGGCTGTCAACGTGTTGAACACCCCCCAAATTAAAAATCCACCCAGAGTCCCCCAGAGTCCACCCAGACTGTACCGATGACAGTGACTGAGTAGCGTGTTGCAGTCGGTGATAGCGGCTGAGTGGTGTGTCCTGGTGACAGTGGCTGAGTGGTGTGTCCTAGTGACAGTGGCTGAGTGGTGTGTGTGTCCTGGGGACAGTGGCTGAGTGGTGTGTCCTGGGGACAGTGGCTGAGTGGTGTGTCCCTGGTGACAGTGGCTGAGTGGTTGTCCTGGTGACAGTGGCTATGTGGTGTGTGCTGGTGACAGTGGCTGAGTGGTGTGTCCTGGTGACAGTGGCTGAGTGGTGTGTCCTGGTGACAGTGGCTGAGTGGTGTGGTGTGTCCTGGTGACAGTGGCTGAGTGGTGTGTGTCCTGGTGACAGTGGCTGAGTGGTGTGTCCTGGTGACAGTGGCTATGTGGTGTGTCCTGGTGACAGTGGCTGAGTAATATGTAGCAATCGTGACAGTGGCTGAGTGGTGTGTCCTAGTGACAGTGATTGAGTGGTGTGTCCTGGTGACAGTGGCTGAGTGGAGTGTCCTAGTGACAGTGATTGAGTGGAGTGTCCCTGGTGACAGTGGCTGAGTAATATGTAGCAATCGGTGACAGTGGCTGAGTGGTGTGTCCTAGTGACAGTGGCTGAGTGGTGTGTCCTGGTGACAGTGGCTGAGTGGTGTGTCCTGATGACAGTGGCTGAGTGGTGTGTCCTGGTGACAGTGGCTGAGTGGTGTGTCCTGGTGACAGTGGCTGAGTGGTGTGTCCTGGTGACAGTGGCTGAGTGGTGTGTCCTGGTGACAGTGGCTGAGTGATGTGACCTAGTGACAGTGGCTGAGTGATGTGACCTAGTGACAGTGGCTGAGTGGTGTGTCTTGGTGACAGTGGCTGAGTGGTGTGTCCTGGTGATAGTGGCTGAGTGGTGTGTCCTGGTGACAGTGGCTGAGTGGTGTGTCCTGGTGACAGTGGCTGAGTGGTGTGTCCCTGGTGACAGTGGCTGAGTGTGGTGTGTCCTGGTGACAGTGGCTGAGTGGTGTGACCTAGTGACAGTGGCTGAGTGGTGTGTCTTGGTGACAGTGGCTGGGTGGTGTGTCCTGGTGACAGTGGCTGAGTGGTGTGTCCTGGTGACAGTGGCTGAGTGGTGTGTCCTGGTGACAGTGGCTGAGTGGTGTGTCCTGGTGTGTCCTGGTGACAGTGGCTGAGTGGTGTGTCCTGGTGACAGTGGCTGAGTGGTGTGTCCTGGTGACAGTGGCTGAGAGTGTGTCCTAGTGACAGTGATTGAGTGGTGTGTCCTGGTGACAGTGGCTGAGTGGTGTGTCCTGGTGACAGTGGCTGAGTGGTGTGTCCTGGTGACAGTGGCTGAGTGGTGTGTCCCGGTGACAGTGGCTGAGTGGTGTGTCCTGGTGACAGTGGCTGAGTGGTGTGTCCTGGTGACAGTGGCTGAGTGGTGTGTCCTGGTGACAGTGGCTGAGTGGTGTGTCCTGGTGACAGTGGCTGAGTGGTGTGTCCTGGTGATAGCGGCTGAGTGGTGTGGTGTGTCCTGGGGACAGTGGCTGAGTGGTGTGTCCTGGTAACAGTGGCTGAGTGGTGTGTCCTGGTGACAGCGCGGCTGAGTGGTGTGTCTTGATGACAGTGGCTGAGTGGTGTGTCCCGGTGACAGTGGCTGAGTGGTGTGTCCTGGTGACAGTGGCTGAGTGGTGTGTCCTGGTGACAGTGGCTGAGTGGTGTGTCCCGGTGACAGTGACTGAGTGGTGTGTCCTGGTGACAGTGGCTGAGTGGTGTGTCCTGGTGACAGTGGCTGAGTGGTGTGTCCTGGTGACAGTGGCTGAGTGGTGTGTCCTGGTGACAGTGGCCGAGTGGTGTGTTGCAGTCGGTGATGTTTGCTGAGCACCATGTGTGTCTTCATCCTGACCCACCAGTTCCTGGGCGTGCTGCGCAGCGGGCAGCCCATCGCCCATTTCCTTCAGGTTTTCATTCCCCCCATCCTCATCTGCTCCATCGCCATCACTGCCGTCCTGCAGGTCACGCCGCTCACCACCTGTCTGCTGATACATACACATACAAACACACGCACGTGCGCGCGCACTTACGTACGTACCTACGTACGTACGTACGTACGTACGTACGTACACACACACACACACACACACACACACACACACACACACACACACACACACACGCATTCATACACACACACACACACACACACACACACACACACATTCTTACACACACACACACAGACGCGCGCACGCGCGCGCATGTACGCACACGCACGCGTGCGCGCACACACACACACACACACACACACACACACACACACACACACACACACACACACACAACACACACACACACACACACACACACACACACACACACACACACAGGGGCACATGCATGTGCGCACGCACACACACACACACACACACACACACACACGTGCGCGCGCGGGCACGCGCGAACGCACCGCAAACACACGAGTGCACGAATACACGAATTTGCACAATGTATACACTGACATATCACGAATACACATTCTCCCCTTACTCCACCCATCATCCCTATCTCTCCACCCACACCCTGTATATACATACGCCTACATACGATATCCATAAGACCTTTCGCGCACGCACGCACGCACGCACGCACGCACAGTGCGCGAGGGCTCGCGCGTGTTGCTCTCCCGCGGACAATAGCGCCGTACCATCCCAATAGATGTTGGACAGCATCAAGGTACAGTGTTTTTCATCCCACTCCGTTAGGCCAGTCAGTGATGTGGCGTCTGTAACCTTGATCAGAAATATGGAGACCTTAGTTCTGTGATAATGTGCAGCGTATGATGTGAACAGACACACCAAAAAAAAAAAAAAATACAGGGCACAGCACGCAACCCTGTGGAGCTCCACAGTTGGTTATCAGTCTGCTGGAAACATGCATTGCCAGCTTGAAGTTGTGGTCGTCTTTACGTCTCTAACGAATAAACACAGAAGAAAATTAGAGGGTCAGGAGCTTTTCCACCATAAGATGAGGGCTACGTTGGTGTTGAAGGCGCTACTGAAGTCAATGAACAATATTATGATATAGTCCTCGGTGTGTTCAGATGCTGGTAGAAGAAATGGAGCCAGGTGACAATAGCTCCGCGGTGGTTTTTATTCATAATTAAAGTGAGCAAACTACAATCTTGCTCTTTCTGTTTCTGTTCAGAGAACTAACGTGAGACGATCCTTTTAAGGCACCTGAAAGACACAAAGGGCAACGACACGGGCCTGTGGTCACTCAGCTCTTTGCCTTAGCTAATCGTTCCATTTGGATCCCCACCTTCTGCTCCCTCAAACCCCCCCCCCCCCCCCCCCCCCCCCCCCCTCTCTGTCTCTCCCTTATTTTTTTTCATTTTGATCCATTAGGCTTTTAATGTTCATCTTATTTTGAATGCTAAATATGCACGACCAGTAACTTTTGTCCAGTATTGTGTGAAAGAAGCCCCGTTGCCCGTCCATGCCTCCCATACGCACATCGTTTTGTCGTTACACGTACAGCAAGTGGACATTTTCCTGATGAGCATCCGACCTTCTCCCAGTCGTCAGAGTATACGGGTGTGGCGGGGGCTGTGGAGGAATGACTACCCGCCTGACCTCATGCACAGTGACGTTATCTACGACTGGGATCGCCAGCCCGCTGAGTTCAGGTGGGTCACAGGACAAGAGTCATTCAGTTCGGACAAGTCGTATAACAAAGAGTCTTCCAATAGCCGGACGAATCACAATCACGTCAGATAGACAACATGACACAGTACCCCAGCCAAGTGAGAGAAACTTCCAAAATTCAGGAAGGTCATATGACAAGATTCTTTGTGACCTTCGATATGTGACAGGATGAATCCCCATCAAGTCAGATAGGTCACATGACAGGATTTCCCATCAGTTTGGGTAGGTCACATGACTTTAGCCCTCGACAATTCAGAAAGGTAACATGACTAAAGTCCTCGTTAAAAGTAAAGTATGTCACATAAGAAAGAAATCCCCACCAATCCACACAGCTCACACATCAATTCTGTCACAGGGGAAATATTCTCTTTCGCCCATCCATCTTCTTCAAGGCTGTATTAGCTGGAGGCTTCTCAACTGAGATCAGTGAGAGCCTCATTGTTACACGTCGTACTCATTGTTATCATTCTTGACAATGTGATTCTAGTTGCACTTTGGATGAATGTGATTGTCATTGAAGTAGATCATAACACACTTGGATTTTTTTAGACCGTAGTCAGCCTTGTTTTGCTACGGCATACAAATTGCATTAATTGTGTTGAGATGCTAGACTCCATGAAAACCTTGTTCAAAGATGGCCCACGTGACTATGATCTTTGAATTTCTGAAAGAGATTAACATTTTTCGTCTGATGTAAGGTTTTACAGAGGAAAGATTTTGAACAAAATTTCCGGTTAGTTTATAGAGGACGAACTTTAAAGGGTTGTGTGAATGAGTTATTTTTTTCCCGTTTTTTTCATGACTAGTGAGTGACAATTCTGATATGGCCCTTTGCGGTCGACTGGGCTATAAGTAACATCTCCTTACCCTATCTTACCCTACATTACCTTACCTTAACTTACCTTACCATACCTTACCGTTGAGATGTTCTCAGATGCATCACTCTGTGATAAAGTGTCTTCTTGTCCACGACGACTCGCAGGACCTTGGCGCCACAGTTCTCGGCTGAGGAATCTCTGTCGTCGCTGGACACCAGCTCGGAATCGTCCGAGTCGTCCTTGCTGTTGTCAGACGAGTCGTCGGAAGAGGAGGCAGAGGGAGGCGGGGGCACAGGCGCGGGTAGCACAGAGCAGAGGGAGGCGGCAGAGAAGAAAGCCCCAGGCTAGCAAAGCGGCTCGTGACGCCGCTCTCAGTATGCTGAGGTGCTCTCTCTCTCTCTCTCTCTCTCTCTCTCTCTCTCTCTCTCTCTCTCTCTCTCTCTCTCTCTCTCTCTCTCTCTCAGACTTAATTATGTTTGCTAAGTACTGTTTATCTTATTGTTTCGTCGTTATCAGCTTGTTTGTTTCCTTCCCATGTGTCGTACATGTGATATTGTTTGTTGCTTTCGTTGTTCTTGAGAGCATGGTGTAAACAACTACTAGCTGGCTCATTTTAACCTTCGTATAATATTCTTATTCATATTCGTATCCTCTCTCTCTCTCTCTCTCTCTCTCTCTCTCTCTCTCTCTCTCTCTCTCTCTTCTCTCTCTCTCTCTCTCTCTCTCAAGGTGGACAGAGAAACACGTAGCAGAGAGTGTTGCTGGGGCTCATCAAATTAGTAATTCAGGTGACAGAGGATAGAAGTGTTGCCACTCCAGTGCTCTGACATTACTTCAGTGGACAGTCAGCTGTCTCTGGCTCAAGATGTCGCGGCAAAATTATCGATTTCTGTCTTTGGAGAGCCAAACTTGGATACTTTTATATGCATGTGCTGCAACCTTCCTTTCATTTAAAGTCCTGTGAGGGGGGAGGGCAATGTGTTCGCACGTGAGGACAGTGGCACGGCGATGTGTTCCTTGCATGGGTCTGCCTGTTGGCGATGTGTTCCTTGCATGGGTCTCCCTGTTAGCGATGTGTTGTTGTTTGCATGGGTCTGCCCGTTAGCGATGTGTTGTTTGCATGGGTCTGCCTATTAGCGATGTGTTGTTTGCTTGGGTCTGCTATTAGCGATGTGTTGTTTGCATGGGTCGCCTGTTGGCGATGTGTTGCTTGCATGGGGTCTGCCTGTCGGCGATATGTTGTTTGCTTGGGTCTGCCTGTTAGTGATGTGTTGTTTGCATGGGTCTGCCAGTTAGCGATGAGTTGTTTGCATGGGTCTGCCTATTAGTGATGTGTTGTTTGCTTGGGTCAGCCTTAGCGATGTGCTGTTTGCATGGGCCTGCCTGTTGGCGATGTGTTGCTTGCATGGGGTCTGCCTGTTGGCGATGTGTTGCTTACATGGGATCTGCCTGTTGGCGATGTGTTGCTTACATGGGGTCTGCCTGTTGCGATGTGTTGCTTACATGGGGTCAGCCTGCTGGCGATGTGTTGCTTGCATGGTCTGCCTGTTAGCAATGTGTTGCTTGCATGGGTCTGCCTGTTGGCGATGTGTTGTTTTCATGAGAGTCTGCCTGTTAGCAATGTGTTGTTTTCATGAGTCTGCCATTAGCAATGTGTTGCTTGCGTGGGGTCTGCCTGCTGGCGGTGTGTTGTTTCCATGGGGTCTGCCCGCTGGCGGTGTGTTGTTTTCATTGGGTCTGCCTGCTGGCGGTGGTGTGTTGTTTTCATGGGGTCTGCCTGCTGGCGGTGTGTTGTTTTCATGGGGTCTGCCTGCTGGGTCTGCCTGCTGGCGGTGTGTTGTTTTCATGGGGTCTGCCTGCTGGCGGTGTGTTGTTTTCATGGGGTCTGCCTGCTGGCGGTGTGTTGTTTTTTCATGGGGTCTGCCTGCTGGGTCTGCCTGCTGGCGGTGTGTTGTTTTCATGGGGTCCTGCCTGCTGGCGGCGGTGTGTTGTTTTCATGGGGTCTGCCTGGGCGGTGTGTGTCATGGGGTCTGCCTGCTGGCGGTGTGTTGTTTTCATGAGTCTGCCTGTTCTTTCTGGCTGGCCTGGCTTGCAGTATGAAGCATTCAGCTGTGACTGCTGTGAGTTCTTCATTTTCTCTACAGAACACTTCTATTCAGGACATATGGTCGATGAGTGGAACTTTACCTTCAAATATATCGACCATGGCCTGTGTTCTTCATCCTCAAAGTACAGTGATGACTCAGTCGATTGTGCCCTCTCTGTGCTTTGCGTCATTCGTGTTTGCATTGGACAGTGTCAAAATGAGTGGTGATATGGAACAAAATTCCGGGTCTCTATCAGACCAGACTGAAGAACACCTCTGCTGTGGATGAAGAGCTCCTCAAGAAGACGTTGAACTTGCCTGAGAACATCAGGCGGCTGAAGGCAAAAAATCTGCAACAGAAATTAGAGAACATTCTGGCAGTTATGTAGTCTCAAGCAGAAGCTGTAAGCAAACAGCAAGATATGCTTTGACCGTTCAGACATGACCAAGAGGAAATGAAGAAACGGCTGGCGTGTTTTGTTTCGTGTTGTGGACGATGACACAAAACACTTTGCAAGGTTTCAAGGGTGGTGCAGGATTGTTCTCAGCTGCTTTGTTCGGCATTTGAGGACAGTACTTCCCTGGGTCCCGCTTTCACCTTCGAGGGCATCCTTTTCTTCTCTGCCTTCAGGCCGACTCTCAGGAAAGGCCCTGTGACGGCGAGGGAAGTCCCACTGACCACAGGGAACGTCCTGTTGACAACGGGAAAGTCTGTGACCCGGGGTTCTCTTCAGAGAGCATGTGAGACCTCATAGCGAAAGCTTGGCCGTGTTTGGAGTCGTGCTGTCTTCACCTGTCAGCGGAACAGCAATGAGTGAGGCTGCGGGATGCACATGGCAATTGCTTGACGGTGGCGTTTTTCGCCAGAGGGCTCTGCAGTCATGAAATACGGGCTGGTACACCCAGGGGAACGCCCCCGTGGAGGTTCTGTCATGTCACATCCAGTAGCCATTATACAATGGCATCTGCCGGAGAGCAGTTATGTCCCTAAGGGACAGTAGGGGAGGAGGAAAGTGCCGAAGTCGTGAGATACGTGCTTAATACTTACATATAATTAGGAAACTTGGGGAATGATGACATCGTCTCGGTAGACCCAGCCCTCATTATCCCAATCCACGTCACTTTTTTTTTCTTTTGCTGTTCCATCTTTAGTGCCCTCTCAGTGGCATCGCCCCTATCCCGCTCATCCCGACCCCCCGTCCTCAGCCACAGTCAGGCCCGGCACGGCACGGCCCGGCCCGCCACCTCAGCCTCAGACGATGGAAATTCCAACTTGTTATACCCCTTTCCTTTCCGCAAAACACATTCCCCCCCTACTACCCTATATTGATGAGGAAAGAAAGAAAACGCATGCAATTATCCAAGGGGAAATGGTTCAGGCGAGGTAGAGGAAACCGCACTCCAGTGACCGAGCCGAGGAAAGGGAGACAAGTGTTTGGGGCGCTTCATTCAGCGAACAGCTGTTTTCCTCAGTAACTCCAACCTCCATTTTCCCTCCACGTTGTTATTATTATCATCATTATTTTTCTTTCTGGATTAAGGACATCATTGATCATATTTTTTGTCCAATTCTCTCGTCTTCTCCATCTTTGACTCTCACCCTTCATGCACAGTCTGTTTGCTAACGACAAGTGGACATCCGCATGGTAAGTTTAGTACTATAAAGCGTCTGGTTTATTTCTGTCGTCATTTTAGATGCGCTGACACTCTCATTCTGTTCGGTTAGTACTTTTAACGAAAGGAAACAACGAAACCGACAAGTAAAGGCCACAATACTGATATCGCATTCTCTCTCTCTCTCTCTCTCTCTCTCTCTCTCTCTCTCGGAGAGGGGGGGGGGGGGGGGAGGGAGGCACGTCGGGTAATGGCGGCTGCCAGGAAGTTTGCATCGAGTGCTGCAGGAATATTTGCTTTGTTGAAGTGGAATTCTGGACTGTTTGCTCCCTATACTTGTTGGTATACATCGTAAGTACCAAGTGACAGTAAATGTGATAGAAAATGGTGGACTTGAACACTTGGAGGGCCGTTATCGGAGTTTTCTATGGTAAAGGAAATGTGAGAACAAAATGTAAACAAAACAGGTCAGGTGACTTTGTGAAGGTGAGTTCAGAGACCGATACAAAAACACACATTCTTCCATCGGTGTCGTCGTCGGTTTTGGTTTGATCTTCATGTGTGTACGGAGTGATTGTCAGTTTCATTCAAAATGTAACGGAATCTGTGTCATTCAACAGTACGATGTACTAATTCAATGTGCAAAAGGAGACTGGAATCGAATGTGTGGGTGAAGGGCAATGTGTCAGCACATACATGTGTCAACTTGACATGCACGTGCAAGTGCTGCTGTCTGCTTTCTGTGCAATGCGTGTCGTGTTCTCGCTGCGTGGGCTGCTTTCTCAGTGGAGACATTGAGACCAGCCCTGGCCCCAGTACTGAAGAAAAAAAAACACAAACGAAAGTCGAAAAGAACACATACACACTGATAGAACACGATAAGCTTGTTGAAGCCATGATGCAAGCGATGCAAAACCAGCTGCGTAAACAAACCACAGTGCTCAGAAGTGACATGTCTGAAATAAAACAGGACTTGGGCCAAGTGAAACACACAGTGTGAGGAAATAAACAAACGCTGTGACAGACCGGAGACTGAACAAAACATCTGACTGACACAGTGAAAGACATAACTTTTGACATACATGACCTGTTTGCTGCGTCAGATGAAAGAAAAGAAGAAAGACTACAATGTTCTGAAACAAATTGACAGCGCGAGACAAGAACTGGACAAACTGAAGGTTGACACAGAAAAACTAGAAAGTTTTTCTCGAAGAGATAACTTAAGAATTCTTGGTATTCCCCAACAGGGCCCCAGCGAATCATTTGACACATGTGCGCGTGCAGTAGTTGATGTGTTGAATAGCATTGACGGACAAAAAACAGTGGACTGACAACGACATCGGACGTGCACACAGAACAGGATACAGTCGAGATGACCAACCACGACGACCAATGATCGTGAAATTTAACAGATAGAAAGACACGATGCGCATAATTGGCGATAGAGAGGTCAAAGAGAAATTACAGCAACAAAGAGTAAGCAACAAGGAGTAGGAGTGGCTAATGACCTAACAAACCAACAGATGAAAATAAAGGCTAGAGCACGTCAAGAAGGGAAAAGAGCATTTTTTCGCAGGGGACAACTCGTGATTGGTCCACGATTGCCTGACCCACGCACTTACGCGGAAGTAGTAGAGGGTGACCGAGAAAATAATGAACACACACACACACACACACACACACACAGAGTTACACCTTCTACTCCTCAATTTCAATCTGGAGAGAGTGGGGAGGGTGGGTCTCTATCTGTTTTCAGCCAATCAACAGGCATCTCGTACGCATTAATGGGGATGGCAGTGAGGGTGGTGGGTTTACACCTTCCTCCGCTCCCCCACCGCTAGTTCGTGCTACACCCGATCGGCGACGGAGTGGTAATGGTGGTAAGGATGGGGGTTGTCGAGCGGCTCGTGACAGAGGTGGAGGTCAGCGAATTGGATCAGCGGCCAGTAGCGGGCATTCTCCCCGTGTCTCCACGGATCGACGTCACGGTAATGACGAACACACACACAGCGCGTGGCGGAGTTGTGTCCAACAGACAGATTGGCATGCGAGTGTACCTGTCTAAACCAGTCCAGCAAGTCTGTATGTGGGGAAAGGGGTACGGATGGTACTAGAACCTCGCGTTCAAACTCTGTGAACAGCAAATAGGAGGTTAGACCCATCCACAACAATGGACTTTCTTAAGTTATAATGTTGAAAATATGTTTCCAAAACTACGTGATTTTTCTTTGTAAATTATGTTAACAAATTTGATTTTGTTTGCCTTACAGAAACCTTTTTAGATTCGTCTTTGGACTCTAAATGCATCTTCAATGATGATATGAAATTTCATGTTTCAGCTAGAAAGTTTTCATTTTATGGAAGAAACTCAGGAGGTATACTCCTTTTAGTAAGAAAATGTTTGGAAAAATGTGTAAAAGAGATTCAGATAAATTGTGACAACTGTTTTTTTGGTGTGAATAAAGACATCATTTTTGTTGGTTGTTATATTGTTCCAGAAGGAGTCCCTCTATATAATGATAATAAGGTTATCAAAGATGGCGTACTTTTATCAGAAGAGGCTTTATTGGAAAAGTTTGATAAAGATGATGTATAATTTATTGTAACTGGTGATATGAACGCTCGAACAGGTCAGGTCAGATGCAATCTGAGCATGAAGATATGACTATTTATGATTTTGATTTGTATAAAATGGATGACTTAAGTATCATTGAACTGTTACTTCCACGCCACAATTAATGTCAAATGATTGATTCAACTTTAACTAACGCGCGCGCGCGCGCGCGCGTGTGTATATATATATATATATATATATATATATAAAAAAAAAAAAAAAAATAAAAGCAGGCACACCAGCCACACACTCTTCATGTCTTTTTTAAAAAGCTTTCGCCTTTTATTTAGGCTTCGTCAGTATCTGCAACACAAACAGTCATGTAAATACACACTCCCACCCACCCAACCACATACACACGCACAACCAACAAACTACCCACCCACACACACAACCACACACACACACACACACACACACACACACACACACACACACACACACACAACATACTATCTTAGGTCACCCCGCTCTATCCTTATTTTTACATATATAAAAAAGCACCCCCCCCCCCCCCCCCACCCCCACCCCCCCCCCACCCCCACACCCCCACACACACACACACACACCAACTTGGGGGGTGTGCGTAGGGGAGGGGGACATGAGGAAATCCTTAGATAATCTGACATTTTCTGCCCCTAAAACTTTCATTTTCTAAATAATTTTTGGAGTAATGGGTTAAAATTACATAGTCACAAGAACCCGCAAAACATCAGCAATGGCACACAGAAAGTCATAGAAGCTGCCACACAATAACAGTAAAGGCTTAAGCTAAACCATTAGTACAACTCCACTCACATGTTACACAATACAAATTGTCATCCTGAATAATAATATACCTATATCACTTTAAGAATGTTATATTAGAAACTACCAATAAAACGGAGCTGAAACATATCAGTGTTAAAAGCTTACCAATATCTCTTGTTTCGCATTGCACACTGGTGCTGAAGATAACCATCCGCTGCTTATTCCATTGTTGTGAGCTAAAAACAAGGTTTATTTTGTAAACACAGTTCACTACAACCCATCTTCTATTTAGCCCACACTTTAATCAGGTAAAGGAACATACACACACATACTCTCTCTCTCTCTCTCTCTCTCTCTCTCTCTCTCTCTCTCTCTCTCTCTCCCCTCTCCTCCCCGACGTCCCCCCCCTCTCCCTCCCTCTCTCTCTCTCTCTCTCTCTCTCTCTCTCTCTCTGACACACACACACACTCACACTTACACACACACACACACACACACACACACACACACACACACACACACACACACACACACACACACACACACACACACTCCCACATACCCACACACACATACTCACCCACACCTCACCCCACACTCCACACACAAAAAACTCATCCACCTTCACCACCTCCAATATAACCCTAACTGGGATCATGCTGGAAGAGAAGGGAAAAGGGTAAGTGAGGAAGGAAGGAACAACCAGGGGAGGGGAGGGGGGGGGGGGGACGTACCTCAAACCAACAGTAATTAAGAAAACATTCGTTGGTATTTTTTAAAAAAAGGGGGGAATTTTAGGAAATTTTAGAATTACAGTAAGCACTAAATATCATCATTGTTCTAATATTAATTTAAAATGTATTTGAGAAGAAAAAAAAGAAAAAAAAAGGGGGGGGGGGGGGGAATCGTATACATCCCATCTAGAGTCATCTTAGATTTTTTTTATTATAATACACTATACACTCTATCATACTTCCCCCTCCTCCGCCGCTCCTCCCCTCCCCCCCCCCCCCCCCCCCCCCCCCCCCCCCCCCCCCAAGCAAGTGATAGGGATCATCTCAACTCCTCCACCCCTCTACTCACTCAGAACTGAATTCTCTTTTTCATAACTGAAGCAAAATCTTTCCTTTCATTCCCTCATGTTGACACACACATATATATATATATATGTGTGTGTGTGTGTGTGTGTGTGTGTGTGTGTGTGAGTGCGTGCGTGCGTGTGTGTGACACGTTAACTTTTGATGAAATTAGGATTTCACTCTTACCCAGTCTGTTGACGTGAACGGTTGAAGAAAAGATGTTCCATTATATCGCCCCCTTCATCAAGTGAAGTTATCGCGTTCACTTGTGTCTATGATTTTCTCTCTCTCTCTCTCTCTCTCTCTCTCTCTCTCTCTCTCTCTCTCTCTCTCTCTCTCTCTCTCTCTCTCTTTTGTTGTTGTTGTTGTTTAGAGGGATGTTCGTTGGATGTGTATTATGACAACTTTCCACTGTAATTCGTGTAATCTGACCCCCGTCGTAGATATTCCTAGTAACAGGCGAGTATTGTTTGGGGTTTTTTTTTTGTTTGCTTGTTTGTTTTTGTTTGTTTGTTTTTTTCCAAAACTAAATGTCGTACGTTAGAAGTCTTAACGAAATGGAATCGGACTCGAGTTTTACCTTGCATTGAATTAAAGAGTTTCACATGAGTGATTCAAACCTCTACCATTGTCAGTTCACTCCAACCACGCTGCTGGAATGGCATTTCACAGTCTATTATACACGCAAATATTGTTGTTGCTGATTTGTGCCCCAGTGGAGTGTCTACCCTCTTCAAGAATAAGAAGTCTGTTTTTTCTGTGTTTATGCCTCACATTCTTGACAACGCTATTCCTTTTTCTTTTCTAGTTTTTTTTTTAAATGTAATTCTTTGTCCGTATGTTTGGTTAAGTTGTTACGGACATATTGTCTAAGAAGTTACTCTGGGTGTTTTCTCGGGTTTGGTCTCGTTTTATTTTTGAATATGTCATAACAGTATAATCCAAAAGAAATCTTTATGTTCTCTCATTAATGCGCCAATGAGGATTTTTTCTTTAAATATTTAAGTGTCATTTTGGAATCTTTCTCCAGTTTTTTTTCAGTTCTAAGAAACAGTGTTCTTGCCGATTGCAAACACCGATATTCTTAACATCAGATACGTTTAACATCTGCAGTCCACCTGTTCTGTTATCAGATTCCATAATTTTCCTTTTCACTATTTCAAATGCTTTTCGGTCACTGTTCGTTCGTTGCGAAACAAATGTAAATAACATTGTGTCGATCTTGTTTGATACAATTTCTGGAATTCTAGTACCCTGCATGACGAAAAATCAGTTGGTTTACGCTGCATGTTCATAGTCACCCCTCCTCAACAGGACAGATACAGAAACAAAAAGTGGGTGTTGTTGGACTATGAAAAAAAGCCGTTAATCATAGAAAGATGTCAGTAATATTCAAGCTGTCAACGGAAAACCTGTTCCGTGACAGACTCGGTCCACGACAGGCCCAGTTTGGAGCTGTAAATCTCAAAATCCAAGCATACAAGGGCTATCTGCCGGCTCTTTTGTCCTAGAAACTAGCACAGCTTTGACTAAATGTGTATTTCAAAGGGAATTGAACAAAATTGCGAAAACTGACAAATGACACAATGAATGGCAACATTCACTGCGCTGCCTTTATGACTCGATTCATTGGGATCCAGCCAGTTCTACGTGTATTTACGCAATAGTGAAGGAGATATAGGCCCTGATCTAGCTAGACTTGAATTGATGTAACTCAAGTTTGAAGCTGTCTTACAAGTGGAATGATGAAGCTGTAAACTGCAGAATCTAGGCAATACAGAAACCACTCTTGGGGCATCTCTCGGCTTGAAACGGCACGAGTTTAGCCCCAAATCTGGGCCAAATCCTGGGACAACCAATTTAATCACAAAAAACATGATAAGTCAAAAAGTACACTGTGCAGTGCAAAAAAATCAGGAGGCTCTCTTCTCTGTTAAACTTCAAAATACAAAGAAAGTTCAAGTTTATGGCTGCCGCTTAAAAAAAGAGAGAGAGAGGGAGAGAGAGAAAGCCCGGACATATTGCATTGAATACGCACATTTCTGCATGTCATACACATCTGAGACCGTTGGTACGTTTGAGCATCTGATCAAACGTTTCACCTTCTCAGATGAGTACAGAGTCTGTAAAAACATTATGTTGGCTGTTGATGGTGTTTCTTGATTGTGTGTGTTCTCGGCGAAAATTACGAAAATCATTACCAAACTCACTGTAATTCTTCCCCACCCTATGATCGTTGTTTTCCATGAAAACGACATTTAAAAAATCTGACCTTGAAAGATCCATCTGATGAGTGCCAAATGATTCTGCAATCAGAAAACGTCTTGTTCCTGGCGCTGTCACTGGATGTGTGTGGTGGTGTGGTGTGTGTTTCAGGTACTGCATGAAGCTGTGCAAACTGTCCTACACCGATCAGAGGCCTTCCCATGACCACCCTCAGGCCGCCACCTGTCAGCTGACTCTGGGCACCGGGGACATCGTGTACACCGGGGACCACGCCGTGGTGGGCAGCACCGTCACCAGGCTGACCAGCCCTCTGCCAGGAGTCTTCTGCCAGTTCTGCCTGTGGGTCAAGCACCTGACCATCAGGTAGCCCCGTAGTCTGTGGATCGTTTTTTTTTCCACATTAGAGATCACGCGACAACCTAGGTAACGCTTTGTCACGACTGCTTTGCCAGAAAGGCTGTTATCAGAGAACCTAGACAGCTCTATGTCAAAAACTTAATATACAGTTTTGCCGCAAAAGCTGTTATCAGAGAACCTTGACAACTCTATGTCAAGAACCTTACCAGACAGCTTTGCCGGAAAGGCTGATATTTGACAATCTAGACAGCACTGTCTATTTTAAGAAACTTCTTAGACCGCTTTGCCGGAAAGGCTGATATAAGAGAACCGAGAGAGCACTTCTATGTCAAGAAATGTAATAGACAGTTTTGCCAGAAGGGCTGATATTTGAGAACCTAGACAGCATTGTCTATGTCAAGAAACTTATTAGTCAGCATTGCCAAAAAGGGCTTATAGCAGAGAACCTAAACAACACTGTCTATGCCAAGAAACCTACTTGACAGCTTTGGCGGAAAGACTGATGTTAGAGAACATACAGACAACACAATGTGAAGAAACCTATTGGACAGTTTTGCTGGAAAAACTGATATTAAGAACCTAGACAGCTCTATGACAAGAACCTTATTAGACAGCTTTGCTATAAAGTCTGATGACAGAGAACCTAGACAACCCTGTCTTTGTCAAGAACCTTATTAGCCAGCTTTTCCGGAAAGGCTGATAATGGAAAACCTAGACAACACCGTCCTTGTTAAGAAACTTACTATGCAGCTTTGCCGGAAAGGCTAATATCAGGAAACCTAGACAGCACTCTCTACTTCAAGAACATTATTAGATAGCTTTGACAGAAAGGCTGATATTGGAGAACCTAGACAACCCTGTCTATGTCCAGAAACTTATCAGACAGCTTTGCTGATATAGAGAACCAAGACAGCACTGTCTATACTAATATATAGACATTTTGCCCGGATAGGCTGATATCAAAGAACCTAGACAGCGCTGTCTACGTCAAGAAACTACAAGACAGCTTTGCCAGAAAGATTGATAATAGAGAACCTAGTCAGCACTGTCTATGTCAAGAACTTTGTTAGACAGCTTTGCCAGAAGAGATTGATATGAGAGAACCTAGACATCTCTGTGTTTGTCAAGAAACTGATTAGCATTGCCGGAAAGGCTGAGGTTAGAGAACCTAGATAACCCTGTCCGTCAAGAAACTTAACAGACAGCTTTGCCGGAAACGCTGATATTACATAACCTAGACAACACTATATCAAGAAAATTATTAGACACCTTTGCCAGAAAGATTGATATCAAATTATTTTCTTACTGTCCTCTGAATGTTACCCTAAAGTTTCCCATGGTTCCAGTGTAATTCATTGCCTTTAGTAATTGTAAATCCTAAATTATTCACGGCAGATAGGTCATTGTTGAGGACAGTGGAAAGAAGACACGACATCTCCAAACTTAGAAAGATTCTTGAACTATGACAGTGGTATGCAGGTCTGCCCGCAAGACACAGTTTGTGATAAACTTCATCTCAAATATCAAAATTTTTTTAAATGAATCATGAACGAGTGCGCCAAACAATGGAGACAAACAAATTACAAGACAAAACACGACGCGCGTTTCGTTTCCTGGAGAAGGCCAAGGAGACCGACACACGCGTGGTTTGCCTTGTCATTTGTTTGTCCTCTTGTTTGGCGGGCTCACCAGTTATTCTTTTAAAAACTTATTTCAGTTTCCGCTTGCAGTCACCTCACTTTCAAATATCAGTGTTTACGCAACCCATCCTATACGAGGTGACCAGTTGATGACATTCTGTTTGATTAAGGAAGCCTTTTTTTTTCCAATTCAGGGGAGACGACCTGTATAGTTACGTGCTGAGTTTGTCGCACCAAATACGGCGTGCAATCCAGGCGATTCGGGTCACCAAGGACCCTTACATGGCCATCAGGGTGATGATTCTGTGCCTTCACCAATGGAATTCCTCGCTGTGCACTCGCATGCTGAAGGAGACCATGATCAAACTGGACAAAGAGAAGATGGACCCAGGGGGGCTCTCCAATACCTGCACAGCACACTGCTGACCTGTAAGAGCAACCTGTGGTTTTCAGAGGTTAGTTGCTGGGGGTTTTTTTTTTTTATACAAAGAACTGGTAACACTATTGTGGTGTCGCTGTGTTGTGTTGTTGCAATGCTTACAATTTTTTTTAAGGTGGTAGAAAACATATTTTTTCGTACTTAGTTAATTCACAAGTGTACATGCAGCAGTGTTGAACTTTGCCCAGTACATGCTTAGATATTTCAAAGATAAAAAAGTGATTTATTATACATGCTTATCTGACAAGTGTACATGCAGCAGTGTTGAACAGTTCCCTTTATATTTTAATTTCTTGCCCAGTGAATGTCAGTGTGGGTGAAATTAAAGACGCGAAAGACCAGAACACAAAAACAGTGACAAACAGGCGCCATATTGGAAGCCGGTGCGAGGATCGGCCTGAGCAGCCATCTTCGTACACGAAACACCACCCAATGATAGCAGAATGGTGGTCATTTTCGCCCGCGATGGACAAACTTAAACTCATTGTTTTGTTCCACCTGTAGGTTCTTGTGGTCAGCAATGTGATCCCTCAGAGGATCAGCCTTTTGACCTTTTCCTCTGGGATCTGCATGTCACGGGTGTCTTGTCTTTTCTCAGCGCTACGAACTTCCTCATTGAATCAGTGACGAGTTGAGAATAAAGTTTCGTCTTTCTTAGCTCCAGGCATGAGGTACACCACCAGTTTAAGTCTGCTCGATCAGCACTGTGCACTGTTTCATTAGAGAAACGTGTATGATCCTAATCTTGGATGAAAGCTCCAAATCCACACGAGTTTTCTGGCAAAGTGTGAAGGTCTGATTTGGAACTGATGGAGTGCAGCCAGTCTGGGCCTCGGTCTGACTTAGAACACGGCCTTTCTTTATCATCACAACTGCGTGCACGTTTGGTTTTTTTTTTTTTGTCCCCCTCACCCCCCTCCCCCGCCTTGTTCACTTCACCACTTTGCGTTCGTGACATTGCAGCTAACTGTGAAGGCAGCGTCAACATCTGCAGGATAGCGTGATTGATGTTTTGACTGCAGAGTACGGCACTGAGTATGCTACTCAGCTGCCATAAAAGTGATCATTCATGGGGGACAATCTATATGGGTACAAGCTCAGTGTGTCCCGCCAAATACATCATACTGTCCAAGCGGTTCGGGTCATCAAGAGACCTTGTGTTGCGGTCTCTATACCAAGCTATTCTTGTCCCAGCTTCATGATTCGATTACTGTTGCGTGTTAAAGGTCATGATAAGATTTAACCACCTTGTTTTTGTTATAATGCATATGGACTTTTGTTCGTTTCTTTCTTGTGCTCTATAGCGAAGCGAGTCGCTTTTGCAAGGAAGATGCTGATACAGGTGATTATACAGCAAGGAACAAACTGGCCATACATGTATTTGTTTTCGCACCGGCATATCTTCTGTGTTGTGGGAACATTGAGGTTATCCTGGGCCTGATCACAACAAACAAGACGGTGCAGAGACAACTACTGACGACAGGAGTTCCGCTGGGACCCCTCCGAGTTTCTGGTGATTCTCGCTTTCAAGCGGATGCCGCACAGCAGATTCTGGACGCCGTCCAACGACAGGACAACAGCATTAGAATCTAACAATACATGAAACTTAGGAGACAAGCCCTCAGTGCAATTAAAACACGTACACGTGTCGTCAGAGCTAAATGTGACGAAATCGATGAACGCTGTGGACGCATTGGATGAATTTCTGAAGAACTGTTGAAAGGTTTTGAACTGTGAACAGAAAGCTTAGCGGGCACACAACCCTCCTCCCTCCACGTTTGGAGAGTGTGTGTGTGTGCGTGCGTGCGTGCGTGCGTGCGTGCGTGCGTGCGTGCGTGCGTGCATGCATGTGTGTGTGTGTGTGTGTGTGTGTGTGTGTGTGTGTGTGTGTGTGTGTGTGAGTGAAAGAGGCGCGCGCACATTCGACGCTCAGGTCAAGCTTTGCTCATTTAGTTTAACCCACAGTGGGTTTCTTTTTCTTTGAGTGACATCAGTAACCATCCATTTATCCATAGCTGCAGTTCACGTGCAATCAAAAACAGAAGAAAAAAAAATGAGAGAAAAAGAAAAGAGCTAGAGACGCCTTTTGCCTTTCTCCCTCAAAAGTGAATGAACACACGGACAGAGAGCTGAAAGGGCAAAGGTGGACAGAGAAAGGCGAGGGTGGCACGTGGGTTTGGTTTAGATGACCAACGCCCAATGTTATCTAACAGCTGTACAACCGAGGCTCAAAACGTGTGTGGACTGGGAAGGGGGCAGCCGTTTAATCGTCTGCAAGGTCGGCTTACCTTAGTTCCAAGGTGTAAAAGGAAAACAAGGTAGAACTCTGAGAAAATAAACTCTAGTCAGACGCAGTAGATCTGGAAACTGCTGCAACGCTTATCCCCCCCTACCCCCCCCCCCCCCCCCCCCTCCACCCCCACCCCCACCCTCTGGCCCCCCAATATGTTTTTCAAAGAAGGGAAATGAAGGGAAGGGGAGGGAGAATGTCGGTAGCGTTAATCATTTTATTTATCTATTTTTGCCATTCATTTATTTCATTTTTTAAGATTACTTAGAGTAACTTGTTGTTTATACACACATGACACGTGCCTTCCGCCCCCCTACCCCCCCCCCCCCCCCCCCCCCCCCCCCCCCCCTCTTTCCTTCAGTCTTTTTTTTGTTCTTCGACCCTCTGGTCAGACCTGAGTTGTCCAGTCTAGGTGACTGCCCCATCTCTGCCCCTTCCTCTCCACAGACATGGAGCCTCACTCTGTCTGTGGACCCCCCCCCCCGGTCGTCCCCTTTGCCGCTGTAACGCTACAGTCTGTTTCAGTTTCTTTTTGTGTGGCATGTAGGGAGGGCTGGAAACGCTTGGCTGATTTTTTGTTAAGGCTGGGCCTGCTAGTATTTGTGCATGCACATGCCAGTGTTAAACTTTACTACACACACATACACACGCGCACGCACGCGCGCTCGCACACACACACACACACACACACACACACACACACACACACACACACACACACACACACGAACGCATGCACGCGCGAGCGCGCGCGCGCGCGCACACACACACACACACACACACACACACACGCTCATACAAGCACTCACGCAGGCACGCACGTTCTCTCTCTCTCTCTCTCTCTCTCTCTCTCTCTCTCTCTCTCTCTCTCTCTCACACACACACACACACACACACACACACACACACACACACACACACACACACACACACACACACACACACACACACACACACACACACAGGACTTACAAACTCGCTTCATTACATACATGCATAGAAAATCAGAAAGTAGATATTCATACATGTCAGAATTGGGTTTTGATCGATAAATCTTTCTTTGTTTGCTCGTTCCACCAGGTGGGGTATAGAGAAGGTCCTGGCCGGCAAAAAGAAGGGGGACAACTCCCCACATCGTTTCCAACCTCTACTTCTCTATCATGCGCCATCTGGTGACCAGCTGGAGAAACTTCAAAAGGGCCTGTGCGGCATTCTCAGGCGACCAGACCGGGAAATCTTCCCGCCAACAGAAAAAGAAGAGAAAATCACATTTCAGTCCAAGGTCCACAAAAAGTCCATCATCAGAATTGCCGATCTCATGGAGATGATGGCGCAAGAAAACATGTTTCCGGACAAACCGGCGACACAGGCCTCGGCAAAACACAAAGGAAGCACAAGCACTGACGGAAAGAACGCCAATCAGTCGGCACCGGAGAGCACGGTAAGCGCCAGCTCTGACGGAAAGAACACCAATCAGTCGGCACTGGAGAGCACGGTAAGCGCCAGCTCTGACGGAAAGAACGCCAATCAGCCGGCACCGGAGAGCACGGTAAGCGCCAGCTCTGACGGAAAGAACACCAATCTGTCGGCACTGGAGAGCACGGTAAGCGCCAGCTCTGACGGAAAGAACACCAATCAGTCGGCACCGGAGAGCACGGTAAGCGCCAGCTCTGACGGAAAGAACACCAATCAGTCGGCACCGGAGAGCACGGTAAGCGCCAGCTCTGACGGAAAGAACGCCAATCAGCCGGCACCGGAGAGCACGGTAAGCGCCAGCTCTGACGGAAAGAACACCAATCAGTCGGCACCGGAGAGCACGGTAAGCGCCAGCTCTGACGGAAAGAACACCAATCTGTCGGCATCCAAGAACACAGTAAGCACCAGCTCTGACGGAAAGAGTGAAATACAGTCGGCATTGGAAAACACAGCAAGCACAAGCTATGATGAAAACATTGCCAATCAGTCGACATCCAAGACCACAAGAAGCACACGCTTTAGTGACGAAGCCCTCAGTAGACCAGTCTCCCAGTGCTTGATGTTCTTACAATCAGCTGCGGACCCTACCTGTCTTTCATCGTTGACAACACAACGAGGTGAGACTGACTGTGCTTTGGAGAATGCCGGTGATACGAAGGACAGTCCCCTCACTATGCACAACACCTGTCGCGTTGTGGTCACAGATGATAGCGCCAGCGACTGCAGGCATCAGTATGCATATGTGCATTCCCGTTGCCCGACAGGAAGACAGGAAGCAGGAGACTCTGTGAGAACAGTGAGACAAGACAGGCAATTCTGTGAGTTAGCTGCAACAGCTGTGGCTCTGCTCTTTCTCCCCGTCTTGTGACTCTGAAGGCCAGGTCATGTCCACGGCGGATTCAGTCAGTTTTTCCCCGCCCGTGTTTGCAGCTCCTTTGCTGAAAACAGATCACAGGAATCCCCATGACAGAGACGATGTCTCCTCCGCACCTTCTTCACATGCCAGCCACTGCAAAGCGGGCCTCTCTTTTACTGAAAGTCAGAAATGAGCAAAAGACTCAGAAAAGGCACGTCAGGTATCTCCGAAGGCTGTGACGGACAAAACACCTGTAATTCATGCCACTCTGAAGGAAACACGTGCAATTCCCAGGGGACAGACGAACTCAAACAGTCCCCCTCAGCGTTGCAGTTTTCCGAGCTGACCATTCGGCGAATGTCCACCAAAGTTATGAAGGTTTTCAAGAAAAAGATGCGCAAGTTCAAAGAAGCGAGGCCGGAGACCGTTTTCAAAATGCTGGCAGCTTTCGAGTCATACGCCAATGTGGTGCAGCTGGAAGTGACAGCACCGTTTGGAACTTCCAGCTGCTTCTGCTGTGCCAAGCCTTTGTGCCAGAGCTACGCGGTTATGTACAGTCAGTTTAAGGAGTTCAGCTACCGTCTGTTGCATCATCTGGTGGCACACTACATCGCCACGCGTCACCATGCTAATCAGGAAATGGCCACGGTGACTAGACAGTACAAAAAGATCAGTATGACCGTGGCTAAGTACATCGTACGCAGGGCACGCATGATGGAGAAGCTTGGCTTCCCACAGAACGAGGAAGCCATCAAACGACTGGAGAAAGAGCAGAAACCTCCCGACAAAAAAGACAAGGAAGACTCATCGACGTACTCTTACGGATCTTTGGATTCGTTGGATCTTTCAGGCAACAACCCCGCCCAGTTTGCAGCCAGAAAAGGGGTAAGCATGCCCAGGTCTGGTTTCAGGAGACGGGGTGCCAGGCTTCGCAGACACAGAGGAAAGCACTACGCAGGATTCCAGTTCGGCAAAAGAAAAGCCCATCACGGGCTGATCGTGGACTGGTCGCACGTCCCGTACCCCTTCACCCCGACTCTCCTTCCTCCCGTTCGGATTCGGTGGGAGCTGTACACTGTTGATGGGGAGGAAGATAGCAAGAGACACGAAAATCACAAAACTGACACGAATCCACTTTCAAAAGAGTCTGATGTGGATCTGGCTTCTGAAAGTGATGAGGTGGACATGACCGCAAGTTCAGACAAACTTGACATGGGTCAGCCCACTACCGAGACGATGACGAAAGATGCTAGGACGACTCTTTCGGATGCCTCGGAAGCCCAAAATGTTCCGGGTGTTGAACCTGCCGCCGAAACAAAACCTGTGGAGTCTTCTATGAAGAATATATTGCTCTTGGACAGTGAGAGAAGCCCCGGTCCCTTTGAGAAAGGGGCTGCACAAGCTAGTGAAGAAGATGCTGAGGCACTCGATGAGGGAGGTGGACCAGGAGGCCGGGTGGGTGCTGGGGCTGAAGGAATCGCTGGCCTCTGTCGTCGCCTTCGCCAGGCTGGACGTTCTGAAGGAGGTCCAAGACCCCATGAAGGTTGGAAAGGCTCGGGGAGATTGAGAAAGAGAGAGTGGGGGAGAGAGGGAGGCGTCTGTGTGTGTGTGTGTGTGCGCGCGCGCGCGCGCGCGCGCGCGCAACCATCAAACTTTCACCACGGAAAATTCCTTGAACATGCAGCAAAAAACTTGGTGTCGTTTGCAAACGACTCTTCCTCCGTTCTTGCTTTCTGAGCTGGTGACTTTGTTTTTCTCTCGCTAAACGGTTCGGCATTTCCACCAACCCTTTCTCGTAACCTGTTTATTAAGCCATCTTTAGAGAGACATTTACCACTTCTGTTTTGAAAGGACCGTCAAAATGTGCGGGGGTAACCACGTTGGATTTCAATAGGCAGAGATGTTAGTGGCCGCGCCTTCTCTCTAACTGCATCTGCTCGGGGGCAGTGTGGCAAAGCCTAGCTAACGGGACAGCTATCGTGCCTATTTTTTAGCACAATGTTGCTATGGTTACAGCTTGATCTGGCCACTTATCTCGCTCACATGGATCAAGCACGCGGTACCAGATTCTTCCAGCAATGGTGGTCATTTTCGTCTCTGTAAACTAGAAGCACTCGCCCAGTGTTTTCAAGGGTGAAATCTCACGCAGGCATCAAAAACTGGAGTGAGTTAGAGCTGCAAAGATTGAAATGCGCTCGAAGTATGTTCATCCGGAGCCGGCCCTGCTGCTATTCATGTTGATGGTTTATAGTTCAAGAAAATGTATGAAAGGGGGAAATTGAATGGAATTGGAAACTTTCTCTAAGAACTGCTGCTGTTGGCTTTGGTGCATAATTTGTACACAAATCGGCTCAGAATTATTCGCAGAGGTATTGCCTGCATCAAGAGGATGTACATGTTTTTTTTTTTTCCCCCAGTAATTAACATGCCAAAGGTCACCACGTTATCTATCGCAGTGGCAGGTTTGGGTCGAGACTGTCGCCCGATACTGTCATACAGCGAGTGCTTATGAAGAGGGAAATTTGGAGATCTGACACGTAATCGGGGAATAGTCGGGTCACAACGCACACGTACTCGCTGTCCACACTTGTACATGCAGATTCCAACAATGCCATGCAGCGATTGACAGGAGTGATGCATCGCGCCTCAGACAAGCACTAACAGTCCCACTGAGAACCGACGGGCAAGAATTCCCAAAGACATGTCAGCAGTACTGTCTTACCTGTGGTCACTGACATGGAGCCGACTTCTTTCCTAAACTGGAGTTGCAGTAGAAAGCAGATAGAATGCTGTCTCCGGACTGGGGTTGCAGTAGAAAGCAGATAGAATGCTGTCTCCGGACTGGAGTTGCAGTAGAAAGCAGTTAGAGTCTCCAGACTGGAGTTGCAATAGAAAGCAGAATGCTGTCTCCAGACTGGAGTTGTAGTAGAAAGCAGAATGCTGTTTCCAGACTGGAGATGCAGTAGAAAGCAGAATGCTGTCTCCAGACTGGAGTTGCAGTAGAAAGCAGAATGCTGTCTCCAGACTGGTGTTGCAGTAGAAAGCAGAATGCTGTCTCCAGACTGGAGTTGCAGTAGAAAGCAGACAAGAATGCTGTCTCCAGTCTGGAGTTGCAGCAGCAAAGAGCAGTTTGAATGCTGTCTTCAGACTGGAATTGCAATAGAGAGCAGTTGGAATGCTGTTTAGACCAAACAACTTGAAGAGAACACTTATAATACATGGTCGGTAAGCCTGCTGCTAACTGTAGTATTAGAGCAGAGAAATAAGGAAAGGTGACCTCGCTGAGTGAAGAGAACTCTGTAAAAGGTCTGAGTAATGATATTTCTGCAGATCCCCAACTGATTTGTTCTCAACGGCTTTTGACTATGGTGACAGAGGATCCAGACGATGTGCCATCAGTAGTCCAGTATGAACTGATGTGTGGCAGTGAAGCTGTCCCTGGCAACTGTGAACTGGATCCTCAAGACTGGGAATGCACTCCCCCCCCCCCCCCCCCCCCCCACCACCACCACCACCATCCCGCCCACCTTTCCCCTCGATGACAGAAGACGTCAGTCTTGTCAGACAGCCGTGCCTCCTGCCCACGATGCAGATTTCTACATGATCCGTTGCAGTGGCGAGGCAGATTACATGCAACACAACGAGAGGCACAAGCCGGAAACATGGTCTGAGGTACTCCGCTGCTAGCAGAGATTGTCAAAGCCCTAGCCGCTCAGTTCCGCAGTTCGTCTGAGTAGAAAAATCTGGTGATGATGATAATTCGGACAGTAATGAGGTCATAGCAGTAGGCCATTAGTAAACTGGACAAAAAAGTTTGAAATAAGTAAATGGAATTGCGGAGGCTTGTTTCATGTTTATGTTCTAAACTTAAAACCAGCAGTAGGATATCATTTCATACCATTTTGTATAGAAGTGAAAAAAAAAAAATGAAGTGTTGCGTCGGAAATTGTGATCTTGTAATAAAACTTGGCATATGTGCAAATGATGATACTCTCATTGCATTTGAGATCTTGTTACTGTGATATGAAGTTTAAAAAAAATTGACTCTATTATATGTCGAAAGGTTTAGATACACTGTAAGCGACAAGAATTTTTGATGGGACGTAATACTATCCTATTTCTTGTCACCAGATCTTGTGATCTGGCATCCTGTTTTCTTTGGCACACACAACAAGCGTAAACTAAAAAGAACAACAAGAATCATCGACGTTGCAGACACTTTCTTTCTTAGCAATTTGTCACTAAACTGATCGGATTATAACTCAACAAACAAACAAAAATGGCGTGCAGTGCAGTCGCACACGCGGGACAATGTTGGAACCGAAGCCTTGTGCCGCTGTGTGCAGGTCGCAATCCGCAACTTCACCCACGCCCTGCTGGTGCTGCTGTTCGAGGAGCTGCTGCCCAAGGAGGAGGAGGAGAACTTTGTGGTGACCCCGGACGACATCCGGCAGAGGAGGAAGCGAGTGAGCAGCAAGAGGAGCCCAGGACTGTTCGACCTGACGGAGAACAACCACCCTGGCTACGACCTCGACCTGCTGGACTTCGTGGTCAGTGAGTCGTCCATGACCAGGCTGAGCCGGTCACCTGCATCTCCTTACTGGGCTGCCTGCTTTCGCTCTAGTTTTGTTTACATATTAGTGGAAGCACGCACGCACGCACGCACGCACGCGCACACACACACACACACGCACGCACCACGCACACATACACACGCACATACGCACGCACGCACATAAGTAAGTGCATGTGATGAAAGAAGTGATGTGCATAAGTACACGTGACGAAGCTATGTGAGATATGTAACAGTGCAGGTGATGAAGTAATGTGAGGTGTGTGGGAAGTGTAGGTGATGAAACTATGCGAGGCATGATGCAGGTACAGGTGCTGAAGTTACATGAGGCATTTGAGAAGTACAAGTGTTAAAGAAATGTGAGAGTGCAGATGATAAAGCTATGTGAGGTCTTTGATGTATGTAGGTGGTAGAGTAATGTAATGTTTATGACAGGTAAAAGTGATTAAGCTATAAGAGGTATATGACAAGACAGATCAGGAGGTAGTGTGAGTTATGTAGCAAATACAGGTGGTGAAGCAGTGTGAGCTATGTGACCAGTACAGGTGGTCAAGCAGTGTGAGCTATGTGACCAGTACAGGTGGTGAAGCAGTGTGAGCTATGTGACCAGTACAGATGGGGAAGCAGTGTGAGCTATGTGACCAGTACAGATGGGGAAGCAGTGTGAGCTATGTGACCAGTACAGATGGTGAAGCAGTGTGAGCTATGTGACCAGTACAGGTGGTGAAGCAGTGTGAGCTATGTGACCAGTACAGGTGGTGAAGCAGTGTGAGCTATGTGACCAGTACAGATGGGGAAGCAGTGTGAGCTATGTGACCAGTACAGATGGTCAAGCAGTGTGAACTCTGTGTGCCCAGTGCAGGTGGTCAAGCAGTGTGAACTCTGTGTGCCCAGTACAGGTGGTCAAGCTCTGTGAGCGGTGGGAATTAGGCAAGGTGGAGTTCCAGCACCAGCCCACCCTGCAGTTCCTGACCCGCTGCTTGACCATGGCCAGCCTAGACAGTGACCTCATGGAGCGGCTGGACGAACTGGTCCTGGCCCCACACAAAGGTGAGCGTGTTCCAGACAGGGAGGAGGCATTTTGTCTCTTGCATGCCTCTAAGCGTACATCATGGCATGGGATCAAGCCTAATGGCCGATCGGGCAGTGCGCACTGTCAGGGATTCACCGTGTCTGGTGCACCGTCTTTATTGTAGGCGGAGCCCATTCCTCTCTTCTTACCACCCTGACCTGTATCGGGTAGCCATATTACTACAGCCGGATGGAGAGAGGGTTTTCAGCTAAAAAATTTCCGACCCTACCGTGGCTCGAACTCGCAAACGTCATATCCGCAAGCAAATGCTCAAACCATTTGACTAAATGGTACCTCATGCTATAGCATACATCCTGTATAGATACCGACATTCCTGTCTATCTATCTATCTATCTATCTATCTATCTAATTGTCTATCTATCTATCTATCTACCTGTCTGTCTGTGTCTGTCTGTCTATCTATCTCTCTGTCTGTCTGTCTTTCTGTCTATCCATTTATTTACAAACTAGACAACTTAACAGTAGAGAAAAATGTGCTTAGGTAAGTTTAATCTCTCTATCTCTCTCTCTCTCTCTCTCTCCCCCCCCCCCCCCTCCCTTCCTCCCTCTCTCCTCTCTCTCTGTCTGTCTACCTATCTATCTATCTTATGTATAAGACAGAAAGATAAATATGTGTGTGTGCTTGCGTGCATGCGTGCTCTTGCACTTGTATGTGTGTTGTGTGTGTATGCGTGCACGCGCGCGCGCGCGCGCGTGTGTGTGTGTGTGTGTGTGTGTGTGTGTGTGTGTGTGTGTGTGTGTGTGTGTGTGTGTGTGTGTGTGTGTTCGTGACAGAGAGAGAGAGAGCGAGAGCGAGAGATTCAGGGTATGAACGTGTGGATGGGTGACGGGAAGATGTGTAGTCCAGGCATGAACGTGGATCAGTAGGTTTGTAGACAACTGAGGTTTAGAGTAGCCCATCTTTGAGGGAGGTGGATGTGCATGTACATTTGGTGGATGGGTGAGGGGTCAGAACACAGCTGAGGAAGTTAAGGAGGTCTATGTGTCTGGTATGGACGTTGCTCCCAGCCCGCCATCTGTGGACCTTTTGTAGAGATCTGGAGTAGGGCCCGTGCAAGATAGTAGGCGATGTTCCAGGTGTCCTATGAAAAGGTAAGCATAGGACGGTCCCTTTTAAATCATCCTTGCTTTTTGTAATAATTTTTTAGGTCTTTTGACTTGCACCCTCTCTCTCTGTGTGTGTGTGTGTGTGTGTGTGTGTGTGTGTGTGTGTGTGTGTGTGTGTGTGTACGTGTTTTTACCCCTCAGCTCCCACCCCCAGTCACAGACCAGCTGCCTGTTGTGCAGATTTGGAAGCCACAAATTAAGGATAGCGAGCATGTGGCGACCCAAATGACGGGACGCTTTTAAGTACGTCCAGTTTGACTTCCACATTGTAAAGACAACTTCTCGGAGGAACGTGCCAGACCTCGTATGATATCTACAATGCACACGTGGTCGCCCTTCAGTGATGTGTCCTGTGTGAAATACACTGGGGTGGAGATTCGTGGTGAGCCCATAACTGACCGACAGCCTGACCTTTGGGCACGGGCGGAGGACCACATCCATAGTGTCACAGTCTAATCATGCTACGTTTTGGGGTTCGGGCGGCGCCAGGGGCTCTATGGGGGTTGGGGGTTCCAGCCCTGGTCTGTCAGACTTCAAGTGGCCTGCTCTGTTCCTTTGACACTTGACTGCTTTCATACAGCTTCCGCTTACCTCACGACGCCTTCATGACGCTTGTGTGTGTGTGTGTGTGTGTGTGTGTGTGTGTGCGTGCGTGCGTGCGTGTATGTATACGTGTGTGTGTGTGTGTGTGTGTGTGTGTGTGTGTGTGCGTGCGTGTGTGTGTGTGTTTGCGCGCGCGCGCGCCTCCCAGGAGACATACAAGGCTTATTCTTGGATCGCATGACACATGTTCACGAGACTCAGCACTCCCTGGCCGTGGTGGTCAATGAGGTCATGGCCATGACCCTGGTCTACGTCGTTCCCGAGACTTTGAAGGCCATGCAAGATGTCACTGGCTGGCTCAAGAATGAAAGAAGAACGGGTGAGTGAAAGGGAGAGAGTAGGGAGAGGGAGGGAGGAGACAGACAGAGAGAAAATGATAGAGAGAGAGGGGGAAATACTTTATTTACGACGATAAGATATTGACATTGACGCGGGTTTTTTTTTTTCAGTCATCCCATCCTCATCCTGACGAGGCCTACATTGTAAAACTAAACTTAAAAAAGGTGTGAAGTAACTAGTCAGTGTTGTGAAGAAACCATTTTCTGTGTTCGCTCAAGAATTCCTTTATCTGTCTTCCTACAAAGTGAGTCTGTCTTTTCTTTTTTTCTTTCTTTCTGCGTACGCAGCTGATACTCCTGCGGACACTGCCTGTATAGACAGGCAGTGGAGTTTTGTGTGTATGACCGTTTTTTTTTTTATCCCACCATTAAGGCAGCCATACTCCATCTTCGGGAAGGTGCGTGCTATGTGTAACGTGTCATCCATACCACCGGCCAAAACTGGCCTTCTCTTCCGAAAGTTGGTGATGGGATTTCACGTGTGTGCAAGATGCTGTGCATGCGTTCACACACACGAAACCTCTGTTTATAGTCTCATTCAAAGGACTGTGTGGGGAACGGAGTCGGAACCAACGTTAACTCCGAGGGAAAAATCCCCCTGTACTGAAATTCGAACACGAGTCCGGCGCTATACCAACTGAGCTATTCCGGCCCCCAGTGAATCTGTCAAAGTCTGAATCCTGCTGTAACCAGCTTATCTGTCATATAAAAGATACGGAGCATACAATCTATGCAATCTAAGGATGATCCAATGCCATACCAATGAGCGAATTAGAGGAGGACAAACACAGAAAACCGGGTACAGAGTAACAGCTCATTTAATACGCAATAAGACAAGTGAATTTTTCTGTACAGAGATATCTTCTTCAAATGTAGACCTAGAAATACTCAAAAAAACATTAGAACCTAGATCGCTGACGGATTTTTTTTTTTTTTTTTTTTGTCAGTAACTATGCAGTCTGTTCAGTTTTAAGTTTGGAACCAGTGGGGCACACTTTTCCTTTTTTTTCTCCAACAGTTAATGTGAATGGTCAATACGGTGCCTTCAAATAGGGAGGGAATGTAGCCTGAGAGATCCTATGCCCTGTTGTTTATATATCCTTTATGCCGATTTTAGGTATCATAGAAAGGGACGGTGATGTAGAACATGAGACTGCACGCTGACGACACCCAAACTGGTAAATGTTTGACAAATTATCATTCGAACATTCTGTTCATATTCTTCACTCTTTCGGCAGTTTCAGGCTCACTGATGAAGAATCACCACCACCACCCTAGCGAGTACATAAAATCAAAGAAAATAAATGGCCCAAATCTTAAAGTGATATGGAGTCCGGGAGTTCGGTTTACCCAGGACCTTAGGCAGTGTCATACCGGAAATCAGTGTGATTTTTTTTTTTTCAGAATTAAGAGTGTTGTTTGAAATATGGGCACAGAAACCATTCCACTAATTTGAACAATCACCGTTTTAAAATCTCTGATGTTATCTAAACTCGCACATCTCTGAACAGTGTTACCCGACCTACCTGATCAATTCGCTTAGAAACTTGAAAGGAGTACTATAGATTTAAATGGAATGGGAAACAGAACAAAATTAGCACGAAGGCATTCCATAAACTGGAGCTGGGTGGAATGGATATGTATGTATATATATATATATATATATATAGAGAGAGAGAGAGAGAGAGAGAGAGAGAGAAGTATATAAAGCACATATCTGTTCAGTGAAAACCCAGAAATATCTGGAAGCAGCTCTTTTGTCTAGCTGCATAAATCGTCACTTCTTTGGGGCACACGCTTTTCAAGCATACGAAGAATTCTGTGGCCGTGTGTTACACGTCGATCACAGTCAATCATAGAATCGTAAGTTCACACGTAAGGAATGTGCTAATGCACAATATCTTTGGCAATCTATGAACAGGGTATTCTATGAACGGTGTGAAACTTGTTCTAGCATTAAAATAACGCGTACTGTTGCAATTTTCGAGGCAACTCAGTTCATCAATTACAGTTCAGAAGTTGTTCATCTCTCGTCTGCTCCTTGAACGTAAGAAGTGTGCTTATGTACAATAGTTTTGGCACTATACGAACAGCTATTCAATGAACAGCGTGAATTTTTTACTAGCGTTAAAATAACACGTATTGTTGTCATTTTCGAACTCAGTTCATCAATGGCAGACGGTTCGGAAGTTGTTCATCTCTTGCTTGTTTCTTGCCCCGTCAAGACTCGATTACCAGAAATTTCTTCGAGCTCACTGCCCTGGATATTTGCTATCTGCACTGCAGGAATTCCAGAACAATGTTGCCTCAATTTTATTACCTGTTACAGCACTAATGCTAGTCCTCTCCTTTACTTCGCTCTTTGAACAAAGAATCCAGTCTGCGTTCTGTGTTTTTCATCATTTAATGAGCGGACACCAGCGTTTCCTTCATCTGAAGGGGCATACAAACTGGATGTTCTTCATGCATCATTAAGCTCCATCCTTTTAGGACACAGATAGATATGAAGGCTAACAGTATGTCTTCTATCAAGAGGCTTCGGTAGGGTGCAATTGTGATTTTACGGATTAACTGCATAATAAATGTTTATTTTTACGAACTGCCAGCCTTTAGCACATCGACATTCCTGGAAGGCAGAAGGGGAGGGAGGGGGTGTGTGAGGGAGGATGTTGAGGTCGAGTAATCGTGAGGAAAATGTTGATGCTGAGCAAGACAGTAAAATGACGTAGGCTTGTGGCCTTAATATATAACGGACACGTTTTCACAATGAAATTAATTAATTCTCATTTTTTTTCAATGCGATTCTAACTATTTCTTCCTTGTGGTAAGGATGTTGTCACGTTGAGTTGCAGATGGCGTACGTGTGTGAGAAAGTCTCGGTGATGGAGAACCAGGTACGCCACAAACTGTCACGACGAATCTTGAGGGTAGCGGCAGAGGACGTCCAGGATCAGCTGATCGTGTTTGCCCGTAGACAGGAGAAGATCACCCAGAGATCAGAAAAGATGATCGTGAGTGATTTCCTCATACCTGTGCTTGCTAACTAGCATCCCGTTTCACTCATGATGAGAGCACATTGTTCTCAAACACACACCTGACTTCTTTTCTCGAATGGCTCTTGTCAACCACTCTATCAACCGAAGTCGGAATGGAATGATGTGACTATAAAGTTCATGACTGGAAGACGCGGAGAGGTGACAGAAAATAGTGACGACTGCAGAAACATAGAAATGTGACAAAGAAGCTAAGACTGAAAAACATAGAAATGTTATATGATTAGTCATGGTTGGAAAAGACAGAAATGTGATATATGATAGTCATGGTTGGGAAAGACAGAAATGTGCTATATGATAGTCATGACTGGAAAATACAGAAATGTGGTACAAAATAGCTAAGACTGGAAAACACATAAATGCTATATAAATTAGTCATCGTTGGAAAACACAGAATGTGATATGAAATAGACTTGGCCGGAAAAGACAGAGATATGACATTAAATAGTCTTGACTGGAAAACAGAGATGTGGCATAAAATGGTCGTGACCGGAAAACACAGAGAGGTAACATAACTGGAAAACACAGAGATATGACATAAAATGTCATGACTGGAAAAGACAGAGATATGACATAAAATGGTCGTGACTGGAAAACACAGAGAGGTAACACATGACTGGAAAACACAGAGCTATGACATAAAATGGTCATGACTGGAAAACACAGAGATATGACATAAAATGATCGTGACTGGAAAACACCAAGATGTAACAGAAATAGTCATGACTGGAAAACACAGAGATGTAACAGAAATGGTCATGACTGGAAAACACAGAGGTGTGACAGAAATAGTCATGACTGGAAAACACAGAGATGTGACATAAAGCGGTCGTGACTGGAAAACACAGAAATGTGACAAATAGTCATGACTGGAAAACACAGAGATGTGACAAATAGTCATGACTGGAAAACACAGAGATGTGACATAGATAGTCATGACTGGAAAACGCAGAGAGGTGACAGAAATAGTCATGACTGGAAAACACAGAGATGTGACATAGATAGTCATGACTGGAAAACAGAGGTGTGACAGAAATAGTCATGACTGGAAAACACAGAGATGTGACATAAAGCGGTCGTGACTGGAAAACACAGAAATGTGACAAAGTCATGACTGGAAAACACAGAGATGTGACAAATAGTCATGACTGGAAAACACAGAGATGTGACATAGATAGTCATGACTGGAAAACACAGAGATATGACATAAATAATCATGACTGGGAAAACACAGAGAGGTGACTTTAATAGTTATGGCGGGAAACACATAGATGTGATTTTACATAGATGGACAACACAGAGGTGTGACATAGAGGGTCATGACTGGAGAACACATAGAAGTTACTTACAATAATTATGTTAAGAACGCGGGAACATGTGAATCACAACAGGCTTGATGGAAAGACACGGAAATGTGAATTACAGTAGGCGTGATTATATTTACACGGAGATTAGAATTACAACAGGCAATATAAAAAGACACGGAGATAGGACTTAACAATAGGCTGGACGGGAAGACATGGAGATGTAAATTACACTTGGCATGATGGGAAAACACAAAGAGATGTGAATGACAATATCCAGGATGTGCGACGTGCAACAAGACATGAGTGGTGGCAGAGGAAAAGCACAAACAATGTGAATGACTCGAACTGGGGTGTGTGCAGTGTGTGGTGTGTGCCGGGAAGACACAAAGTTGCGGAGGACAAGAGGTAGGACGTGCATTGAGTGACAAGACGTCAGCAGTATGCGGAAGGAAGACACAAAGATGTAGCAATGTGTCACATGACGCACGTGGTATGAGACGCGAAGACACAAAGCTGCGAATTACAAAGAGGTAGGACGTGCCACGTGTAACAAGACGCGTGTGATCTGTGATGGGAAAACACAAAGCTGCGAACTGCAAAAAGTGTAACAAGACGTGTGTGGTATGTGATGCAAAGACACAAAGAAGTACGTTACAGTCGTAGGATGTTCACTGTGTTACATGACGCCTGTCGTATGCGCAGGGAAGACACAAAGATGTGAATTACATGTGGAAAACACAAAGATGTGAATTACATGAGGTAGGGTCTGGAAGACACAAAGATATGAATTACATGAGGTAGGGTCTGGAAGACACAAAGATGTGAATTACATGAGGTAGGGTCTGGAAGACACAAAGATGTGAATTACATGAGGTAGGGTCTGGAAGACACAAAGATGTGAATTACATGAGGTAGGGCGTGGAAATGTGCGACACGACGCGTGTGATATGTGATGGAAAGAGAGAAAAAAAAATGTGAATTTCAAAAGTCGTAATAGGAAGACAGTTTGGAGATATTACATTGTCACTGTGGCTCTGATTGCAGAACAAACTGAGAGAGCTGGTGAAAGAGGACTATTACTACACCTGTCTGAATAAAGATGAACTCCTGCCCATCAAAAAGGGTAACATAACCCATTGCATGCGGTGTCTCAGGTGCCAGAATCACTATGCTTATTTTTTTTTAATCCTGACACACATCAAATGTCAGTTAATACTTATGGTTCTGCACTTGTGTGTGTGTGTGTGTGTATGTGTGTGTGTGTGAGAGAGAGAGAGAGAGAGAGAGAGAGACAAAAACAGACAGAGGACAGGGATTGAAATGGGGGAGTGCGTGTTTGTAACTTGTTCTATGAATGTACATCTGTGTATAAATAGATTCATAAAGCTTGAACTTCAATATATGAAGTCTAAAAAAAGTCATGGATTACGGTGTTATGTATATATATACAAGGTGTGTGAGACCCGAGTTCCAAGGTACACCATAGGTAGTGTGAAAGCTATACAGATGTACGACCAAATCTTCAATAGACATTCAGATGATGCGGTAGTTGAGCAGTTGGGGTGTGTGACCCAGAAGTGTTTGGTGTGTGACCAGAGGTGTTTGGTGTATCACTAAAGGTGTGTGCTCTGTATGTAGAGATGTCTGGTGTGTGACCAAAGGTGTGAGATGTGTTACCAGAGGGGTGTAGTGTGTAACTACAGGCGGTAGGTGCCCAGAGATGGTACGTGACCAGAACAATGTAATGTGTGACCAGAAGTGTGTGGTTTGTGACCAGAGACGCGTGATTTGTGACCAAAGGTGTGTGGCTGTGTGATTTGTGACCAAAGATGTGTAGCTGTGTGAGCAGAAATGTATTATTTGTGACCTAAGATGTGTGCTGTGTGACCAAAGATGTGTGAATTGTGGCCAAAGGTGTGTGGTCTGTGACCAGAGATGTGTGATTTGTGACCAAAGGTGTGTAGCTGTGTGGCCAGAGATGTGTGATTTGTGACCAAAGGTGTGTAGCTGTGTGGCCAGAGATGTGTGATTTGTGACCAAAGGTGTGTAGCTGTGTGTGGCCAGAGATGTGTGATTTGTGACCAAAGGTATGTAGCTGTGTGACCAGAGGCATGTGATTTGTGACCAAAGGTGTGTGGTCTGTGACCAGAGATGTGTGATTTGTGACCAAAGGTGTGTAGCTGTGTGGCCAGAGATGTGTGAGTTGTGACCAAAGGTGTGTGCTGTGTGACCAGAGATGTTTGATTTGTGACCAAAGGTGTGTGCTGTGTGACCAGAGATGTGTAATTTTGTGACCAAAGGTGTGTGCTGTGCGACCAAAGATGTGTGATTTTTTACCAAAGGTGTGTGGTTTGTGACCAGAGATGTGTGATTTGTGACCAAAGGTGTGTGGTTTGTGACCAGAGATGTGTGATTTGTGACCAAAGGTATGTAGCTGTGTGACCAGAGATGTGTGATTTGTGACCAAAGCTGTGTGGTTTGTGACCAGAGATGTGTGATTTGTGACCAAAGGTATGTAGCTGTGTGACCAGAGGCATGTGATTTGTGACCAAAGGTGTGTGGTTTTGTGACCAGAGATGTGTGATTTGTGACCAAAGGCGTGTGCTGTGTGACAGAGATGTGTGATTTGTGACCAAAGGTATGTAGCTGTGTGACCAGAGACGTGTGATTTATGACCAAAGCTGTGTGGTTTGTGACCAGAGATGTGTGATTTGTGACCAAAGGTGTGTGGTTTGTGACCAGAGACGTGTGATTTGTGACCAAAGGTGTGTGGTTTGTGACCAGAGACGTGTGATTTGTGACCAAAGGTGTGTGGTTTTGTGACCAGAGATGTGTAATTTGTGACCAAAGGTGTGTGGTTTGTGACCAGAGATGTGTAATTTGTTACCAAAGGCGTCTAGCTGTGTGACTAGAAGTGTGTGTTGTGTCCCTGGAGGTAGAGGAGGTGGTGTGACCAGAGATGTTACGTGACCAGAAGTGTGTGTGGTGTGTGTGTGACCAGAGCTGACTGAAATCCGGCACATGGTCAGCACCATCCATCGCGTGCACGCCTTCGAGCAGGCCCGCAAGGTCAAGAGGTATGCCCGGAACACCAGCAAACTGCAGGACGTGAAGGTAGGTCTATACTTGGAACACCAGCAAACTGCAGGACGTGAAGGTAGGCCTGCACCTGCTGGCATGGGCACAGTGCGTAACTCCGAAATGCACATCATCCACACTGCTATCACAAAAAGACAACCGTTAGTCGTGGATCGCTAGGAGTTCAAGGGATCCTGCTCACTTCTTACCCCTAACTTTCCTCCACGTCCCCCAATCCCCTCCCTACCCTCACTCTCTCCCCTACTCTCTCTCTCTCTCCGTCTCTTTCTCTTTGTCTGTCTGTCTGTCTGTCTCTCTCTCTCTCTCTCTCTCTCTCTTTCTCTATCTCGTGTAGACACAACACGTGAACTTCCGAGCACTCTTCCCATCGCTGGCATACACGCTGTGAATCATGCAGCCCAACAAGTAGTTGACTGTCTAGACAGAGAGACAGAGAGAGACAGAGAGAGAGAGAGAGAGAGAGACTTGAAGAAAAATCAGTGTTTAAACAATAGAGTTTTTGATTCAGTTGCGGTTTAAAATCAACTCTATCTCCAAAACGAACGAGATCAATATTGTCTTAAAGGATCGGTCTTCAAAAAAGAAAACATTTTCTGTGTTTGTTCAGTCATTTTTCTCTCCCTCCCCCCCCCCCCCCCCCCCCCCCCCCCCCCCCCCCCCCCCCCCCTCCTCCCTCTCAGCTCCCCCTTTTCTCCTCGTCACGACCCATCCCATCTGTTCTCCTTTCCACTCCTCATGCACCCAAATGAAGTAAGAATTGACGAAAATCTTTTCCAAGTACGTCTAGCTATCATTCCACCATCTGTCATCCCTCCTTTCCTGCCCCCCCCCCCCCCCCCCCCCCCCCCCCCCCCCCCCCCCCCCCCCATCTCCTGTCTCTTTCTTCCACTTCCCAAGCACCGAATGAAGTATGGAAGACTGACTGGCAGACAGGGCTGTTAGACAGCGTTGTTGCTGACAGCCGTATTAGAAGCTTGTTTGGTGCAGTTTTTATGTATCTTGCAGTTGACGTCTGAAAACTATATAAATGTCGAAAATAAAATTATGTGTGTGTGTGTATATATATATATATATATACACACACACACACACACACACACACATATATATATATATATATATATATATATATATATATATATATATATATATATATATATATATATATATATATATATATATATATATATATATATATATATATATATATATATGTGTCCCGAAAAGGACAAACAAGTAGATTATTTTATGTCTAGAAATTTGGGATCTTGCAATTTTGTTTGCCCGTTTCGTCCGGCGGAATAGTACATTCATTTCTCTTTTAAGTTCGGTTCAGTTTTCGCCCGCAGTCACCTCACTTTGAAATTAATGTCGAAAGCTTTACTTGTCCGTTTCGTATCGTATTTCAAATAAGCGTTGCCTTTGCGCTGCCTCGTTTTGTGCGATCATTTGTATTTTAGGTCAGCTAAACGCACCTTGCACACATGGCGTGCAGGTTCGAGAAGCGCTGAGCTCCCTGACGGACACACACGAGATACAGAGAAGAGTACAGTCGACGACAGCTGGCCGAGGTGGAGTGGCTCATGACAGGACAGACCAACAAATACTTCCCCGCCGCCTGCATGGAGTTCGCCCTGCTCTTCATGTTTCTAGGTCAGTGGTCAACGTATCAACCTTGCCCTGCTCTTCATGTTTCTAGGTCAGTGGTCAGTGTATCAACTTTGTCCTCTTCTTTCATGTTTATCTGTCATGGTCAACGTATCAGTTGTGTCCTCCTATTCATGCTCTTGGGTCAGTGGTCAGTGCATTAACCTTGTCCTCGTCTTCATGTTTCTAGGGCAGTGGTCAACGTATCAGCCTTGCCCTGCTCTTCATGTTTCTTGGTCAGTGGTCAGTGCATCAACCTTGTCCTCCTCTTTCATGTTTATCTGTTAGTAGTCAACATATCAACCTTGTCTTCTTCTTCATGTTTCTAGGTCAGTGTAAGCGTATCAATCTTGTCTTCTTCTTCATGTTTCTAGGTCAGTGGTAAGCGTATCAACCTTGTCTTCTTCTGATGTTTTAAAGGTCAATGGTCAGCGTATCAACCTTGTCTTCCTCTTAATGTTTCTAGGTCAGTGGTCAGCGTATCAACTTTGTCTTTCTCTTAATGGTTCTAGGTCAGTGGTCAGCGTAGTGACCTTGTCCTCTTCTTCACGTTTTGAAGGTCACAGTCAAAGTATCAACCACCTTCTTCATGTTTCTAGGTCAGTGGTCAACGTATCAGCCTTTTCTTCTTCATGTTTCTAGGTCAGTGGTCAGCCTATCAACCTTGTCCTCCTCTTCAAGTTTCTAGGTCAGTGGTCAGCGTATCAACCTTGTCTGTCTCTTAATGTTTCTAGGTCAGTGGTCAGCTATCAACCTTGTCTCTTAATGTTTCTAGGTCAGTGGTCAGCGTGTCAACCTTGTCTGTCTCTTAATGTTTCTAGGTCAGTGGTCAGCGTATCAACCTTGTCTCTTAATGTTTCTAGGTCAGTGGTCAGCGTATCAACCTTGTCTGTCTCTTAATGTTTCTAGGTCAGTGTCAGCGTATCAACCTTGTTTGTCTCTTAATGTTTCTAGGTCAGTGGTCAGCGTATCAACCTTGTCTGTCTCTTAATGTTTCTAGGTCAGTGGTCAGCGTATCAACCTTGTTTGTCTCTTACTGTTTCTAGGTCAGTGGTCAGCGTATCAATCATGTCTGTCTCTTAATGTTTCTAGGTCAGTGGTCAGCGTATCAACCTTGTCTCTTAATGTTTCTAAGTCAGTGGTCAGCGTATCAACCTTGTTTGTCTCTTACTGTTTCTAGGTCAGTGGTCAGCGTATCAACCATGTCCTTATCTTCAAGTTTCAAGGTCAGTCGTCAGCGTATTGATCTTGTCCTCCTCTTCATGTTTCTAGGTCAGTGTACACGTCAGTGTATCAACCTTGTCTTCTTTATGTTTTTAGGTCAGTGGTCAGCGTATCAACCTTGTCCTCTTCTTCATGTTTTCTAGGTCAGTGGTCAGTTGTCTTTCTTCTTCCTGTAGATCATGTCAGTTGTCTAAACGCAGTAGATCAGTCTTAGTTGTCTGTATGCTGTAGATCATTGTCAGTTGTCTATGTGCTTGTGATCATTGTCAGTTGTCTATATGCTGTAGATCAATGTCAGTTATGCTGTAGACCAATGTCAGTTGTCAGTATATCTGTAGATCAGTGTCACTTGTCCGTGGTTTCTATATGGCTGTAGATTAACATCAGTTGTTTACATGCTGTAGATCAATGTCAGTTGTCTGTAGATCAGTGTCAGTCGTCTACATACTGTAGATCAATGTCAGTTGTTTGTAAGTCAATGTCGGTTGTACGTTTGGCTGTAGATCAATGTCAGTTGTTTGTGTGTCTGTAATTCAATGTCAGTTGTATATTTGGCTGTACATCAATGTCAGGTGTCTATATGTCAGTGTCATGTGTCTGTAGATCAGTGCCAGTTTCTGTACGGCTATAGATCATTGTCATTTGTTTGTATGTGTGGATGAATGTCAGGTGTCTGGCTGGCTGTAGACCAACGTGTTTTTCTGGCTGTGGGTGAGTGACAGTTGTAGATTAACGTGTCTTTCTGGCTGTGGGTCAGTGGCAATTGTAGATCAACGTGTCTCTCTGGCTGTATGTCAGTGTCAGTTGTAGATCAACGTGTCTTTCTGGCTGAGGGTCAGTGTCAGTTGTCTGTAGATCAGCGCGTCTTTCTGGCCGTGGGTCAGTGTCAGTTGTCTGTAGATCAACGTGTCGTTTTTGGCTGTAGATTAGTGTCAGTTGTCTGTAGATCAACGTGTCTTTTTTGGCTGTAGATTAGTGTCAGTTGTCTGTAGATCAACGTGTTTTTTTTGGCTGTAGATTAGTGTCAGTTGTCTGTAGATCAACGTATCTTTTTCGGCTGTAGATTAGTGTCAGTTGTCTGTAGATCAACTTGTCTTTCTGGCTGTGGGTCAGTGTCAGTTGTCTGTACATCAACGTGTCTTTCTGGCTGTAGATTGGTGTCAATTGTCTGTAGATTAACGTGTCTTTCTGGCAGTAGGTCAGCGTAAGTTGTCTGTAGATCAAAGTGTTGTCGTTCTGGCTGGGGTCTGTGTCAGTTCTCTCTACTGTCAGCATCGATGGTCAGCTGAGAAGGTGAAGAAAACATGTGGGCTGTGTGTTGCAGTGACGTTGGTGAACCTGATCGTGGTGACCATCCTGGGGGCAAGCTTCTCTCCTACGGTGTGATAGGGGAGTGGTTTGGACAGTTCCTCCTGGTCATGGTTTTCATGATCTTGGTGTCGGAACCCATCAAGTGCTTCTGGCTCCTCGACTATGGCTGGAAGCAGCCTGAGTGACAGGCTTAGTGGACTGCATGTCATGACCCAGTCACACACGCATACACACACACGCACATGCACACACACACACATGCATGCATGAACGCGCACACACACACACACACACGCGCGCGCTCGCATATTTACACTGTATCCTAGGTAATGTTGCTTATGGCCCAGCCGACCGCAAAGGGCCATATCAGGGCGTACGTACACACACACATACACACACACACAAATAAAAGAAAGATGGGGGGGGACAAACACTGATTGCATGGTATTCACTTTGTTACCGTCATTTCTCTTTGTGTTACATGAGCAACAACACTGACAGAAGATTGTTTTCGCTTTAATACCTGAAATGAACAACATACATGGAAACAGGATGATGCACACTTTGCTTTTAATTTCTGAAGTAAACAGCATAGTGGAAAACGGGACGATGGCACCTGAAGGTCTTTTTAACGTGGTTTGGAAACGAAGATGCTGCTACTCTTTGTACAGGAAACGAGGGGGACCTGAATACTGATGGAACAGCGTGACGCACGACACAAGTGAACAATTTCCCAAAACATTGTCTACAAACTATACACTGTGTTCTGTCAGCCTGTGATCCAGTGCTGCTCTTCCTTCTATGAGGAGACTTTCAATGACAGCAGCAGGTCATCTTTTTAACTTTTCCATTCGTTTGAGGGCAGCATCTGTGTCGCCTTCTTCATTTCATTCACAGAGTTCTCATTCATCAGTATATAAATGCTCATTCCTTTGCTTTATTGGGTTCAACGTTGGTTCCTTGGACAGATCATAATTAGCAACATCCGAACCACGGTTTCAAATGAATGTATCCAGTTCACCCCATGTTATGCTGACCTCCTTACCACACATGTGAAAGCGAAAAAAAAAAAAAAAAGGAGCTTTTATCCTGCCGACTGTCTGCAATAATTACAACCGTTATTTTCTTTCACTGGGTTTCGGACAAAGAAAAAAGAGCACAGAGAACACAGACAATAAGGCGTTATGTTTAGATCATCGGGGAAGATAACGACTTGTCCATTTAGTACGTTTGAAACCGATTCATTCTCCTGTTGCCTTTCGTGTGCAGAGATAAAATAAAAGTTTCCGTTTTCAATTTGAAAACGATAGATGAAATGTTTTCATTCTTACTTTCGCAGTTATTAACAATTTTGACAAAAATAGAAAGGTTTGTATTTTTAGTTGGTTGTTTCTTTCTTTGGAGGTTATTTGTTCCGAAGTTGGTAAGGATACGACTGATAGCATTACTGATTTCCAAAAAGGTTTCGTTTTAATAGCTTGCACAAATCCGAAGTCAGTCACAACAAATCTGCATTGTTTATATCAATCCTACGACTTTTTTGTGTATATTGTATGTTCAAAACACTAATATTGATGACATAAAGTGTGCACTTTTGACAATCTCTATGAGAGACACTAATACAAAGATGTGTTCAAACTCATACCACAACATTCCATCAGTTGCATTCAAACCCAATTCTTGGAAATCCCATCTTATGAAATCACACACACACACACACACACACCCCTAAACCCTGAAATCAAATCAATCATGTGAACTGTATCCAACACTGCAATCAAATCCAAACCCTGAAACCTACCAGCTTATTACGGTTTTAGTCAAATCTAGACCGGAATTCTCTGTGTGTGTACAGGACGAAAGCAAACACATGTCTACCGTGTATGGATTACCAGAATTAGTCCTGCAAACAAACTCTGGACTATCTCTCTTTTTTTTTTTTTTTTGTATGCGATTTGTCAAGACCCTTTGTATGAGAAGATGTCTGACAGGATTTCCTCATTGCGGGGGATTTCCAATACTCTGACAAGAGATCTGGCATCAAGAACACAAACTTGAACCGATTCAACACGACATGGATGTTGAGAAATCGCAGTCTTGCGTGTGAGGGAACAGGAGAGTTGGGGAAGGATAACGGAGGAGGGCAGCAAGATGGAGAGGAGAGAAGAGGGGAGGGGGGTGGTATTATGATTGACATGATGTGAATTGCGCTTCCAGATAATCATATTATGTTATGATTTTGACAAAAATAATTCTCGTAATAGTTATAATAAATTGGAGCAACATTTACAAAATGATATCTTGATTACTGTTAATCATGCATTCAGTATGAAGAGACAATTCTGAATGGCAGAAGGAACATGGATGGACAGATGGAGAGAGTACAAAAAAAAAAAAAAAAAAAAAAAAGAAAAGGAAAAGGAAAGGTTAAAGCAGACAGATGAGGATAATAAGAGTAGAGAAGAGGAGAAAGTGGTGCTGACGTCATTAGACTCTCAGAGGTGGTGGTTATGCCAGTGAATGGAGGAGAAAGATATATACAGAGACAGACAGCAGATGTGTTGACCTCAGCAGACACACGAACAGTTGTGATCATGACAGTCAATGGGGAAAAAAAAGGGGAGAGCGGCAGTGCTGACGTCATCAGATACACAGGCAGTTGTGGTCATGACCGAAGATGGAAGGAAGGGCGGAGCAGCACTGGAAGAAAGGGGAGAGCAGCAGTGCTGACGTCATTACATACACCGGCAGTTGTGGTCATGAAAGTGAGTAGAGGAGGGTAGAAAACAGCAGTGCTGACGTCAGTAGACATCGAGACGATCTCGGGGTGGCGGCAGGTGCCATGAACACATCTATGGTCTGCGTAAGGCGGTAATCAATGGATACACTGCCCGCTGCAACAACAACAAAAAACCACCACACACACACACACACACACACACACACACACACACACCATATACATGCACAAACGCACACACACCCGTGCACACGCACGCACGCACCACCGCCATATATAAAGAAACTTTGGTTGGTAGTTCTAGCGTAATACCAATTAAGTGAATGCACAACACAGAAATGCTGCATATGTAAAGGTCGAAGGCAGTCATTAATCCTACGACTGGTTTTTGTTTGTTTGTTTTTACGTAATGATACATTAGTTTGTGCTGCAGGTGTTCCAAGAAACTTCGTTTGAAATGATCGCCATTTTTGCTTAAAATCTCTTTCAAAACGAACTGCATGCAGCGCAACAACATGAACTTTGCATTAAATGTGGGGTGGGGCCCGTCGGCTGAATGACCCGGATAATGGACAGGAGCTCCGAATCACTTTAAATGATGTGTTTAATCATTTTGATTCATTTGTGTACAGCTAAAACTGAGCCTATGAACACCGGCTGTTATAGGCCGTTTTTGTATCTGTCCCTGAGTCCGTTGTAAATTGTAGCAACAATTTATGTCAGTAGCTTCAAACGGTACAAGAATCTAACTTCGCCGGGTGCTGAATATAGATTCGATCTTTCCAATCACGAAGTTAATGTAATTCAATGTAAAAGATCAAAGGTTAAAAAAAAAAATCAAACTAATGGCACAACAGAGACAAAACACTGATTAAAGTTAAAATCAAATTAATAGCATAACGGAGACAATACAGTTTCATATCAAATGGACTAATGGCACAATGGGGGCAAAATAGTCTCAGATCAAATGTGAAGATCAAACTAATGACTTGATGGAGACAAAAGTGTCTCAGATCGCAGGGAAAATCAAACTAATGGCACAATGGAGACAAAAGAGTCTCAAATCAAAGGTGAAAATCAAACTAATGACACAACAGAGACAAAATAGACTCAGATCGCAGGTGAAAATCAAGCTAATGGCACAATGGAGGCAAAAGAGTCTCGGGTTGCATGTGTGAAAATCAAACTAATGGCATAATGGAGAAGAAACAGTTTCAGATCAAAGGTCAAAATCAAACTAATCGCATAATGGAGACAAAGATAGTCTCAAATCAAAGGTCAAAATAAAACTAATGGCATAATGGAGACAAAAACAGTCTTAAATAAAAAGTCAAAATCAAACTAATCGGATAATGGTGACAAGCCAGTCTCGACAGAGTGAATATTGCAGCCAGTAATTTCCAGTCTTGGGATACTAATGTCTGATCATTAAATGATCTTGGCAATCGCTTCAGTCTTGAGGACAAAACCAGAATGGGAGGTCAAAAGATCAAGGTAAGAAGAATGCAATCTCGATAAACAAAAAAAAAAAAGTGACGACGACAGATCTACGTTCTGCAAATGCTCCTCACCAACGTGACAGATACACATAACTGTCTTTTTAAAAAACGATGTCAGATGTCAAAGATCAAAATAATTTCAAAGAGCAGCTGATCCAATGTTTTGCATTTAATGCTCGCTAAATTCAAACGATATATATATATATAGAGAGAGAGAGAGAGAGAGTGCCCAATGTGCTACCAGTTAAGCTAAAAAGAACATAACGGTGGCAAAACGGAAACAGATGTTTAGGAAAGACATGGGCCTATCAACCATTCCAAAAGTACAGTGATTTGTTGGGGTCAGAACAATTACCCATTTTGGTGGCCTAGGTCAGGGGAAAGGAGAGATGCAGTTTCCCACTTGCGCAGTTCTGCTCTTTTCTATCATCAGATGACATTTTATTGATTGTGCCCGAGTAGTAGTAATGTTGCATAAAGTGTGTCATAATCCCGACACTGTGTACAGTTCACGTGCTAGGCATTGGAAGGAGCGAATTGCTGCTGAACAAGCTGTTAAAAAACTTCCTGATGTTTATCTTCCAACTCCCTTTTTCTGCCCCACTTCCTTCGACTCAGCATTCACATACATTTGATTTCCTGTAAATTAGGGTCCAACAGAATAAGATGTTCCATGCAGGCCTGATGAATTTTCTTTTTTACCAATATGAAATCTCGCCAGATTATTTTGTAAACATACTAGACCATTTAAGTGACAAGTGTCTTATAACAGTGTTATCTGTCTTTTCTTTGGATCATAATACTGGACAGATTACAAAGATGTACGTGATTCGTATTATGTTTTCTAGACGGCGAAGGGTTCAGAAAAAAAAGACCTATTACATAGTGGAAAATAAACATCAACGAAACTTGATCGTAGTAGCGGGAATTTCCTTTCAATCCCCATGTCATAAGAACGCAGATACAAAACTCATGTCGTCCGTTATACTGGACAGACGCAGATCTTTCAAAGCTGATGATCAATACAATATCAGGAAAAAAAAAAAAACGGGAAACACTGTCATTGTTGCTTCAATGATAGAGCAATACATACATTATAGGTCTGAGACTGGTTAAACTTTTGGTATTCAGACCAATTGCTCTATGAAATGTGTTTGTTTGCATTTACGATAAGTAAAACATGACGCCTGTACGTTTTGCTTTTGTTTTTGCTTTTGCTTTCTTCGCACAGATAAAACAACAAATGCAGAGGCCACAGTTCTTACTAATGCCCGTCTCTACTCCTTATATATGCTACAAAGAATGCTAAATCGGGTTGTCTGGAAAAAAAAAAAGATCGTGGGAACGACCTGAAGCCAACTGGTGCTTGGGACACACGGTTCCAAACCGTGACTGCCAGTTTGTGCCATCTTGGAACAAGCGATGTTGTCCGGTTATCAACTTACTGATTCATTGTGCCCCACAAAAAGCCATTTAGCAAGGCTCATAAAAGGGCCAGGCGACCAGCCTGAAGAACGCAGCACTGAGTACCACTGCAGGCGACTACAAGACCACATCATGTGTTATCAATTATCATTGCACATACATACACAACAAGACCACATCATGTACATCATTATCATTGCTAAAAATTAGGCAACACATAAAAAATGTAGCATGAAACGGACATTGTGGCCTTCGTATTTAGGTTGTGTAAGCTATAAACGCATGGCGTGAAGTATATTGTTGTCAACTGCACATGGACACATTTAAAAACAACTGGTACATTCCTAACAATGAAATTCAATGTTCATTTTGTGCTCAAGTTGAGAAGATTAGTGATTGCTCGTTCTTTGTGTTCATTGTCCTGAATGTTGTTTATCTTGCCTGAAGAAGACCAAATTGGTCGAAACGCGTCTGTGTTTTGTTTTGTAATTTGCTGGTCCCTTTTGCCGAGCGGAATAGTGATCATTTTCCCTTTAAATTCCTTTCAGGGACGTTTACCAACATAACCACACACACACATTTGTAAAGAACACACTAACTGTAACTAATGGTTGACGCAAGTCCTACAGTGTCTGCCTGACGTGTGATCTTGAAATGACAGCTAATGCTATCTGAACAGTCTACAACTGCTGTGAACGGCCTTTTCAATGCGTACACCCCTAACAGGAAAAGTACGTGACCAAAGATCCCACTGACCAAAAGTGAAATACTGTGTGGGGGTTTTCACCCCGAACCCTCCTTCGTTCTGTGCAGCGATGCGCATGGCGTACAGTGTGGACTCATCCAGGCCCCGTCAGCACGTACTCATTGGTCCACCTCGACACCGACACCTCCACGGCCGTGCGCGCCCAGCTCGTTGGCCTTCCAGTAGTAGATCTGCCAACAACCAGGAATCGCCAGTTAGTCGTGGATCTTTGCGGCCACATACCACAATTAGGATTCGGCACTAAAACACTATGATATCCAGGTAAGCATTTTGAGGCCTGCCGTAAATTTGAGCCAGCATTTAATGTTAAACTTATTGCTGATCATAAGAACAACTCCCCACCAATGATTCCCCTTGTTTGCGGGGGGGTTTTCACACCAGTGAAATAACAGTCTTGAAATACAGGACCTTCTCCTTAGTTGATGGCACATTTCAGGCCTTGGTACTCACCCGTGACCCTATCTTTGCGCCAGCTTGAAGCGCCCAAATAGTCCCATTCCTTTGATTTTAATCTGTCTTCTTGGAAACCACCTGGCTTGTACCCTTGATGGCCATATGGAAGAAAATGAGGAGGATCAGCTTTCAGACACAGTAAAAATTCTCAAACCAATCTACTGTGCGAGTCTATAAAAAAAAAATCTGTATCAGTAACAGACTGGCAACATTCATGATACCTGTATTAGTGACAGACTGGCAACATTCATTATGTCTGTATAAGTCACAGACAGGCAACATTCATCATATTTGTATCAGTCACAGACTGGCAACATTCATTATATCTGTATCAGTCCCAGACTGACATCTATATCTGTATCAGTCACAGACTGGCAACGGTAATCATATCTGTATCAGTCCCAGGCTGGCAACATTCATATCTGTATCAGTCTCAGACTGGCAACATTCATGATATCTGTATCAGTCACAGACTGCCAACATTCATGATACCTGTATCAGTCACAGACTGGCAACATTCATATCTGTATCAGTCCCAGACAGGCAACATTCATGATATCTGTATCGGTCACAGACTGCCAACATTCATGATACCTGTATCAGTCACAGACTGGCAACATTCATATCTATATCAGTCCCAGACAGGCAACATTCATGATATCCGTATCAGTCCCAGACTGGCAACATTCATGATATCTGTATCAGTCACAGACTGGCAACATTCATATCTGTATCAGTCCCAGACAGGCAACATTCATATCTGTATCAGTCCCAGACAGGCAACATTCATTATATCTGTATCAGTCACAGACTGGCAACATTCATATCTGTATCAGTCCCAGACAGGCAACATTCATATCTGTATCAGTCCCAGACAGGCAACATTCATATCTGTATCAGTCCCAGACAGGCAACATTCATATCTGTATCAGTCACAGAATGGCAACATTCATATCTGTATCAGTCACAGACTGGCAGCATTCATGCCATCTGTATCGGTCCCAGACTGGCAGCATTCATATCTGTATCAGTCACAGACTGGCAACATTCATATCTGTATCAGTCACAGAATGGCAACATTGATAATACATGTATCAGTCACAGACTGGCAACATTCATATCTGTATCAGTCCCAGACTGGCAACATTCATATTTGTATCAGTCACAGACTGGCAACTTTCATATCTGTATCAGTCACAGACTGGCAGCATTGATAATACCGTATCAGTCACAGACTGGCAACATTCATATAGCTGTATCAGTCACAGATTGCCAACATTCACGATACCTGTATTAGTCACAGACTGTCAACATTCATATCTGTATTAGTGTCAGACTGGCAACATTCATATCTGTATCAGTCACAAACTGGCAACATTGATAATACCGGTATCAGTCACAGACTGTCAACATTCATGATATCTGTATCAGTCACAGGCTGCCAACATTCATATCTGTATCAGTCACAGACTGGGCAACATTCATATCTGTATCAGTCACAGACTGGCAACATTCATATCTGTATCAGTCACAGACTGGCAACATTGATAATACCAGTATCAGTCACAGACTGGCAACATTCAGTCACAGTCTGGCAGCATTCTTGCCATCTGTATCAGTCACAGGCTGTCAAACATTCATGATATCTGTATCAGTCAGGCTGCAAACATTCATATCTGTATCAGTCACAGACTAGCAACATTCATGATACCTGTTTCAGTCACAGACTGGCAACATTTATATCTGTGTCAGTCACGGATTTACAACATTCAAGGATCTCTATCAGTCGTAGATTGGTGACAATTACAGATCTTCATCAGCCACTCATTAACTACCACCGAGGATCTCCTTCAGTCACAGACTGATAACAATCATGGATCTCCTTCAGTCACAGATTGACAACAATCATGAATCTCCATCACTAACGAACTGGCAACAATCATAGGTCGGGTATCAGTCACCCTTTGACAGCAAGATTGGATTTCCGTCAATCGCACGTTGACAAACAAACAATCATGGATCTCTGTCAATCACATGTTGGCAACAATCACAGATCTGTATCGGTCACGGATCAGGAAATTTTGAGGAACACTCTCAGAGAAGCATCCATTAAGTGGATGAAACACGACTGTGTGGTCCCAGTCTTCCCAATCTGAGCCCGCGGCAAACTCAACTCTGGGCAGGAGCCGGTCAAGACGGAAAAAAATCTCACAAACTGACGAGAAATCGAAGCCAAGACCACCAAGACAGGACTCCGCCACGCTTATCACTTCGGCACAGCGGCTGCTCACAGCAGTCTACTTACCACATAGCCCACCAAGCCCTCCTCGTCCGTGATGTACGAGATGCCCCTCCACCAGATTCTGACGCTGCCTGGTCCGGTCGAGTACACCCTGACCTCCTGAGGGTATGTCAGAGGGGCTGCAACACACAGCTTACCGTTACACCGGCTGACTGTATTCAGCCTTAAGGGCCCAAGACACAGAGACAGAGTAGCAGGGGTTCTATGTAAAAAATCACGCACTTCATGCAACAAGCACCAAATTTGGCAGAGATGGCCAGTTTTATGTCCTGAACAAAACCTGATTTAGAGCCACCATGAAAAATTTGTATAAACGTGTTTTGGGGGCATTTTTCAAAATGGCCGACACAAAAATCGGAACATATTTTGCATAATTGTTCATTTACTGCTACAAACACCAAATCTGGCTGAGAAGGACAATTTCATGCCTTGAACATAACCAGATACAGGTCTACAGGTCTATGTAAAAAAAGAAAAAAAAATGGAAAATTTGTGTATTTGAGCAAATTCCAAGATGGCCACCAGCAAAAAAGCGAGTCGTATGCTGTACATTCATTCATTCATTTTCACCCATAATACCAAATAAGTTAAAATAAATAAAAATCATGATAATAAATAAATGAATAAAAAAAAAAAATAAGTAAATAAAGAATATAAAAATATAAATGAATAATTAAATAAATGAAATGAACAATATTAATGGGTGGTGATGGTAATGATAGTAGTTATGTGTGGGTAGTTTATGTGGGGGTGGGGGGTGGGGTAATGATAGTAAGTTTGGAAGAGAATGGAAATGAACAATGGGTGGCAAGATATCATTAGGAGGGGGAAACAAAAGGGGGGGGGGGGGGGGGGGGACAGAATATGAAGGGGTGGGTGGGTGGAAACAGGGAGAGGGAGAGAGAGAGTTCATATCTCTCCTCCCACACAAACAACAACGTATGTGAGGAGTGGGGTGAGTGGGGGTGAGAATTCATGCAAATATGTATAGTGTCGTTGGGGGAAAAAAAACGGGGGTGGGGTGGGGGGGAGGGGGGAAGAGAGGGGAGGGTATATATGGTGAATTATGGTCAAAAGAGACTAATTGTGGTGAGTTTTCACACACATACACACCCATTCACACACACACACACACTATAATGTGTATATATATATATATACATATAAAATAGTGATAAGAATCAACGTTATTTTAAAAAGAAGTGCTCAACCACAATGCGAGCGACATTTGTCAGGTTAAAAGCAAGCTAAAAAACAAGCTTAAAACATCAACAGGTCTGTTTCTTGCATGTGCAGTCGTCAGGATGTGGGAGGCTTGTGCTGTCAGTGTTATATATAGCTTGCTGTTTTATTTCACGTGTTACATATGCTTCTCAGGTGTTTTTTTTTTTATTCTACTCACTGATAGGAATTTCCACCTATGCCTGCAATTGTTAACCATTTCAGTTCTAATATTTAAAGTTGCTAATTGTGGTTTACATAATATTATGTATTTCTCTGTTAGACATAGGTTACACATCTTTTTAAAAGATATGCAAACCACAAAGAGTCATTCAACAAAGAAAGATACAAAACCCAAACAGAACTAAGTAAGTACATTTGGAAACTCAAAGATAAAAATATAATAACATTTCAAAAAGATGTAACCTGTGTCTAACAGAGAGATACATAATATTATGTAAACCACAATTAGCAACTTTAAATATTGGAGCTGAAATGGTTAACAATTGCAGGCATAGGTGGAAATTCCTATCAGTGAGTAGAATAAAAAAAAAAAAACACCTGAGAAGCACATGTAACACACGTGAAATAAAACAGCAAGCTATATATAACACTGACAGCGCAAGCCTCCCGCATCCTGACGACTGCACATGCAAGAAAAACAGACCTGTTGATGTTTTAAGCTTGTTTTTTAGCTTGCTTTTAACCTGACAAATATATATATATATATATTTGTCAGGTTAAAAGCAAGCTAAAAAATATTCGTGAGGCTGACAAAACCAGTAATTACTACGCCTGCAATTGTTAACCATTTCAGTTCTAATATTTAAAGTTGCTAATTGTGGTTTACATAATATTATGTATTTCTCTGTTAGACACAGGTTACATCTTTTTAAAAGATATGCAAACCACAAACAGTCATTCAACAAAGAAAGATACAAAACCCAAACAGAAGTAAGTAAGTACATTTGGAAACTCAAAGATAAAAATATAATAACATTTCAAAAAGATGTAACCTGTGTCTAACAGAGAGATACATAATATTATGTAAACCACAATTAGCAACTTTAAATATGGAGCTGAAATGGTTAACAATTGCAGGCATAGGTGGAAATTCCTATCAGTGAGTAGAATAAAAAAAAAAAAAAAAACCTGAGAAGCACATGTAACACGTGAAATAAAACAGTAAGCTATATATAACACTGACAGCGCAAGCCTCCCGCATCCTGACGACTGCACATGCAAGAAACAGACCTGTTGATGTTTTAAGCTTGTTTTTTAGCTTGCTTTTTTAACCTGACAAATATATATATATATATATTTGTCAGGTTAAAAGCAAGCTAAAAAATATTCGTGAAGGCTGACAAAACCAGTAATTACTACAAAATGGAACCAAACGAGTACTCACAACTTCTTGATAAAAACATTCAGAAAAACTACAAAAAAGCTGATAAAACCACACACAACAACATCTGAAAAAAAGAAAAAAGAACTCATACACCACATGGACACTAGGTGACAGGGTGGAAACAACTGCAATAAAAGAAGCCTTCATAACCCTTAAAGACCATAAACCCAATTTCCACAACAACCCAACATGTAGACTAATAAACCCATCTAAATCTGAACTGGGCAAAATAAGCAAGAAAATCTTAGAAAAAGCCATAAAAAATATAAAATCAAACACTGAACAACCTCTGGAAGAACACACATATGAAGTTATCCAATGGTTCAAAAACCTTAACAAACAGAAGAACACAGTATTCATCACATTCGACATAGTAGACTTCTACCCATCCATAGACGAAGAGCTACTCACTAAAGCTCTGAAATTTGCTAATAAACACACAGATATAACAGGGTCAGAAATGGAAATCATTTTTCACACCAGAGAAAACTTTACTCTACAGCAGAAATGATACATGGATCAAGAAAACGAATAAAAACTCAACATTTGATGTGACCATGGGATCGTATGACGGTGCCGAAACATGTGAACTAGTCGGACTGTTTATACTATCCAACATCCAAAAAGCAACTTGGAAAACAAGTCGGACTGTACAGAGACGACGGCCTCGCCACGCTAAACAACAATCCAAGAACCATTGAAAACAAGAAAAAAGAACTATGCAAAATTTTCCAAAACCCATAACTTAAAAATCACCATCGAAGCAAACAAAAAGGTAGTGAACTACTTAGACATAACACTCGACCTCAACAACCACATATATAAACCATACAAGAAACCTAATGACACACCCATTTATGTAAACATCAATAGCAACCACCCACCATCCATACTAAAACCCATACCCAATGGCATAAACAAGAGATTATCTAATCTGTCACATAATGAAAGAGTATTCAACAATGCAGCAGCAGAATACCAAGAGGCATTGCAAAAAAAGTGGTTACAGCTACAAACTACAATACAACCCAGATAACAACATGAACAAAAACAAAAAAAAGCAGGAAAAGGAAAATCACATGGTACAACCCTCCATATGATGGACGAGTAAAACAAACGTAGGAAAAGAATTTTTCAAATTTTGACAGCATCCTTCCCAAAAGAACACAAATTGTCCAAAATATTCAACAAGAACACCATCAAACTATCATATTCATGTATGCCTAACCTTAAAAATATAATTGATTCATCCAACAAAATGAAAAAGCAACACAGCAAAGAAGGGTGAAGAAAGGAAATCCTGCAATTGTGCTAAAAAAGAACAGTGTCCCTTAAGCAACAAATGCCTCTATAACAACATTGTATACCAAGCCACTGTGACATCAGAAAATGAAAAAAGAAAAACATACATAGGGATCACTGAAAAAATCACTTCAAAACCAGATACGCAAACCATAAACAGTCATTCAACAAAGAAAAATACAAAAACCAAACAGAACTGAGCAAATACATTTGGAGACTTAAAGACAAAAAAAATAAACTATAACATATCCTGGGAAAATCATAAAAAGGGCATCACCATACAACAACATTTCAAAAAGATGCAACCTATGTTCAACAGAAAAATGGTTAATACTATGCAAACCATACTTAGCACCCTAAATACTAAAGTAGAAATAGTAAACAACTGCAGGCACAAATGGAAATCGTTGTCAGCAAACGCACCCTGAACTGTAAACAACCCCAAAAAAACCGAACAATACGTGCAGCCAATCCGCACGTGCAAAACAGTGACATCAGGCCATATAACACCGGCAGTAGGCGCCCCAAAACCATCCTGACGAGAGCGCTGGCTCGAAAACAGATCTGTTGGTTTTTTTAAAACTTCCTTTTATCACCCTATTTTTAACAGATGTCCCAAGGGGTGAGCACCTTAAGATTTTTATTAGGCGTTTTAGCAGTATTTATATATATATATATATATATATATATATATATATACTTTTTTTGTTTGTTTTTGTTTTTGTTTGTTTGTTTGTTTCCTTCTTCTTTGTTTTTTTAATGATGATGATGATCATTGTCATAAGTGGGATAAACAATGCTGTAGGATGTTGATCATTGTCATGAGTGAGATTACATGACAGCATCGATATGATGACGCTAATTGAGCAGAAAAATTGGAAATGTCAATGACTGATGAATAGTGACCATTGTCATAGTTGAAATCAACACTATCACACACACACACACACACACACACACACACACACACACACACATATATACACACACTCATCCACAAACACTCATGCACACACACACACACACACACACACACACACACACACACACACAGGGGATTTTAAATGAATATATAAATAATGATAATAAAGCTTACTGGGTGATGGCCATTTGATAATAACAGTGCTACAGGATGATAATCATTCTTGTTACTAATTTTTTTTTTTTTGGGAACCTTGATGGGTGATTGTCATTTGATAACAACAGTGCTACAGGATGATAATCATTGTTACTGGAATCGTATAACTGCAATTAAAGGTACTGTGGGATGCTGATCATTGTCACAGGTGAAATGATATGGTGGCAGTAGTATACTGATGCTGGTTGAGGGGGGAGGGGGGGGGGGGGTCAATGACTGATGATGATCATTAGAGATCAACAGTACTGTAGGATAGTCTTCTTCCTTGTTCACTGTTGGGGGAATAAAGGAAGATATCAATGACTGGTGGGTGATGATCACTGTCATAAGTGAGATACTGTAGGATGATGGTCATTGTGATAAGTGAAATAATGTGGTGGCATTAGTATAATACTGCTGGTTCAGGAAGAGGGTGGATGGGGAGGGGTGGGGGGTGGATGACTGATGGGTGATGATCATGGATCATTCAAGATCAACAGTACTGTAGGATGATGATCATTGTTATCTAATGTTGTGGCATTGGTGTAATAATGCCAGTTGGGGGAATGAAAGACTTCAAAGAGGTAAACAATGATTATGGATTATGATTATTGTCATGGTGTGAGTGTCAGTGATTCACAGTAGTGTGGGATGATGGTCATTTACAAAAAGTGGAATAGTGCACTGGCCTTAGTATGTTAATGCCAGTTGGTGGAATAGAGGCAATGATCTATAACTGATGGATGATGATCATTATCATAAGTGAGATGTACAGTACAACAGGATGATGATCATTGTCATAAGTGAGATAATGTGGTGGCATTGGTGTGATGGGGGGGTGGAAAAAGGAAAATGACTGATGATTTATGGATTAGTTTGAATCATTCCAGCTCTTTTCCTTTCCCACGACCTCTCCTCCATCACTTTCTCTCTATACCCCTCCCCCAATTTCCCATCCCACCTTTCCCTTGCACATCCGGTGTATATATATAGCATATCTATAACATCACCTGAAGAGCATAATATATACCCAAACACCATCTCCACCATCCAGTTATGTATACTCATAGAGTATTAGACACATACACATGTGAACAATCTATATGCATCTATAAGTGCCCCCTTCCAAGAATAAGACTCCTCATCTACCACTCTCTCACTTTCGTTTACACACTCTCAAGTGTCCCCTTCCAAACATAAGACTCGTCTACCACTCTCTCTTTTTCTCTATGCCCCCTTCCAAACATAATACTAATCTACCACTCTCTGTTTTTCTCTATCTCTGCTTCTGTTTGTCTTTTCCCTCTATCTGCCTCTTTTTCTCGAGGTGAAATGGGATTGGCCACTCAATTTTCCTTTTTCCCATTACACACACACACACACACACGTGTTCGCGCAGGCACGCACGCACACGCGCGTGCGCGCGCGCACACACACACACACACACACACACACACACACACACACACACACGCGCGACGCACGTACCCTGGCACGCATGCAATCACGCAGGCGCGCTCACACACACACACTCGCACACAAATCCTCAAAGACATTAATAAAATATACATCACGTACTTCTCCAAAGTGTAGGGAAAACACTACTAACACACACACACACAACGTATTTGAAGAGTAAGGAAAAGGATGGTATTAGTACGCTTCAGAAAACAAATAAAATGATAGAATTACATTTCAAGACTACCTGAAGAGCTGTAAATCCATAATTAACCTCTAAAGACGAAGTTTTCACTGGCAAATTACAGATTCGCTATCGGAAGCAGCCATTTTGATTTTCCCCGCTGCAGGTCTACAAAGTCACGAAAAATTAAGGAAACAAAATAAGGCCAACAAATTTTTGGATAATCATATGTATTTTCATACACAATATATCATTGTCCAATGTGCTGTCATTAGAAAATAATTTTAGCTTGCATTCGTTTTGCTTAATAATATTCACTGCGGACACCTCGCGCTATAAACTCGTCTGCAATTTTGCCTCATCATTTTTTATTTATTTCTCTAAATAAAAAACGTTTTTGAAGTGGCTTCAAATCTCAAATCAATTAAAACATTGTAAAGAACAATATACCAAAGTATTGTGCTTTTTGCACGAAGTGCACAATTCTGGTTAATTCTGCAACATAGAACCCCCGCTAGAGGAGTATGGACTGTTCTGGGTGTGGGTTTTTTTTTTTTGTTTTTTTTTTTTTAGTGATGGTGGGCCCATCTCATCTCAAAAAACACAGGCGCGGGCGCGCGAGCTCACGCATGCTAATGCACACACGCACGCACACACACACACACACACACACACACACACACACACACACGCGCGCGCGCGCGCGCGCGCGCACGCACACACACACACACACACACACACACACACACACACACACACACACACACACGTGCGCGCGCACACACACACTTGCACTCGTATGCGTACACACACACATGCGCGCACACCCTCACGCACACACACGCGTACACATACACGTGCGCACACACTCACATACACACACGCACTCCCCGTACACACGTGTGTGTGTAAAAGTGGATCGTTGGTGGCGATTTCAATTCTTATGCTCCTTTCTGGGATGAAGATTGTCAAATAGTTTCTCACCCTGATTTCTGGAAAACTGTTGTGGATTCATCTTTAGTTTTGCTTAACGACGGGAGAACTACGTGCATCCCAGACATATCTCATCATAGAGCATCGGCGCTTGATCTAACCTTTGTTTCACCTGCTTTAGCATTAACAGCAAAGTGGGATACAGCCAATGACCCACTAGGTAGTGACCATGTGCCAATACATTTATCTTTTAAAGAATCCGTTGGATCTGAAGTTAGTGGTGAAGATGTTATACCTAAATTTAATACATAAAGGCAGATTGGGAAACTTTTCAAAATTACCTCACTGAGAAGACTGAGAGTGAAGTTATTTGTGAGGATGTTAACATCTTTTTTGATAACTTTCAGAAAGCAGTTCTTGAGGCTGCTGCTCTAGCTATTCCAAAAAAAGGATCAAAAAGGTGTGAAACATTCTCAGGGAATGTCTGGTGGAATCAGGCTTGCGAGGATGCTGTTAAAGCAAAACATTAGCTTATCTTAACTGGCTAAAAGTTAGAAAAGTTCCTGTGCAAGAGATAAAAGATGCAGCTCATAAAGAAATGTGCAGTACAAAAATAAAAGCAAACAGAGTCACAGCGCAAGCAAAAAGACAATACTGGTCACACAGTTCTGTCTAAATGAAGTATCTGACTCTAAAGACTTGAAAAAGGTGTGGGATAAGGTGAAAGAAATGAAATCGGGCATTAAACTCCCAAGATTACCTGATCAAAACAACAAGTAAAGAATTTCTATCTCCCAAAGAAAAGGCTGAGGAATTTGAATCTATGTACGTTAAAACATGTTGTACGGAATGTTTGCCTAATGAACAAAAGTCGTTTAGATTGAAAGAAAAAAATACTGATAAACTATAGAGATCCTGTACCAAACAACAACAGTACTATAAATGTATCAATATCTTTACAGGAAGTCAGGAATGCTATCCGTCTGTTGGGAAATAAAAAGGTTTCGGTTGGTTTGGATGGGATTTCTTACACTATGTTAAACCATTTACCAGAGAACTGGATAGTCATTTTACATAAATTATTTAACAAATGTTGGGAATGTGGACAAATTCCCGATATGTGGAAGACGTCTATTGTGACTCCTATTCTAAAGCAGGGCAAGCCTCGGTCTGAGACGTCTAGTTATAGACCCATTTCAGTCACGTCTCATACTGGAAAAAGTCATGGGAAATTAGTAAATTTCAGAATGGCCTATTACTGTGATAAAAATGATGTATTTTCTTCACATCAAGCTGGATTTAGAAAAGGACGACGTACAATTGATCACCTGACACGACTAACTACTCATATTAAGAAACAGTTTTCTAAACGTAAAAGTGTCTTGCTTCCTTCTTTGATCTTACTAAAGCTTACGATAGAGTGTGGCACAGCCGACTACTGTATAAATTAAAACAAATTGGTCTTTCTGGTCACGTCTACAATTATGTGAAAATCCTTTTTAAGTGGGAGACATATAATGACCAAAGTTGGTGTGACTTTATCATCCTCAAGATCTATAGATATGGGAATTCCACAAGGTTCTATTATCTCCCCTTTGTTATTCAACGTAATGCTATATGACTTATGTACATGTTTTTCATCATATACCAAGGTAGCTCAATATGCTGATGACACTGCAATATGGATTAATGTATCTTTAAAGAAAAGAACAAATTTACGTCACATAAATTATATTCAGAAGCTCTTTCAGAACGAGCTGGATAATTAAATAGTTATATGCATTTGAACGGCTTTTCAATCTCTGTTGAAAAGACACATTTGGTTCTCTTTAACAATGGATATAACCCAAGTAACTTGCCTATATTCTTTCTGGGAGGACGGGAAATTTTTTATAAACGTGAAGTAAAATTTTTAGGCGTCCTACTTACACCAAAAACTAAACTGGAAAAAAACATATAGACTCGATAGTTACTAAAGCGGTTTAAAAGTTTGAATTTTCTAAAAATTGTCAGTCACTCTCCATGGGGACAGGATCCCAAAGTTTTGTTGCATTTAGCAACCAGTCTTGTACAATCAAGATTGACTTACGGACAGGAGGTATTCTTTTTTTCAGCTCCGCGATCGCATTTAAAGAAACTTCAAAGAATTGACAGTAAAGCCGTAAAGTTGTCCCTGGGTGTACCTGTGCACACTAAGTCCTCTGAAGTTTATAAGATAGCAGGCCTTTTGCCACTTGATGAAGAAAGGAAAATAAGTTCTGTAAAATATGTAGTGAGACGGATTGCCGTGGACGACCTTGAAGAGTTAAATACACGATCCGACATCGATTTTTCGAAACAACATGCACACAGAAAAATTCAAATTTTGAGACGCTTCTTCATTCATATGTTTCAGACGTTTTTAATTCATCAAAGATTAACCACACGAGGTAGCGCCTCGCGTACTGGTTCCGCCGTACCCCCTTGGGAACTAACGGAAGTAAAAGTTAACATTTTTTTCTTCTGATCTAAATAAAG
>JADBJO010001556.1:162500-177500 GCA_016801955.1 Conus betulinus | reverse complement strand
TTTTAAAAACAGAAGCTGACGAATGAGTCGAATAGCACGATGAAAGAGTAATCCAAGACAACTCATCAATGATGCGGGTGCCATTTGCAGGGCTGGATCACAGAGTTTTTAAAGGGGGGGGGGGGTGGTGCTGGTAAATGTTTTAGTCCGGGATCCAGGGGCTGCCCAGGCCCCGGTGGGGTCTAGGGGCAAAACCCCGAAGGGGGAACCAGAGGGGCAAAGCTCCCTGGCCGAAAATTGGTTTTTGACATTTTAAAAGCTGCTTCGTAGCATCCCTGTGAGTTTTGTTTTTTTTTTAGCCGGGGGGGTGGGGGGGGGGGGGGTAGTACCAAAGGACCCCCCGCCCTGGATCCGGCCCTGATTTGTCACACATCAGAGCTAGGCGGAGGAGTAATCAAAGAGAACTCATCAACGATTCGGGTGCCATTTGTCACACAACACCAGAGCTAGGCAGAGAGCGGAGTGAGCTGCCTGGCCATCCTGTCATTGAGTTGCCGGGGAGGAGGAGGAGGAGGAGGGGGGGGGGGGGGGGGGAGAGGTAGGGCAGACTGACCACAGTGCAGGTCGGTCAGTGTGTGTCTTGGACAGTTCGGTCCACATGGGCGCGCAGTACATGAATGTATGTATCTCGTGGTGTCCTCCCTCTCCACTCACCATTTCCCACAGGCCCTCTGTGGTCTTCTTCAGCCTCCAGTACACCCGGTACTTGAGGTCTGCACTGCCCCACTCCAACCGGTCCAGCAGCTGCACAGAGAAAAAAAGGAAGCGGACAGTGTGATGGGGAGGAAACTACTTCTACTTTCATCACTACTACTACTACTACTGCTGCTGCTGCTGCTGCTGCTGCTGCTACTACTACGAATACTACAAATAAGAAGAAGAAAACGATTAGGAAGAAGAACGATTCTTATAGTAAGAAGAGAAGAATAATTATAATGATAAGAAGAAGAATGATGATAATGATGAAGAAGAAGAAGAAGAAGAACAACAACAACAACAACAACAACAAACAACAGCAACAACAGCCATAATAAGAATGCTGCTGCTGCTGCTGCTGCTGCTGCTGCTGATGATGATGATGATGATGATGAATAGTATTTGTATAGCGCAATTCTTGTTGAAAACTAGTTGAAAAGACGACAAAACAAAACCAAAAAAGATGTTCATTACACTGTAGATGCTTTGGGGAAAGAAAACAATGTCTTGGTTCATTTTGCATGGACACTGATAAAAACCAGTCTCAAAACTGACGTAGACTTTTCATCGACATACCACAGGAGACAGAGGGAGCGACTGACACGTGCATTTTTATACGATAAGGTGCTGCTTTTTTGTTTTTCTCTCGTTCGCTGTATTCGCCCTTCTTAGGCCAGTTCCGCATTGTCAGAGACTGTAGAACAACTTACATTTCAATCAAATACGAAATGGAGAAGTTTTTCCCCGAAAGTGAAGTTCATAATTATGTCTCTTTTCACTGAAGATATATGATTGTTACTGGCACACGCTTTGCTACCTGTTTGACTCCTGACAGGACTTCGCTGTCCACCAACGGGACGGTTACCAATGATCGGGAGAATGACAACTAACTGATCTCAGAAAGACCCACAAGACTGGGCACTGAGGAGAGAGAGAGAGAGAGAGAGAGAGAGAGAGGGGGGGGGGGGGGGGGATAATGTAGCTTACAGCCCAGCCGACCGCAAACGGCCATATCAGGGCTGTCACCGCGTTCAAGTCACCTCACAAAAGGTCGCCGAGGATAATGAGGAAGGAACGGTGACACCTAAAAACTCCCACAACTGAAAGAAGTCATTCTTCGACAGGACATCAGAGGGCAAAAAGCACAGGACGCTAGAACAAGGAAAAATGTTTTACACACACACACACACACACACACACGCACACACACACACACACACGTATGCACGCATGCACACATACACTCGGAGAGAGAGAGAGAGAGAGAGAGAGAGAGAGAGAGAGAGAGAGAGAGAGAGAGAGAGAGAGACACACACACACACACACACACACACACACGCACACACACACACACACACACGTATGCATGCACATATACACTCAGAGAGAAAGACAGAGAGAGGGCAGAGAGAGAGAGAGAGAGAGAGAGAGAGAGAGAGAAGAGAGAGAGAGAGAGCGTGTGTGTATGTGTGTGTGTGTGAGGAAGCCAGACAGCCAGCCAGCCAGCCAGAAAGACAGACAGACAGATAGAGACAAAGACGCACACAAATACATGGCGACTCACGTCCCATTCCAAAGTCAGGTCACCCACACTACCACCACCACCTCGCACGTTCTGCGGCGACACGGCTGGTGGAGCGTCCAGCATCTTCACAAAGGCTGCAAAAGTCCGCCAGGGGGCGTCACAGTCAGTCACGTGCCACATATGGAAAATCCATGCAAGGGCAAAACAGCTACTTACGTGACTCAATATGTACATATATCGATGTAAAATAGAAAAATGTTTGCCGAGTATATTCGTATTTCAGACGGTTCTAAAGGAAAGATATTGAAATGAACAAATTAATACATCTATCATCAATAGTTTAACACCAACTGGAGTTTGTATAAACCAGTGTTTTACAACGCTTAACAAACGTTATTGAAAAGAAAAAGAGACAAAAAAGAAAAAAAACAAAAAAGGGAAAAAGAGAAAGAAAAAGAACAGTCAAATTGCCTGCTGCACCTTTCCTTTTAATATATACTTATATATATATATATATATATATATATATAGAGAGAGAGAGAGAGAGAGAGAGAGAGAGAGATTCATGCTGTTTTGATTTTTTTTTTTTCATCATTCAGTGATTGTTTCGGTCACTTTAGGACTACAAATGTATTGCCTTTTTTTTTTTTACTTCATGTACGTCATTGCATTTTTTTTTTTAATATAAAAATGTGTGTAGTAAAAAAAAAAATTCACGGAGTTCAATACAGTTAGCGGCATTCCGTTCGGGGGGCGCAACAGTCTGTCACGTGATTCAGCGCGCGCGGAGAAATTCCATAAGGGGGCACTGAAGTCAAAGCGAACTATAATCACAATATTTCCCCCACTGCTCTTCCTTGAAAAAAAAAAAAAACAGTCACGTCATATTCCCTCACCCCCTCCCTCACCATGAATCACTAGTGGTGCTAACTACCTGCTAGTACTGTCTACCCTGTGGTCAGAAGACGAACTCACAGAAACGACGACTAGTGGTGCTAACTACCTGCTAGTACTGTCTACCCTGTGGTCAGAAGACGAACTCACAGAAACGACGACTAGTGGTGCTAACTACCTGCTAGTACTGTCTACCCTGTGGTCAGAAGACGAACTCACAGAAACGACGACTAGTGGTGCTAACTACCTGCTAGTACTATCTTCCCCGTGGTCAGAAGACGTACTCACAGAAACGACGACTAGTGGTGCTAACTACCTGCTAGTACTATCTACCCCCTGGTCAGAAGACGCACTCACAGAAATGACGACTAGTGGTGCTAACTACCTGCTAGTGCTGTCTACTCTGTGCTTAGGGAACGTACTCACAGAAAGAATGACTAGTGGTGCTAACTACCTGCTGGTACTGTCTACTGCATGCTCAGGGCGTATTCACAGGGAACATGACTTGTGGCGCTAGCTATCTGCTAGTACTGTCTACTCTGCGCTTAGGGGACCTGCTCACATGAAGAATGACTAGTGGTGCTAACTACCTGCTAGCACTGTCTACACTGTGCTTAGGGGACATACATGAAGAATGACTAGTGGTGCCAACTACCTGCTATTACTGTCTACTCTGTGCTTAGGGGACGTATTCACATGAAGAATGACTAGTGATGCTAACTACCTGCTAGCACTGTCTACTCTCTGTGCTTAGGGGACATATTCACATGAAGAATGACTAGTGGTGCCAACTACCTGCTATTACTGTCTACTCTGTGCTTAGGGGACATATTACCTGCTAGTGGTGCTACTGTCTACTGTCTACACGTGCTCAGGGGCGTATTAACACGGAACATGTCTAGTGGTGCTAGCTACCTGCTGGCACTGTCTACTCCGTCCGTGTCGATGGGACGTACTCATGAAAAGAGAGAATGGGGGTACTACCTTTTAGTATTGTCTACTCCGTGCCCAGCTGCCTACTCACAGGAAGGATGACTAGGGTGCTAGCTACCTACTACTACTGTCTACTGCGTGCTCAGGAAGAGTGACTAGTGGTTCTAGCTACCTGCTAGTACTGACCACTGCATGCTCAGGAAAGAATGACTAGTGGTGTTAGCTGCCTGCTAAGTACGGTCAACTCCGTGCTCAGGAAGAATGACTAGTGAGCTAGCTATCCACTAGTGCTGTCGACTGCGTGCTCAGGAAGAATGACTGGTGGTGGTAACTACCTACTAGTACTGTCTACTGCGTGCTCAGGAAGAATTACTAGTGGTGCTAGCTATCTGCTAGTAATGCCTACTACATACTCAGGGGCGTATTCACAGGGAACATGACCAGTGGTGCTAGCTACCTACTAGTACTGTCTGCTTCGTGCTCAGGGGACGTACTAACAGGAAGGATGACCAGTGGTGCTAGCTACCTGCTTAGTGCTAACCCTGTCTACTCCGTGTCTATGGGACGTACTCACAGAAAGAGCGAGTGGGGGTACTAACAACCTGCTAGTACTGTCTACTCCGCGTCCAGGAGAACACTCACAGGAAGAATGACTAGTAGTGCAACTACCTGCTAGTACTGTCTCCTCCGCGCGCGCTGGAGACTACTCACAGGAAGAATGACTAGTAGTGCTAACTACCCGCTAGTATTGTTTCCTCCGCGCGCAGGAGACCACTCACAGGAAGAATGGCTAGTAGTGCTAACCACCCTGCTAGTATTTCTCCTCCGTGCGCAGGAGACCACTCACAGGAAGAACGACTGGTAGTGCTAACTACCTGCTAGTACTGTCTCCTCCGCGCGCAGGAGACCACTCACAGGAAGAACGACTAGTAGTGCTAACTACCTGCTAGTACTGTCTCCTCCGCGCGCAGGATACTACTCACAGGAAGGCTGGCTAGGGGGGCCCAAGCCGTACTCGTTCTGGGCCAGCACTCGGAACCTGTAGCTGGTGCCCGGGTGGAGGCTGTCCACGTCAGCTCTGCGCGTGCCCACCTGTCTGTCTGTCTCCACCTGAATGCTGTCCTGGGCCCTGACAGCTGGAACACACACACACACACACACACACACACACACACACACACACACACACACACGCACGCACGGAGAGACAGACAGACAGAGAGTTAAAGATTTATTTATCCTGTGATCCTATCGGGGTATGGAGGACGTACACTGAAAAGTAAGCCATGGAGAACATACAAATGAATAACATTTACAGTAATGCCGCACGACGAAATGCAGTTTGTTGTAACCACAATTATATATATATATATATATATATATATATATATATATATATATATATATATATATATATATATATATATATATTTTTTTCAATATTCTTGAACTGTTTTCTTGTTAAATGTACCATACACATACAGTATGCTTTTATAAACAGTTGCCATTACTGAAGAAGCTTTTTAAGCGAAAATTTTATTGGAGAATATACAATTTAAAATGAAACTGTCTACTTCTGTGTGTGTTTGTTTTTTTTTTTTTTTTACTCCAAGTATATATATATATATATATATATATATATATATATATAGATATATATATATATATATAACGAGCAGAGACTTCATGTAAAAAAACGATAGTCATACGACTTTTCTTAGTTTTATAAATTTACTCAAACTCAAAGATGTTTTATTTCAACCAGAGATATTTGCAAAAATTATAAACTGATTAAGATCTGGGTATTTTCAAGGAACAAATTTTGCTCTTGAATCTGCATGTTTGGGGCATGGCATAGGACATGGAATTTATCTCTTTGATCGTTGCATTTTCTACGAAAACGTTCCGTGCGTGCAAGTCAAAATCTAGCTCAAACCTCAATGATTAGTTCATGGCTGAAACATCGAAGTCAAACCAAAGGATGAATGTAGAAATATGGCAATTGATAATATGCTTAGTCTGTTAAAAATAAATCTTATGATTTCTATAAAACAGACATCTGTCAATGACTCTAAAACTCCGCGCCAAACGAATATCGACTCTAAAACTCCGAGCAAACGAATGTCTCTCTGCAACTACGTTGCGCACTGGAAAACAATGGCGTTTCCCATGCACAATCATTGCCTGTTTCAATCAAAATATTTGCTTTACACTTTAACTACTCGGAAGTGCAAAAACTTACTTTTATGCAACTCATACAGTATGCTACACATTTCCCCTACAGTATTTGTCAGTTGGAGATGAAATCAAGGACGTCCAAAATCTGATCATCTGACTTTTTTAAAAAAAATGTACAGAGACAGGATGAATTTCCAGTTCTCCATAAATAAGTGCTGGTGGTTTGAGGACCTTCGGCTGTCAAGCTCTCTTCAGAGTTTCTTCCTGCTGTATTTTGTTTATTTGTTGTGCTTCCAAGTATTAGGGCTGATATGACTTAGTCCTCTGAATTCGCTGGGGAAACATACGGCCGCAACCACACTCTTCCCAGCGGACACGGTTTCGGGAGATCCTCTTCAGCTCGGCCCACGTCATTCCGGCGGCCTTCACTTCACTTCTGCGTCGGTACTCCTTCGCCATGTCTGTCTTGGTCGTCCCACTTTTCTTTTGCCCTGAGGGTTCCATTCAAGGGCTTGTCTTGCGATGTAGGATGGAGACTTTCTGAGGGTGTGACCAATCCATCCCCACTTCCGTTTTCTGATTTCTGATTCTACTAGGGAATTTGTTTTGGTCTTGTTCCACAGTTCTGTATTGGCAATAACATCTGGCCATCTGATGTTCACAATGGTTCGCAGACATCTGTTGATAAATGTTTGGAGTTTGTGAGTGTTTGTCTTTGTTGTTCGCCACGTTTCAGAACCAGGGCTGATATAGCTATTCCTAATACACAAAAAAATTCTCTCTCTCTCTCTCTCTCTCTCTCTCTCTCACACACACTCTCTCTCTCCCTCCCTGTGTGTGCGTGCGTGCGTGCGTGCGTCCGTGTGTGTGTGTGTGTGTGTGTGCTCGCGTGCGTGCGGGCGTGCATGCGCGCGTGCGTGTGTGTGCTGCGTGCGTGCGTGTATGTGTGCGTGCAAGCGTGTGTGTATACCTGTGTGTCATTGTGCGCGCGCGCGCGCGCGCGTGCTGCCACCTACTGGTGACGTGGGCCCAGACCCCCGGGCTGAACTCGTTCTCAGCCTCCACTTTGAAGGTCACGAAGGGCGCGCCATTGTCTGCCCCCTCTGTCCACAGCACGGACAACTCGTAACGCGTCACCGACTGTAGATCCAGATCCACAGACACCGACCACCTCTCCTGGGGGACCTGTACACACACACACACACACACACACACACACACACACACACACACACACACATGCGCGCAACACACACACACACACACACACACACATTCGTGCAAGTTATGTTTGATATTCCATGAAAGGCCAGTCCTACGAAATACAACCTGCGGATGGCTCTGTACCAGAGATACGGACAGGGACTCTCGTTTTCAATACCCCATCTAATCATTGTCAACTTTGTTCTTCTTTGACAAAACACTCTCGTTTTTGACATCCGATTAAGCAGAATGATTCAATGGTTTTGAAGTGCCTCTCACGTTTCCAAACAAATATGCCTCAACGCCTGTTCTGTGTTGACTTTCTTTTTTTTAATTACAAAGAGGAATCAATGATTATCCAGATCTGGCATTCCGTTCATGTACCCCCGATGTCAGCACGCAAGTTCGTCATGACACGGAATCGAAAATCAAGGTAATACGGTTCATTATGTGGTTAATCTGCTGACCACAGTAGAACAACTCTGCAGCCATTGTTTCCAAAAGGCTTCGGCACAGCGATAAGAAAAAACAAACAGCCAACAACAAACTTCAATGTTCTCATGACTTCTACATCAAGATTTCCTTTCAAACCAGATCTGTGATCGCACGTTTATATGACAATAAAATGTGCGGCCTTGAAATCACATCTTAAAGCAAAACTTCCTTAACAACCAGCTCTGGGTCACAGCAAGCTTAGATACAAAGGAAATTCATGGTTCTTACTAAAAAAAAATCTTAGGCAGCTTCTGAATTGGGATTTCCATCAATACCAGCACTACTGTCACATTTGAAACTACTGTTAAGATCATCCATTCGCTCTGATGTATCTTCAAAACACTTTGTTATGGCTTTGTAAAGATCAGACACATTCACTCAGCCGATTCACAGATGTCCGCGTTGCTGTTGCATGTCTGTTCGCTCTCTGCCTCAGTCTCCTGTAGATGTAAGGGCAAGCTATCGTTGTATCCAGTCAGTGTAACTGACCAGTTTTTTTTCATGTCTCTCAGCGCTAGCGTTTATGTATTTATCTGACTCGGTTTGCAGAATACCACTGTTGTCATTTATAAACACACTAAGGGTTTAAGTCATTCGCAGCTGCAGATGATGGGCAGAACCGCTGAATAACACTTGTCTCACGAGCACATTTCTCGACACAGGCAAGACTGTCATCATGTAAAATGTCCAACTCGGTGTCATTTTCCATGTCATAAAACAAACTCGGAGGCGTCGGGAGAAAAACAAACCAGAGGAGGCAGACTTGCCTTCTGTTTTGTCACTGCTCTGTGCACCTCAGCCCGTCTTCTATCCCTGGAAATCTGCGAAAGACATATCTTCTGCGGTTCAGTGTTGTCATGGCCGGTGTGCACGGCGTGCGGCTGACTCGGCGGGTTTCTCGAACGCAACACGACGACAGTCTGTGCACCTCTTCCTTCAATTTTGAATGACGACAGCGATAGTTCTTGCAACAGTGTGTACAGCATACATTCCACAGATTTTAGGAGTCTTACAACAGGCACTGTCGACTGTGTCTTTCAAAAAACGAAAAGAAAATGTTTAGACCTCTGATGCAACGCTTCTTGCTGGCAGCCAAGCAAGAGAGAGAGAGAGAGAGAGAGAGAGAGAGAGAGAGCATGTCGGTGTGAGTACCCGTTCTGACCTTTCACGGTGAGGAAGGCCTGTCTGTGTTGGGCGGTGTAGGGGGTACGCACGGTACAGCGGTACATGCCTTCGTGCTTGAGCTGCGCGTTCTTCACGTAGAGCCCCGTCTGGCTTATGGCGTGAGTGTCCACCTGTACTGGGCAGCCAACAGTGGTCCATTGTCAGCTCACCGCACACACAGTGGACAATGCGACACCACACCAGGCACAACGCCGCTACATACACTTTCAACAGGCTTTATACAGCCCATTGCAGTAGGGAAAAAATGTCTGACCACTCAGACTGTTCCATATCTTTTGATCTCCCTTGCATCCTTAAATGGATCCTCAAGCACAGGCTCAAAGATTGTCCCCTACATTTTATACTGTTTGCATTGTTTTTAGTTTTTCAGCAACATTTTTCCTCTCCACACTTTCGTATTGTTTTGTTTACTACCTTTCGCTGGCTACTTTGGGAGTGCTGTTGGATTCTTTTCTGAACCCTTGGTGGTGAGAACACCTCAGAATTACGGACTGTGGTGTGTCTCTATTTGACTCTAAGAGCACAGACACGAACAGCAGTGTCTTCCTGTCCAATCCAGCGAATGAATAGCCTAGAAACAAGCAAAACATACAAATCTGCTTTCGAGGGAATTACAATGGTTCCCTCATGTACCCAGTGAAAGGTTTTCATGTTTAGAAACATACATTTTTACATTTTTTTTTTCAACACCTTTTTCATGATTTCGAAGTTTTGCGAAAGTATTACTATAATGACGGAAAAATAGTTAACCTACACATGTTATCCCCACTACTTAATTGTTCAGGTGAATAAATGTAAAAAAGCAACACTGACTGAAAGTTTATACACCAGTACGTAATAATGAATGCAACACGAAACACGGTGTCTCACTACAGCACACAGTTAACTTATTTCATACACAACGTAACATGATCTAATATAAAGTATTGTAAGACGTCTTGAAACGAGATTGTTTTGTTCGACTACATCGTAAGATATTCTAGATTTTCATTACTTAAGATTTTTAAAACTTTATTCAGTGTCATCTATTCAGTCACATCCGAACGACCGCTCTGCTAGTCGTGCTCAACGTTTGGTCGGGTGACCTGACTCTACAGAAGACTGCATGGAGATTGATAGTTCTATCCAGAGACGAATGATGACTTCATACACAGAATATTTTTCTTTAATGAGCACTACATGTAAATGAGTTTAGTTTCTATATCTTCCACACATCAAGAACGTCACACCAAGCACAGTGACAGACTACTGGCACAGACTTCGTGTGTAGTCGGGCAAATCTGTGTCCAACAGATGATTGTTGAAATACCACATGAACGTCATGTCCACCTTGGGGTCACGTGACGCCTGGCAGGCCAGAAACGCGGACATGTTGACCACCACTGTCGTGGCCGATGGTCCGAGAGTGATGCTGGCCCCCGCTGCATCACAGTATAGAAATAAAACAGTAGAGCAGAAAAGTATAACAGAGTAAAGTGAAACAGAGCTGAGTAGAGAGAGCAGCAGAGTAGAATAAAAACACAGCTCAGCAGGGCATACCAGAGTACAGCAGAGCTGAGCATGAAAACATCCAACAGGTGGGCCTTAAGATGACTTTCCCTTACTTGAGCACAGGCAAAGAGGGCACTGGCCACATGCACCACGAATGGCCGACAGACACATCTACGTACACCCCCACCCCACCCCCATCCTCATTCTAGTATCTACTCTCTTTCCATCTGTGCCTCCACAACTGTATTGTCCAGACCCAACAACAGTGACCGACAGCACAATGTCGGACATCGTCGGATCGATGGTCAAACCGACAGCCGTGAGTGGATAAGAATAAGAGAGAGAGAGAGAGAGAGCAGAGCAGAGCAGAGCAGAGCAGAATTGTGTAAATCACAGGACAGGAAGAGACAGAACACAATGATCATCCCAATAGTCTGTCATTTGTTTGTTTTAAGACTGTCCATCCTAAGTCTTTTACTTGGAACACTAACAGCAGCTATCATATCACACATGTTCAATCTGATTCATCATCCTAAACACTTCTCATTCCATCAGTTTACCATCTTACATTCTGCAGTCACTCTCTGGGGCAAGGAAAGACCGACCAAACTCACTGGCTAGGTCTAACAGTGTGCTGCTGCTGTCTTTCCCGAACTTGTTCTCTGCCTCGCACGTGTACGTTCCTTTGTCTGACTCCGTCAGCTCACGAATGATCAGGTTTCCATTGGCCAGCTGGTCACGTGACTGCCGTCCGGGGTCAGAGCCCCGCCATTTTTCAGCCATGTGATCACAGGGATAGGGGCCCCTTCAGGGTTGCAGACGATGGTGATGTCACCGTTCAGAGATCCTGTGACTCGTGAGGGCAAAGGATGCTTGGCAAAGGTGGGGGCAAAGGCTGTTGAGAACAACATAGTTGAATGTTATAAATAATAGTCTTAATAAGACTGATGTGAATTAGTGCATTGTTTATGTCTCTGGTGTTTTGAAATATGAAAATCCTTTGGATCAAATAGTTCAACGTGGAGGGAGAAGTACAAGTCAGTTTCATGGGACATACCTCTCTCTCTCTCTCTCTCTCTCTCTCTCTCTCTCTCTCTCTCATGCAGTCTGCTGCATCCCATGAAACCTTGATCTGAACCAGTTGTTTCTTAACAAAAGACGCAAATTCCTGCTTTGACTTGGGCGAGATACAAAAATGAGGTGAGGGAGGGAGGGGAAAAGGCGTGGAAAAGGAGAAGATGCAGGATTGCAGGGGTGGAGAGTGGAGAAGACAGGTGTTTGCAGTGTACGTTGTTGCCTTCGGAGGTGAAAAAGGCACACGTTCTGCCAATGAGGGGAAATGACCTAGTCCCAGCCACAGCAGCTAATCCCATGTGTTCCTTGAAGTTCTGCCAACGTTTTTTTTTTTTTTATTCTAGGTTTATTCTGAATGTTTGTCATCAGCCTGCATTGATAAATTCTGGGTATTTGATCTTTTCAATCCATTTTTCGTGTCATTCTTTGATCGGCGCAGTCAAGTTTTGTTTAAGTCAGGTCACAATGGTTAAGTCATGATAATTTGTTCAAGAGGAAACAAGTCGAGCTTTTTACTGTGCTGTTTTCAAGCAGCTTCGGTCGCTTGATTTAGCATAAATGGAAATTGTAAACTCTGACTTGGCAACCTATGGTAACACATTCAGCGTAAATGATCACTCTGATTTTGTTATCTGTAGCAACGTGATTCAGCACAAATGAAATCTTTGAAGTCTCACTGTGCCATCTGTAGCAACTTAATTTAACATATTGAACACTCTCAAGTCTAATTCTGGCATGTGTAGCACCTTGATTTAGCGTACTCACACTCAAGACTGACTTTGCCATTTGCAGTGACGTAAATCAGCATAAATGATAACTCAAAAGATCACTTTGCTACTTTTAACCCAGGCGCATCTACATGGAACCAAACTTTCGTCCAGGTCTATGTCTGGTCAGACATTTCTTTAAATCTATATGCTTGGTCAACATTTTAAATAACTTGACATTTGCTGCAAAGTTTGCATTCATTGTCATTGAACACGTCTTTCAAATATACGAAAGATAAATTGTAGCTGATTACAAGTTGGAATATCAATTTTTCCATATTATAAAAAAATTGCAGAAAATGTTGATTAGCAGGTTCAGGCCTTCATCAATAGGGGACACAGCAGGAAATGATCTGATCGATAACTATCGCTTTGGTAGTGCCAGTGATTCTATTATGGATCCATACACACATCACACATACTGCACAGCCTAGGGCATTTTGAACCTACAGATGACAATCACTGACAGAACTTAGAGCCCACAGGTGATGGACATTGACAGCATTCAAAGCCTACAGGTTACAGACACTGACAGAACTTACAGCTACACTGACAGCACTTAGAGCCTACAGGTGACGGACACCTACAGCACTTAAGAGCCTATAGGTGACAAATGCTAACAGCACTTCAAGCCTGTATGTGACAAAACTGACGGCACTATAGTTGACAGACACTGCAGTACTTTCAGCCTATGGGTGACAGACACTGACAGCACTTACGGCCTGCATGTGACAGACACTGACAGCACTTAGAGCCTGTATATGACACACACTGACAGCACTTTGGGCGTGTATGTGAAAGACACTGACAGCACTTTGAGCCTGTATATGACAGACACTGACAACACTTAGTGCCTGTATGTGATAGACACTTACAGCACTTAGAGCCTGTATATGACAGACACTGACAGCACTTACAGCCTGTATGTGAGAGACACTTACAGCACTTAGAGCCTGTATATGACAGACACTGACAGCACTTAGGGCCTGTATATGACTGCACTTAGAGCCTATATGTGACAGACACTGACAGCACTTAGAGCCTGTATATGACAGACACTAACAACACTTAGAGCCTGTATGTGACAGACACTGACAGCATTTAGAGCCTGTATATGACAGCCACTGACAGCACTTAGAGCCTGTATGTGATAAACACTGACAGCACTTGAAGCCTGTATATGACACTGACAGCACTTAGAGCCTGTATATGACAGCACTTAGAGCCTGTGTGTGACAGACACTGACAGCACTTAGAGCCTGTATATGACAGACACTGACAGCGCTTAGAGCCTGTAGGTTACAGACACTGACAGCACTTACAGTCTACAAGTGACAGACACTGACAGCACTTACAGCCTTCAAGTGACGGACACTGACAGCACTTACAGCCTACAAGTGACAGACACTGATACCACTTACAGCCTACAGCTGACAGACATTGCCAACACTCACCCAGGACTCGCAGCTGAGCGTTGCTGATCTCCGTGCCATGCACGTTGGTGGCGGCACACTGATACATCCCATCATGCAGCGCGGCTTCCAGATCATTGATGATCAGTATGTTCCCTGACACCTGCGACACACGCCTCTTTGCAATGGTGCTCTGCTATTAGCCAAGAGCGTCTTTCTGATTACAAGAACTGCCTTCCACTTCAAGAGACCGTTTCTCTTTTATATCAGTGATTGTCTCCTGCTCCCAATGATTGTCCCCAGTTTACAATGATTGCTCATGCTCACAATGATTGCCTCAGACTTGCAATAATTGTCTCCGGTTTATACGACCACCCCCCCCCCCCCCCCCCCCCCACACCACACACACACACACACACACACACACACACACACACACAAAACATACACACAAAAAGTTTCATGATTGCAATGATGATTATCTCCGGCTTACAATGGTCGTTTCCAGTTTCCAATAATTGTAACATGTTTACAATGATTTGTTTTTCTGCTTGCAAACGATTATCTCCTGTTGACAATGATTGTCTCCTGTTTGTAATGATTGTGTTCTGCTTACAATGATTGCCTCCTGTTTACCTTGATAGTCTTCTGCTGGCAGTGACTGTCGCTAACTACTGATCCTAAACTAAGAATGACTGTCTTCTGCCAATAATGATTGTCTAACACGAGTTTGAAAAGGATAGTCCTCTTCAAAAATGGTTGTCTCTGGTTGACAAGAATTGTGACCAGGTCGCAATCACTGCCTCCTCTGTTAACAATGATTACGTCCTGCTTAAGATAATTGTCTCGAGGTTATACTGAATGTCTTTGGATTAAATTGATTTCCCCTTGATTACAATGACTTTTTTCTTGCGTAAATAATTGTACCCTGTTTGTAATAAATGTCTCCGTTTACAATTGTCTCCTTTTTATAACGACTGTCTCCTGCTTACAGTAACTGCCTTCTGCTTACGGTGATCGCCTTCCGTTTACAACGAGTGTCCCTGTTTACAATACTTTTCTCCTATTTACAATAATTCTCGTTATCCTACAACGATTACTTTGTGTATGCAATCATGATTTTCTACGTACAATAACAGTCTCTCGC
>JADBJO010001556.1:142500-145000 GCA_016801955.1 Conus betulinus | reverse complement strand
AGGACACCAAGTCGCGGCGCCGGTTTGAATGAGCTCTCCCTCCGGAGGGCGCCACCAGAACCGTCCAACGACAGCCCCCATGAATTTGCCGATACCGGTGACCCCGACGGAATCAAACCAACCCCATAGACGTGGAGAGGACATCGAAACGGAGGTCACCATGAGAGCAGGACAAGAAGGGCCATGGAAACTCGTCAGTAACATGCAAAGCAGTTCAAAGGACATGTGTGGATTTGTACTGTGCCTACACAACTCGTCGGACAATTCAGGACATATATTGACTTCTTTTCTGTGCCTATGAAATGTGTCGAGATGTTAAAGAGATTTAATGATTTGAACTGAGTGTATGAAATATGTCAAGCTGTTCAAGATACGTGTTGACTTTTTTCTGTGCCTACAAAATGTATCAAGACGTTCAAGAGATTTAATGATTTGTACTGTGCCTATGACGTATGTCAAGCAGTTCAAGAAATCTGCTGGGTTTTTGTTGTTGTTGTTGTTACTGTGCCTATAAAGCGTGTCAAACCGTTTAGGGCAGTGAATGGTGTGCACATTGCCTATGAAACATTTCAAGCAGTTCAGGAGATCAACAGATTTTCACTGTGCCTGCAGACAATTTTCTTTTCACAGCACAAGAATGAAGCTGAGGCGGGGAAGACAGGAGAGGCGGAGGGAGTGAAGGTAGGGCCTAAAAATGTCCTCTGTCTCTTTCTGTGATTGTTAGCTAGCCATTCAAACTTATTGACCTGTTTACGTTTCTTGTTACTGACACTTTGTTAGCTGGCCATTCATACTGTTATGTTACTGTCACTTGTTCGCTGGCCATTCAAACTTATTGACCTGTTAACGTTTCTTGTTAGTGTCGCTTGCTAGCTGGCCATTCAAACTTATTTACCTGTTAAGGTTTCTCGTTACTGTCACTTGTTAGCTGGCCATTCAAAACTTGTATGTTACTGTCACTTGTTAGCTGGCCATTCAAACTTGTATGTTACTGTCACTTGTTAGCTGGCCATTCAAACTTATATGGTACTGTCACTTGTTAGCTGGCCATTCAAACTTGTATGTTACTGTCACTTGTTAGCTGGCCATTCAAACTTGTATGTTACTGTCAGTTGCTAGCCGGCCATTCAAACTTATTGACCTGTTAACGTTTCTTCTTACTGTCACTTGTTTGGGGAGGTTCGAATTCCGACTGGGTTCGTTCAAAATTTTGCTGTAATAAACAGAAATGAACAAACAAACAAACAAACTTCGGCGCTTTGTAGGAAGGACGTGTCAAATGTAGAACTGACCAATGGAACCAGATCTAACCAGTCTACCGGGGGAATGCTGCCTGACGCTGTTACTTGTGACATTGAAAACATGCACTTGTATAGCTTCAAATCAGAAGAAAGGAATGTATGGCAAACCTCGTTCAACACTGTAGACACTTAGAGCCAAGACGGTCTCAATGGTTTCTAGGTCAAAGAGCATTTCCTCCACAGGACAAGAGCTCTTTCACTTTCATTTAGTTATCTTATAAACATCAATCTTCTCTTATAAACATCAATCTTCTCTGACGGTTTTCTGCACTTCCCACGAAGTTGTTTAAGCCACACATCACTGAAGGACTAGAGAGAGATTGTAAGAAGTCTTGTTAAATGTAATAACGCATCGGACCACGCTACTGCTTTGTCATTCAATATATCTATACACATAGCGCCGCTTGGGGGCGTCTCGGAAAAGATTACTCTAGCAAAGTCGCTTATCATCTCCACCATTTTCAATACCATCATCCCCATCACCCACTAAAAAGGCAAGGCGAAGATGAGAAGAGAAAGCGAAAATATGGAAAACAATAGCAGTCACAACAGGAAGAATAAAGCTTAACAACAACCAAGAGCAAAATAGCAAGCAGTAACAATAAAAGAAAAAAAAACAATAGCAGTCACAACAGGAAATAGAGCTTAACAACAACCAAGAGCAAAATAGCAAGCAGTAACAATAATAAAAGAAAAAAACAATAGCAGTCACAACAGGAAGAATAAAGCTTAACAACAACCAAGAGCAAAATAGCAAGCAGTAACAATAAAACAAAAAAACAATAGCAGTCACAAAAGCTTAACAACAACCAAGAGCAAAACAACAAACAGCAACAACCAAGCAAAACACCAGCAGGCAGGGAGACCCATAGGCCTACCTCTTCTTTAAAGTCAGGACCTCGGTACCAGACATAGTCGGGCTCCGGGTTGGCGGACGCAGAACATTCCAGAACCGCAGGCTGACCCGTCTCCCCCACCACCACCACCTGCGACTGCGGCAACAGCACGAAGTGCGGGCCTTTCTCTACCACGTTCACGTCTGCCACCTCCAGCCCGTAGTCTGTCCCAACACTCCGGGATTTGAAGGGATCGTTGAAATCCTTCAGATGGTCATACTCCCTTCATCATCGTCACTGTCATCTTTATCGTAAACAAGGTTGATTTTGTCACTACTATTTTTTGTCAATACCATTTTCGTT
>JADBJO010001556.1:125000-137500 GCA_016801955.1 Conus betulinus | reverse complement strand
CACGACGACGCATTTCGGCCTCTTAGGTCTTCTTTAAGCAAGCTAAAAACAAGGTTCTGGTTGATGAAAACGCAGAACGAAACAACACTTATCTGCTCATGTTCGGCGCAAGATGGGTGTTGAACGGGTTTTTTGGCAAACTTACTAAGAATTATTCTTAAAATTTGTTCCAATTTCTGCCCGCAGTCACCTCACTTTAAAAGTAATCAGATTAGAATAGTGTTCTATTTGGGTTATCTTCCCCTTCCAATATTGCCTTCAATCGTCCACTCAAAATAGCTTTTCCGCTTCAGGAGTAGACAATCTATATGAGGCTTATTTCCCTTTTCAAATGGCGATTGACTCACTGATGTCGATTCAGTTATAAATTCGATCGCTCAGATACAACTTCAATCGCTCATTACTTCATACAAGCAGAGAACTGAAACGCCTGAGTCACACGCACACACGCCACTAGTGGAAATCCACACTAGATTTGTACATGTATATAGTTTTAATCCTGCTTTACCCAAAGCCATCCAGCCAGCTGGCACTCCGCTAAACAGCAGAGCCTTCAACGCCAATTTGGCCCGGCTCTAGACAAGGAAGAAGTAGAAGTAAAAACGCATGCGACTGTCTACAAATCGGCTGAATGAGGAAATAAATGCTAAGTCAAGTGTGAGCCTGTGCGAAACAACGTAAGAGTAGGCCTAGGCTATTTCCGTTCAGCGATGATCGATAACGGTACACATACATAAGCTGGGCATACCCAAGTTTAAATGCAAGTATCAACGTTAGTGTGAAAAGCATTATAGGCTTACTGCTAATGCCTGACCGCAGCCAAAGTTTAATTCTGTATTGATCTCATAATCATTTCAATTTTTCCATATTAACGGTAGTATTCGAGTAGAATGCGCGTGCTTAAAGCAAGGTCAAAGGTCATGTTTGTGAATGTCCCAGTGGTAGCCTATGTCTTATGTGTGGCTGGCTACGTCTACGGAGTGTGGTGTGTCTGGAAACTGTTTCAACTCAGTAAAAAAAATATCTTCTACGTCTGCGGGCCGCCTGAGACTACAACGCAAAGCCTACAGGGCGCTGTTTGATTTAGATCCACGCGCCAGAAAGATGCTGGGCTTCAAATATCTGTTGTAAGCTATATACGTTTGGATATTGCTTTGTTTGGAAGAAGAATCAGAGGGTAGAAGAAATTAATGCTTTTTTGTATGATTTCAGAGAAAGATTAATTTTACGTAGGGGGCAGGAATGGGATTTTCATACTAAGAATAGCGATAGCTTTAGTGTGCACATAACATTTTCTGCAGTACGTGATATGAAAATATAGCTTTTAGAATTTAGACGGACAAATCTATTGACTAAGTTCAGACTCGGTGTCACAGATTTTCCACAGCATTATTACCTCTATCGATTTGATGATGATAATTATTTAATATCCCACTGAGTAATACCAACAGAGCGGATGGGATTCATTTTCTTTTTTGTTTTTTTCATTGTCCAACACTGAATGGCTTAAGGCAAAAGTACATTCACGCAAAGTTTTACACATTTCCCAACCTGTTTCAGCCAGTTCACTTTTGACATCTAAACACGAAAGAACTATAAGAAGTCTATCAGTTTTCTTGTACAGGGCATTTCAGTTGCGTCAGGCGGCTACCTTGTCACATACTAGCTGTAACTAAAGATACTGTAATACATTATAGAAAGTTTTTATATCATATGATTGTTAAATGGACTATACATAAGTATAACATCTGAAAATTAATCTCTCTCTCCTCTCCCCCCCCCCCCCCCCCCTCACTCTCTCTCTCTCTCTCTCTCTCTCTCTCTCTCTCTCTCTCTCTCTCCCCCCAATCCTCCTTCTCCTCTCTCTCTCTTCTCAATCCTCTCTCTCTCTCTCTCTCTCTCTCTCTCTCCTCTCTCTCTCTCTCTCTCTCTCTCTCTCTCACATAAAAAGCTAGTGGAGAGGCACTGACTGGAAGGGGTCCAGTGTCTCCAGCCGATTACTGATGAAAGTGTTCTCCTGAACAGACTCCACGTGCAACAGACTGGCTCCGTCTTCCTGCAACACACACACACACACACACACACACACACACACACACACACACACACACACCACACACATATTCATTCATTCATTCATTCATTGTGATCATTCCTTCTATACAAAAAACCGTTTAGAGCTCACCATTTATCCATCCACTTGATTATAAACAATTGAGTTCATACACACACAACGCGTGCGCGCGCACGCACGCCTGCCTTCACACACACACACACACACACACACACACACACGCGCGCGCGCGCGCGCGCGCGCGCGCGCGTATGTGCGCTGACATACAACTACACTCATGTGCCTATACAGTCAAGGACGTACACACGTGAACACACTCATACCCACACGCGCGCGCGTTGCGCGCTCGCACCCATCCGCACTCACACACTCATAAATGCGCGCACGTGCGCACTCACATACCTTCATGCGCGCACACACACATACACACACACAGAGGAAGAGGGGAGAGGGAGAAAGAGGGTTGATGAGTTGGGGGTAAATGGAGAGAGTGGGTAATGAATGGAGTAGAAAACAACACAGCTGATATCCAGTTAAAAGGTGATCTGACTGCATACAGGAATACTTTTTACAGAATCAAAATCACAAAATGTGTTTGTCAGTACTTCTTGAAAGCAAAAGATGCATAAAAAGACAAACTTTGTAGTTAGACGAAAGGAAGGGATAGTGGTAATAATCGGGTATCTTGATCGTCATCACGGTGTGCTCCAGTTCCTTCTCCTTCGCTGTAAGGTCTTGAATGACTAGCCCGGGGTTTCGTTTCACGTGATGTATATTGTTACCATTTCTTTTAACTACGGTAGGCAAGAGATTTAGGAGATATAAGACGGGGATAGAAAGCAGTGAGTGAAAATCCAGGTGTAGTTAGTGAGAGAGTCAGTTTTAAGATTTGAAAAAAAGGGTGTTTTTCACGCTGTCACATGTAAGTTTTACGCTTGAAAAAAGGTTTTGAAAATAAACAGAAAATTTGCGCCACGGTCATTTAGTACCGGGTCCATTTCATTGTTTTTCTGGTGTTGCCATGATTCGAACCAGCAACTTTTGAACGGAAGTGCATCTCAAGGTGTAGTCCTTTTTAGACTGGTATCTTATTCAAGTCGCTATTGGACATCTGTTGTAAGGTCGGAAATTTTAAGCTTTGTGAAGTTCACGTCTGCTTCTCTTGGACCAGACCCCAGCTGGACCTTGTTTTCAGCTGCCTCCGCCATTGTCTTGAGGGCTCTGGTCCTCTTCTTAGCAGAACTCCTGAGCTGTTTCATGAATTCGTAGAGCCTGAAAAACTTCTTTGCTCCAACTTATATAGCGAGGAATTTGGCTTTGAAGCAAGATAACCTCCAGCTGTTGAATAGACTGACATACTTTTCAAACCTTGTACATGTGAGTTTCCTCCCTGCTGCTTCCACATGCCACAGTCAGTTCATTACATGTGTATTACTAACCAGTTCTTTTTTTCTGGGTGGTTGACAGGCATGGACGATAAATTCAGTGTCCTCCTGATCCAGAACTCTTTATCCTTTCCTGAATGACAACTTTCGGCTCAATGCCTGTCAAGTCAAGTCAAGACAAAATCATCTTTATTGATGGTTAAAGAATAAGCTTACCAGCTTTTTTACATCCTGCCCTCTGCCTGTGCGTGCATGTGCGATTTACTGCTTGTCCCCCCCCCCCCCCCCCACCCCCCCCCCCCCCCCCCCCCCCCCCCCCCCCCCCCCCCCCCCCCCCCCCCCCCCCCCCCCCCCCCCCCCCCCCCCCCCCCTAGCAAAGCCTCCACCTCCACCCCACTCCTCCGCCTACCCCAGGGCTGTGCACCCTATAACACATAAAGTGAGTTAGGTCTTAATATATGTCTGACCTTTAGAAGGACGCTAACAACAAGCGAAGTGCTGAAAAGATGGGAATGAGATAACGGCGAGTCAAATACTCCACATCTGCAGTCTATGGAAATTGTTTTCCCCTGATTTTAATCGTGTCATCGAAACAGTCATTGCGTCATCTAAGTGGTGACGAACGCTTGCGAAAAAGCGAGAACACAAACGTATACACGCATTTGCTCTCTCTCTCTCTCTCTCTCTCTCTGCTACCTTTCGAGTAACTCAGAAACATTGTCAGATACACGCCAGGGAAGGGGGTGGGTCAGCGGTCATCCCCCCCCCCCCCCCCCCCCCCCCCCCCCCCCCCTCTCCTTTCTATTCACCACCCACCCATTGTACTCCGTTGCCCCTCCCTCCTATCCCCGCCCGCCACCCTCGCATCTCCTCACCGCAATCTTTTCACCACATCACACCCCACTACACTGACCATCGCCCCTAAACCAAAGTCAGGTGGTGGCGGGGCACCTTTGTCTGACATACACACTGACCCAGCCCTCTAGCCTGTGAACACATTTGCCTGCTAGGCCTGTCCAGGTGCTCCCCCCATATACAGAGATCGTTATCACCTGACTGATCGGCCTACGAAGCCAAGCCTGGACAGTTTACAGCTTGAAGTTTCCAAAGTTAGCATATTTTACATTATAAATTAAAACCATTTTCGAATAGTTTTTTTTTTTTCTCCATGTCTTCTTCTTCTTCTTCTTCTGGTGGTGGGGTGTTTGTGTTTGGTTAGTTTGTTGGTTGGTTATCTTAAATACAGTTTTATCTTTCCGGCAAGACCTGAGCCGATGTCTGAAAACCACAAACCACACCCATGAATGTATTTGCTTTTTAGACAACTAAAGTATCAAAAGTACTAGAGCTCTTCCTATTCAGAACAAACAGGCTCGTCTTATGCTGGTTGATGTGACCGAAGTCTTGATTTATATTTGTTCGTTGCATGTAGTTAATGTAAAATGTACAAACTCTGTTAGATTTCCGACGGCCGTTATTATGTAATATTTAGTGCTGTACGTTCTACATTTTGCTTGTGTTTTGATTGACAGTTGTCCAGTCGACCCATAAGCCGTGCAGTGGTGGATGAGGTTACCTAGGTATACCATAGTTACATGATAATCAAACTTCAGAATCCTGGTTAACTGCGTTATCGATAGGAGAGGGAGGGGGGGGGGGGGGTACATATTTTACATCTGATGTGCCTCTCGGGACGAGTATCATCGTCTTAAATAACTTGCTTGAGCAACATCTTTTTGACTGAAACGTGTGTGTGTGTGTTTTTCATGGTTCATTACAAAACTATGTATTATTGATAAGAATGTGTTATATAACTTTTGTTTGAGTAGGAAGGAGGTTCGAAAGATCCTGTCAAATTTTAGAGCTAGTTCCACCAGATAATAACCTCTACTTTCATGTGGAGAACTTAAAACAAACAAAACAGCAAAAGAAAGCACTTCTACGTTCAGAAGAAAAAGAAGAATTCTAGACTCAGCAGAATTAATTCCGCGTGATGTAACTCCATTATAAATTTCCATATGTATACTAATATTATCCTCGTTCGCTCTAATTTGAATAACCCAATCTTAAAAAAAAAAAGTGTTCGAAATAACTCCGCCAAACAACATGGACAAACGAATCACAAGACAGAACACTCAACCTAATTCAAGATGGTTAGAATGAACGCACGCAACCATCACAAATTACATTCTTTAACTGAAGCCCCACCCCCACCCCCACCCCCATCTCAAATCCTCCACCCTCACCCCCACCAACTCTCTCTCTCTCTCTCTCTCTCTCTCTCTCTCTCTCTCTCGCTCGCTCGCTCGCTCCCCCCGGTCATTTAAACACGTATCTTGACTTGGATCTCAACCAGTCAAACGTGCTGGAATGTTAATAACACAGACGATTACATCAACCAAAGCTAGACACATCTGTGAACATATGCATGAGTTACTGTGTGTGTGGGACACGAATTCAGCGCTAAATAGGCATCAGTGGCGAAAACAGCAAAGGGACCAACATGATGATAACAAACAATGATGGTGGTTCTACAATGAACAACACAAACAGAGACAATTATCTGGAGGCGCGGGTAGAGGGGGGGGGGGTGGGGGAGTGGGGGGTATGTCACCTACACTACAAGCTCCGGCGGCCTGGTCATACTGGAGGGGAACGTCGCCGACGAATCTGTAACAATAGCTGGCGAAGTTCTCCCAGTCACTGGGGCAATCTGAAAGAGAAAACCAGCCACCATGAAACACCAGCCAGTGGGTCAGAGACCTGTGTTACCGCTATACCCTCACACTGTATTGGTAACACCTTATAGACACCGACAGACGATCTCTCTCTCTCTCTCTCTCTCTCTCTCTCTCTCTCTCTCTCTCTCTGAGAGTATGTGGTGTTTTAATGTCAAACTCAGTGCGTAGTATATAGTTCGTTTTCCTTCCTTTTAAATTTTTTTTAGATTTTTCTTTTTAGAGATCCACAAAAAGGATACGTATTACAAAAACGTCACTTTATGCTTATGGATCGTCTGCATGAGTGGGTTCGTACATTCAAGGAGGCCTACGTAGGCATGCGCGCGCGCGCATGTATGTATGTATGTGTGTGTGTGTGTGTGTGTGTGTGTGTGTGTGTGTGTGTGTGCGTGTGTGTGTGTGCGTGTGTGTGTGTGTGTGAACCAGGTTAGTTTACCGTGACATAGCAGCATTCTGGATACAGTGCAACCAGACTTTCAAATGCATTCGGATATATTTAAGTACTTAAGTATTCCTACCCACGTAATGGCATTTGAATGACTTGTAATTAGATCCATAACATTAGAGGAAATTACTAGAAAAAAGAATGTAACAGGCAGTTACAGAAGAGAAACAATATAGTGCTACAGAACAGAACACAGAAAAATGATATAAAACAGAATGCAGTACCTGGCTACAGAACAGGATATTATGCAATGGTTCAGAACAGAATGTAGTACAATAGTAGAGAACAGAATACAATATACTGGATCAGGACAGAAACACAGCACAGTAGTACAGGGCACAACATTGGACATTGGTACAAAGCAGAATATAGTACCTGGCTGTAGTACAATAATAGAGAACAGATACAATACACTGGATCAGAACAGAACACAGTACAGTTGTACACGGTACAAGTAGTACAGAGCACAACAGTGGACATTGGTACAAAGCAGAATACAATGCAATGTTCGAACAGAGTTCGTTAGCTTTAAAGTGAGGTGACTGCAGGCGGAGACTGAAACAAACTTAAAAGAAAGATTTCTATATCGCCGAACGAGAGAAACAAACAATTTACACGACGAACACGACGCGTTTCGACCTAGCCACAATAGGTATATACGGAGACACAACCAAGTGCTTAGGGAGGTCGTACACGCGGTTAGCACAGCCAGAGGAAAGGCTTTGCCACGTGGAATCTCAGCGACGACATTGCGCACGGCAGGAGGCCACAAGTCGTGGCCCAGAACAGCTGTGACATCACCTGCATGGTGGTGGAGGGTGGGGGGTGGAAGGGGTACACTGCAGACCTTCCAGAATGAGAACACCCTCTAGAGATCAATAAGTGGGGAGGGGGGGGGGGGGGGGGGGGGCACTGTGGATCTTCCAGAATGAGAACACCTTCTAAAGATCATTAGGAAGAGCGGCATAAGACCGGATATAACTCTCAGTTCCGGTTCATCGAAACAAATTATTATAGTTGGACTCACTGTGTCAGATGCAAGCAAAATGAACAATTTCACATCTACACAGCTAAGTATGCCAGTCTCACAAGCAGCATGCGGGAATCTGGCTTCCAAGCCGGAGTCCTCGTCATAGAGGTTGAAGCAGGGGAGTTTACAGACCCATCGGCCTACAGTCTCATGACATAGCTGTCGATTTCTCAGTGTTTGGTTGTTTTCTTTTCTCTCGTAAGAAAAGGGCTAGAGCCTCAAAGACAATGTCGCAGACAGCTGAAGACCGGTCGAGGAGGAGGAACAAAAGTGAACTCCAAAAAGCTTAAATTTCATAAATTAGAACAGGTGTCCGTTAGCTATATGAGGAAGACATCTTTAAATAGGAAAAAAAAGGGCACGCCTTGACACGCCTGCCCATCCATAGTGTAGATTCGAATCCCATCAGTGCCAAAATATTTTTGATAGTAGAAAGACGTAGAGAAGTCATGACCTGGATGCGGGCCAGCTCCCATAAAGAGCGAAGGGCCGAAACACCTGTCTGACAGGGGGTTTCATCTCTGAAACCTTCTGCCCAAGCTCTAATTAGAGGGTGTTTGGTCGTTTTCTTTTCTCCTACGAGCACAGTGGTACAGAACAGAATATAATGGAGTCCTACAGAACAGACTCGTTGGTACAAAGTAGAAAATCGCACAATGTTACGGTACAAAATGTAGTGCCGTGGTACAGATCACAATATAATAGACTGGTACAGATCTGACTGTAATACGATGCTACAGACCAGACCACATCACAGTGATACAGTACATAATATACTGTAAGGGTTCAGAACAGAACATGACACAATGGTAAAGAACGGAATCTGGTACAATGGTACACGAAGTAGAACAGTGATACAGAGCAGAATGCAATACGATGTTATAAAACAGAATATGACACAATGGTAAAGAACGGAATCTGGTACAATGGTACAGGAAGTAGAACAGTGATACAGAGCAGATGCAATACGATGTTATAAAACAGAATATAACACAATGGTAAAGAACGGAATCCGGTACAATGGTACAGGAAGTAGAACAGTGATACAGAGCAGAATGCAATACAATGTTATAAAACAGAATATGACACAATGGTAAAGAACGGAATCTGGTACAATGGTACACGAAGTAGAACAGTGATACAGAGAGCAGAATGCAATACAATGTTATAAAACAGAATATGACACAATGGTAAAGAACGGAATCTGGTACAATGGTACACGAAGTAGAACAGTGATACAGAGCAGAATGCAATACAATGTTATAAAACAGAATATGACACAATGGTAAAGAACGGAATCTGGTACAATGGTACACGAAGTAGAACAGTGATACAGAGCAGAATGCAATACAATGTTATAAAACAGAATATGACACAATGGTAAAGAACGGAATCTGGTACAATGGTACAGGAAGTAGAACAGTGATACAGAGCAGAATGCAATACGATGTTATAAAACAGAATATGACACAATGGTAAAGAACGGAATCTGGTACAATGGTACAGGAAGTAGAACAGTGATACAGAGCAGAATGCAATACGATGTTATAAAACAGAATATAACACAATGGTAAAGAACGGAATCTGGTACAATGGTACAGGAAGTAGAACAGTGATACAGAGCAGAATGCAATACAATGTTATAAAACAGAATATAACACAATGGTAAAGAACGGAATCTGGTACAATGGTACACGAAGTAGAACAGTGATACAGAGCAGAATGCAGTACAATGTTATAAAACAGAATATGACACAATGGTAAAGAACGGAATCTGGTACAATGGTACAGGAAGTAGAACAGTGATACAGAGCAGAATGCAGTACAATGTTATAAAACAGAATATAACACAATGGTAAAGAACGGAAACTGGTACAATGGTACAGGAAGTAGAACAGTGATACAGAGCAGAATGCAATACGATGTTATAAAACAGAATATAACACAATGGTAAAGAACGGAATCTGGTACAATGGTACAGGAAGTAGAACAGTGATACAGAGCAGAATGCAATACGATGTTATACGATGTTATAAAACAGAATATAAAACACAATGGTAAAGAACGGAATCTGGTACAATGGTACAGGAAGTAGACACAGTGATACAGAGCAGAAATGCAGTACAATGTTATAAAACAGAATATAACACAATGGTAAAGAACGGAAACTGGTACAATGGTACAGGAAGTAGAACAGTGATACAGAGCAGAATGCAATACAATGTTATAAAACAGAATATAACACAATGGTAAAGAACGGAAACTGGTACAATGGTACAGGAAGTAGAACAGTGATACAGAGCAGAATGCAATACAATGTTATAAAAACGACAGAATATAACACAATGGTAAAGAACGGAATCTGGTACAATGGTACAGGTACGGAAGTAGAACAGTGATACAGAGCAGAATGCAATACGATGTTATAAAACAGAATATAACACAATGGTAAAGAACGGAATCTGGTACAATGGTACACGAAGTAGAACAGTGATACAGAGCAGATGCAATACAATGTTGTTATAAAACAGAATATAACACAATGGTAAAGAACGGAATCTGGTACAATGGTACAGGAAGTAGAACAGTGATACAGAGCAGAATGCAATACAATGTTATAAAACAGAATATGACACAATGGTAAAGAACGGAATCTGGTACAATGGTACAGGAAGTAGAACAGTGATACAGAGCAGAATGCAATACAATGTTATAAAACAGAATATGACACAATGGTAAAGAACGGAATCTGGTACAATGGTACAGGAAGTAGAACAGTGATACAGAGCAGAATGCAATACAATGTTATAAAACAGAATATGACACAATGGTAAAGAACGGAATCCGGTACAATGGTACACGAAGGAGAACAGTGATACAGAGCAGAATGCAATACAATGTTATAAAAAGAATATGACACAATGGTAAAGAACGGAATCCGGTACAATGGTACAGGAAGTAGAACAGTGATACAGAGCAGAATGCAATACGATGTTATAAAACAGAATATGACACAATGGTAAAGAACGGAATCTGGTACAATGGTACACGAAGTAGAACAGTGATACAGAGCAGAATGCAATACAATGTTATAAAACAGAATATATGACACAATGGTAAAGAACGGAATCTGGTACAATGGTACAGGAAGTAGAACAGTGATACAGAGCAGAATGCAATACAATACGTTATAAAAAACAGAATATAACACAATGGTAAAGAACGGAATCTGGTACAATGGTACAGGAAGTAGCACAGTGATACAGAGCAGAATGCAATACGATGTTATAAAACAGAATATGACACAATGGTAAAGAACGGAATCTGGTACAATGGTACAGGAAGTAGAACAGTGATACAGAGCAGAATGCAGTACAATGTTATAAAACAGAATATAACACAATGGTAAAGAACGGAAACTGGTACAATGGTACAGGAAGTAGAACAGTGATACAGAGCAGAATGCAATACGATGTTATAAAACAGAATATAACACAATGGTAAAGACCGGAAACTGGTACAATGGTACAGGAAGTAGAACAGTGATACAGAGCAGAATGCAATACAATGTTATAAAACAGAATATGACACAATGGTAAAGAACGGAATCTGGTACAATGGTACAGGAAGTAGAACAGTGATACAGAGCAGAATGCAATACGATGTTATAAAACAGAATATGACACAATGGTAAAGAACGAAATCCGGTACAATGGTACACGAAGGAGAACAGTGATACAGAGCAGAATGCAATACAATGTTATAAAACAGAATATAACACAATGGTAAAGAACGGAATCTGGTACAATGGTACACGAAGTAGAACAGTGATACAGAGCAGAATGCAGTACAATGTTATATAAAACAGAATATGACACAATGGTAAAGAACGGAATCTGGTACAATGGTACACGAAGTAGAACAGTGATACAGAGCAGAATGCAGTACAATGTTATAAAACAGAATATGACACAATGGTAAAGAACGGAATCTGGTACAATGGTTACACGTACACGTAGAACAGTGATAGAACAAACAGTGAGACAGAGCAGAATGCAGTACAATGTTATAAAACAGAATATACTGCAATGGTTCAAAACAAAATACAGCAGGGAGAAACTCTAGGGAAGAGACCTTGACAGCAGATGCTCTTCAGAGAAGGACAGCCACCCACCCAACCACCCACCCACCCACTCCCCTTAGATGACAATGTTTCGGCCCTGAAGTCCTTACACTCTAAGGAGGGGTACAATGGCCGCACTCAGATCATGACTCCCAGATGCCTTTCTGCCTAAAAAAAGAAACTCAGCAGTGGTTGGCTGCACAATGATTCGAAACAGAACATAGTATAAAAAACCCAATACACCCAGGAGAAACTCTGGGAGACCTTTACAGCAGAATGTTTCTTCAGAGAAGGAAATACCCACCCAACAACCACCCCCCCCCTCCCCCTTAGATGCATGTTTCGCCCTGGTCCCTTACCTCCGGGCTGGCCGCACTCAGATCATGACAGATGCCTTTCTGCCTAAAAACAAAAACTCAATATGTACAACAGAACATACAGAGAAACGGATATGTACATATGATAAATGATACAGAACAGAAAGTAGTACAGTAGCTCAAAACAGAATATAGTACAATGATACAATGCAGAATATTGCATAATGGAGCTGAACAGAATGTACAACAATGGTACGGAGCAGAAATGTTGTACAATGTGGAAAACGGAATGCATTATAATGGTAAAGAATGACATATTTTACAATGGTGTAGAACAGAATGTACTATTATAGTACAGAACTGAATAACGTACAGTGGTGCAGAA
>JADBJO010001556.1:115000-122500 GCA_016801955.1 Conus betulinus | reverse complement strand
CCCCACCCGCCGCCCCCCCCCCCCCCCCCCCCCCCCCCCCCCCCCCCCCCACCTTTTCATCGCCTCAGATTGCCCTCTGTCACAGTGGTAGCGGAGTTTTTGTCACAAGTATAAGTCCTGTCTTACCGCACAGGCCATACACTGAATTTGTACCAAAGGGCTTCTACATAGTTGACTAAAGAAATTTTTGCTTGTATGTGTGTTGGGGCTGGAGGACGGACGGTGTGGGTGGGGGGGGGGGGGGGGGGGGGTGGCGATACGGATGACTGGGTGTGTTCCCTTTGTTTACGTTTCTATTCGTCTTGTTTTTGTCCCTGTAGTGTGTTTACTAGCCTAGCCGGCACTTTGACCTTCTCATTCGTCTCCAAAGTTCATAGGATGACCCCCTTCCCCAAAAACGTGTCACGAACAGGGTATATTGGGGAATTTGGAACATCGTTTTGGGGGGAATGTCTCCTTGTTTGTTCTGTGTGCTCTGTTGTTGTCATTCTGCTAGGCGATTTGGTGTCGTAATCAGCATGCGTTTAGAGTTATGGGCCTGTGATCATTTCATCGTGGGAGCAAGAGTTACCCTACTTGTTTGTTATTATCTCCCCACAGGTACTGGCTCGACTGGTCGTTCCTCGGATCCTCGATCAGGACGACCTCAAAATTGGATTTCTTAAGGGGGGGGGGGGGGGGGGGGGGGGGGGGGGTACACTCCCTTATATACCAGTAGAACACACCTGCCTTGCAACTTCACTTTCTTCGCTATCACGTACTTTTTGATCACGATTTCACCATCTTCCTCTCAAAGAGGCATTTATCTCTGATCGTGTTTGGGACAAACTGTAAGATATGACGACGAGTGAACAAACCCATGTGATGTGGTTGATTGATGTTTTGAATCTCCTACTGTATACCTTGATGCGTGACAGATTGCCCAACATACAACATGTGATAGATCTGTTTGCATTTTACATGGAGTTTTTTTTTTTTCCAATGTCTAGACAGCTGCTCGTAACATGTACTCCTATAATTCTTATGCAGGCGTGTGTGTAGGCCTAATGCATATCCCTTTCTTAGTTTGTTGAGTGATGTATACATTATTAGGCTGACCACTCTGAATGTTGATGCCTTTTGACCTCCCTTACATCCTTAGCTGGATCTTCAAGTATAGGTTCTAAGGGTTTTGTTTCCACATCATAACTCGTTACAACTTATTTTCTGGTAGTGCTTTCTCCTCGTTTTGCTCTTCTGCCTTATCTTCTATCTGTGGGATGCTATTGGATTCTGTCTTTTGAACCCTTGGTGGTAAGAATACCACAGAGAGTTTTCAGGTGGTACGGCTCCTTTAATGCCACGGGAGGACCGACGTTATCAACTGGATCCCGCTGAGAAGTACAGAGGTCGCTGGGCATGTGATGTAACTGATTAGTTCTCTTCTCGAGCCGGACTATTTCGTATGTTTTGTTCTCAAGATGGACTATTTCCATTTGCTGCTTTTTTTTTCAACTAGTATTCTCACTATATCTTGTAGTACAACAGATAGACAGAGATCTAGGTTGCTTGTGACGAATTCGGGCACGAAACAAAACATAAACAAACAAACAAACAAAAATACACCAGTATGAAAACGTTAGAAGGAAATGAGTTGCCTGCCCATAGGCTGTGGATCCAGCCTTACATCATTTATAATGGATTTTTAATGTGGACCTGTGGGACTAATCTATTAGTTGTCTTCAACCTTGTGATATAAATTTCCCTAGTATCATTATACTCTCGATTTAATCGAATCTTCTTGCATCCATTGGCTTTTATTTTAGCTTTATTTCAGTAACGATAATAAACAATCAAATTTTCAGCACTTTTCGTCACTTTAGTTTGTTTTCCAAAGCCAGATTTAATAGTATGCAAGTCAACTGAATTCATGTTGGATATATGGCCCTTGTAGTGGTTGGAAGCATGAGGAGGGCTGGAAGTTGGCTTCTGAGCCGTTTCTCGAAACGTCGGCGTCAGCCGGTGCGTGAGGTGTGCGAAAGGGGGAGGTGGGGCGAAAGGGGGGAGGGGGGGGGGGGGGGGGAGGGGGGGGAGGGGGGGGGGGGCTTTTGGGGTCGTTACTGTCCTAGGGGGGGGGGGGCTCGTCCTTCGGGTCCTTCCTTCTCACCCGCAGCTCCGCCCAGTGGTCGTTACTGTCCTAAGAGTGGCCTCCAGGTGGCGCTCTCCAGCTCGTTCTGTCTACCTGGTCGCCATGATGGACACCAACTACCTCTGCGTGACGGAGTCAGCTTCGTTTGCTGCCGATGATTCCTGGTCTGCCAGACCCTTCAGCTGAGCTCCACTAGTTGTTGGGTTCAGCTGTCTTTGTGTTGGTCTGTCGAATGTTGCATTAGTCATTCGTTCGTTTACTTTGAGCATGAATAAAGAGCTTGGTTCTCTGGTTCATGTAGTTAGGCCTACATTTTCTCGGATCCTTTGCTTGAGATAACTCGAACAGAATTCGTTTGATGAAATGAAATCTCATGTGAGTTTCAAACAGAAGCGTGCCAGGATTAGATCTGATCATTGCATTCAGCACAACATGAATTGAGTGTAAGGTTCAGATCTAACCCAGACCCGGATCTTGTTCTCTCTCTCTCTCTCTTCTCTCTCTCTCTCTCTCTCTCTCTCTCTCTCTCTCTCTCTCTCTCTCTCTCTCTCTCTGCGCGCGCGCGTGTGGGTGTGTATGTGTGTGCGCGCACGCGCGCGCGCGCGTGTGTGTGTATGTGTGAAGTCAAGTCAAAATTATCATTACAGAGGGTTGAAGAAAAACCTTTCCAGCTTCTTACATCATGCCCTCGTAAGAAGAAAGAAACTAATATAGCATATAGCCACAAGCTCAAACAAAATTTTCAATAGCACCATATTTCTATCATGTAAATGCACAACTAACTTTTTATATCAAATATGAAACGACAAAACTATTGTTGTAGCATCAAGTTCAAGCAGAGAGAGAGAGAGAGAGAGAGAGAGAGAGAGAGAGAGAGAGGGATAAGGGGATCAAATTGATGTATCATGGTTTGGGGTTTGGGGATGCAGAGCATTGGGGAAGACAGGAATCCGCGTTTTTAGCTTCCTCCCCATGAGCAGTTCACTTGGGGAAAAGCCATTTTGGAGGGATGTTGCCCTGTACATGAGGAGGGCAAGGTACGGGTCTCTTTGCTCTTCTTTACGCTCTTTGCTCTTTCTTTACGCTATGGGGAATGCGCTGATGACATTCTCGCCACTTTAGAGATAGAAGAGCAGACAGCAACTTACGTACAAATCAAAGAAGCAGTTGACGCGTACTTTGGCGCCAGGAAAAAAACGTGGTGGTAGAAAGAGCAAAATTCAATAAAAGAATCCAAAAATCAGAACCAGTAGATTCCTTCATCCAAGATTTATACAGAATAGCAGAAGGATGCAACTATGGCGCACTCAAAGAGGAGCTGATTAGAGACTGGATTGTAGCAGGCGTAGCAGACGACGATTTGTCTGAGCAGCTTCAGACAAAGGCCAACCTTACGCTGCAGGAAGCAGTGCACCTAAGCAGGCAGTCGGAAGCCAGGAAGGAGAGCCAACCCCTCATCAGGGACAGAGGTCCACCAACCCAAATGTGGACTTTATCAAAAAGAAAGGCACATACCCTCCTCGCCACAAACAACACATCACGGCAAACCAGCCCTCCGAACCGCACAGCCCCCCATCCCACAAGATGTGTACGTACTGTGGACGAGACCCACATCCATGAGACGCGTGCCCTGCCAAATATGCGACATGCCGTGCCTGCTCTAAGAAAGGCCACTATGCCGCAGTCTGCAGATCTTCATCTCACAAACTGAAGAAGAATGCCTACAATTCCATACACCAGGTCAATGACAGCGAAGAAGAGGGTGCCTATTTCCTGGGCTCTATTGACCAAGGTACAGATGAAAATTGGACAGCCACCCTCAGCGTCAATGGTCATCCAACGATGTTCAAGTTGGACTCTGGGGCTTCCGTCTCTGTCCTGGCAAGCGGTGAACCATGGCTCCAGGGCCAGTCACTCCAGCCTGCAAACCGGATCCTGCGTGGCCCAGGTGGGTCCACTCTCTCTGCACAGGGCACACACACTTTTCACATTCCATTCCTACTCCTGGTGGCACAGGGCACACTCCGGGTGAAGCTGGGCTACCAGGGCAGGACAGTCAGGGAACAGTCTACGTCCCGGACAACCAACCATGCTCACTCCTCAGCAAACGAGCATGCGTGGAACTAGGCATCGTGAGGCGTGCCTATGCCGTGCAAGGCGCACCGAACTTCAAAAAAGAGTTTCCAGGACTATTCTCTGGCCTCGGCAAAATGAACACCACCTACAAGATCACGACAAAGAGCAAAGCCCAGCCTTTGTGCATTTTTTCACCAAGAAAGATCGCACACCCCCTCATCCCAAAGGTCAAGTCCGAACTCCAGAACATGGAGAAAAACAAGGCGTTATATCCCCAGTCACAGAACCGCAAAAGTTTACAGCATCGTCAGGGTTCCTAATCTAAGAAACCTAATTCAGAGTGAAATAAATCATTAAGGAAGGTATTTCATGAAAATTTGTGAAGCGTCTATTAAAAAAAAAAAATTCCTTATGTTCAGAGTTAGGAATTTTGACACCTTTCGTCATCCATGTTAGACAAATTGAAGAATGGCCACTACAGCCTGTTGTACAGAACACGTGTCCACTCTGTTTTCTTTGTTTTTGACGTAAATGTGATCAATAAGAGTTCCGTCTGTTCTGTGATTCGAGTAGGACGATCGATTATTTGTTCCAACCCATATTTTGCGTAAGTACGATTCCACTTTGACCCAGGCACAGTTAAGTCTATGTTAAAGTCGCCCCAAAGAATAATTCCCTTTGATTCCAGTATTGCGGCATCCCTCATCGAATTAAACGTATCGTTCCAGTCAGTGGTTTCTGGTTGGGTTTCGGTATAGGAATCCTACCATTACTGACTCACAGTGTTTTAGACTCAATTCAGTCCATACGGATTTTACGTTGTATTTTTCAAGATGCGCTTTTCTTTTGAAGGTTAATGATTTAGCAAGGTAAAGAAGTAAACCTGTTATTCTAGGTGCCTTTAGGTCTAATCGGGTTGTCATAGTTTGGCATACACATATCAAATCTGGAATCATATCAGTTAACCAAGACTCTGTTATGCAAAACACATGAAAATCATTCCCCTTGTTTTTTTAAAGACTTGCAGCGATTTCATCCGTCTTATTTCTGGCACTGTTTATATTCAAATAACTAATGCGATGTCCCTCTATGAATAACATGTATCTAAAGTGGAATACATGATGATCATGCAGTTGTAAATAAAAAAGAATTGTCCCATGAAAATGATATTCACACACAAAAAAACTATAACAGTAACAATATAAACTAATGAACAAACTCCGAACACAACAGAAAGCATGAAACCCTTCATCAGATAACGATAGATTGTCCGCCAAAAATTCTAAGTCTTTCTGCTCCCTGAAAGAAAAAGAAAACAAAATCTTGTATAAATCAGAAAATCGCCTTAAACCAATGTGTGTGTGTGTGTGTGTGTGTGTGTGTGTGTGTGTGTGTGTGTGTGTGTGTGTGTGTGTGTGTGTGTGTGTGTGTGTGTAAGAAAATGTGAACTGTGCAAATTGGTTGTCTTTTTTTTCCCAATAACGAGCTGTCACAACAGCAGGCTGTTCATAAAATAACAATAATGATACTGTAGGTTACAAACGAAGTGTTCATTCTGCATTTCAGTGCCAAAGCAATGGAAGCCCCTTCGCAAAGAACATTTGTGTTGAGTATGTAAAACATTAATAGGCCTACCTAGAACAACAGAATGGAGAGTGAAAATTAATATTCTGTCTCTCTCTCTCTCTCTCTCTCTCTCTCTCTCTCTCTCTCTCTCTCTCTCTCTCTCTCTCTCTCTCTCTCTCTCTCTCTCTCTCTCTCTGTCTGTGTGTGTGTGTGTGTGTGTGTGTGTGTGTGTGTGTGTGTGTGTGTGTGTGTGATTAAATCAAGTCAGAAGTGTGTGTGTTTTTTAAGGTCAGTATGAATGTAGAGAATTCTGTCACCACATATATCAATATGGTGATGGTTAATCCAAACTAATCGCCACAGATACCACCACGTATCTTCCATCAGCACTTAATCACAAATTACAATTTTCACATTATTCATAAGTATTCATAACCATAATAATGATAATAATAATGATAATAACAATAAGAATGATAATGATAATAATAATGTATGATATGCGATATTTCCTCCCCATTTTGCACCAGTGCTATAGATTTTTAAAGGTTACTTGTTGTCTCTCCCTTCATTTCATTCATCGCTTCAGGGCACAAAGTAACCTGGACTCAAGTCTCCTCTCCAGGCCGCTGTACACTCACACCCCCTATAAAGCATTCATTAAGCTATCTCATTGCCACCACTCGAGCTTTCCACACGTACAGCACCTTTTTTCCGCACCCGACTCGCCCACACCACGTAAGTGCTATTACTGTCTCTAAACACACCACAATAACATAATGATGATGATCACAACTGTAGTGATAACATTCGGAATATATGATTTTAAAAAGCAGACTTTTAAGATTAGAATATTCTTATTCCGATTCCTTCCCGTACAACATTTCCCTTCATAACAAAGTATAACACACACACACACACACACACACACACACACACACACACACACACACACACACACACACACCTATTCCCCAACCTAATCCAAACTTTCTTCCTTTTCCCCCCCTTCTTTTTATATAATGTCTTTCGTTTTTCTTTGCGGGTAGAGTCTTTCTTCTTCTGTTCTGCGGCTGCTGACTAAGGCGTGCTCATGTTCCATCGTCTCACTTCAGGGACAGTTAGGGAGTACCTGTTTTCCCTATCCTTTTACATGTGGTGTAAACACAGCCAGTGTAATTTTTGTTTAAAAAGAATTACCAGCAAGTAGTAGCTGTTGGATCAAGTAAATGAAGTCTGTTCAGTAAGATTATCTTTTAATGGACTCTCTCTCTCTCTCTCTCCTCTCTCTCTCTCTCTCTCTCTCTCTCTGTGTGTGTGTGTGTGTGTGTGTGTGTGTGTGTGTGTGTGTGTGTGTGTGTGCGTGCGTGTGTATGCGTGCGCATGTGTGCGTGCGTGTGTGCGAGTGCGCGCACGCGCGCGTGTGTGTGTGTGTGTGTGTGTGTGTGTGTGTGTGTGTGGTTGCTTTGGTATTTTGCTCGTGTGTCTTACAAAGCTTAGGTTGATGTACGCCAGGTACTACAAAGATCGTCACGAAGGTGAAGATGCCCATGGATCTCACTCAAAGAAAGTGGCACTGCATCCCAAGACAACAACACTCTTGACAACGATAGCCCGAGTTTCGGCTCTCTTCACAACACAACACGCTGTGAAATTCAAAGGGAGACAAGCGAGGAAAGTGACTGTGTGAACGAGAGTAATCTAATATTAGGTTATTTTTTCAGGAGGCC
>JADBJO010001556.1:47500-110000 GCA_016801955.1 Conus betulinus | reverse complement strand
AGGCAGACAAGCAACATTCAAAACAACGGAAACAAAGGATGAATGAACAGACCCCCATCTTTCAAGACTGTTGTAAACTATGGTTTTGGTGAAGGACTAAAATTGCAGAATGGAAAGAGAAGAGGGGAGAGGTTGGAAAAAACAGGGTACAGATTCAAACGAAAATGATCCACACAAAAACACAAGGGGGGGGGGGGGGGGGGGGGGGGGGGGGGGGGGGGGGGGGATTGACGTTATATATCATATAATGATGATGATAATGAGAGTAATATGATAATGATAATGATGATAAATAATAGTAATGAAAAACTAATAACAATTACGATACTACTACTACTACTGTTATCATTAGAACTATAGTATTCATACTATATAGTAATGGTAATAGAAGAAGATGCAGAAGAAGAAGAAGAGGGAGGGAGAGAGTAGTTACAATAATAGTTATAACAATAATGAATAAGTAATAATGATAGTAATAATAACAATGATGAAAATAACGACAACAATAATAATAATAATTTAGACATTGGTTAAGATAGTACATAGTAAGATATGCATTGCGCATTTTTGGAGTCATGGCTAGACAGATGTGGCATCAATTTGTATAAACTTATCCACACACAGTGATGCCTAGTGCCACATACTATGGAAAGGAAATTGTATGTTGTGTTAGGTATGTGTGTGCGCACATGTGTGTGTATATGTGTGTGTGTGTATGTGTGTTTTCTTAGGAGATGTTGATTTTTTTTGTATGGTTTACAAAATGTACGTCTGCAGAAGATAAAACTCTTGCCAACTAGCAACACTATTTTAAGTGTTTTCAGAGTGTGTGTGTGTGTGTGTGTGTGATACAAAATGTTATTTATTGCATGGTTTAGAAAATGTACATCTGCAGAAGATAATACAAATTTCTTAGCAACTGTCGACTCCGTTCAAGTGTTTTAAGCCTACGCAGATGAAGCAGGGAAGGATAAATGGAACGGTTGAATTTTATGACAATTACTGTGAGATGAGTGGTACTGATTCCAAAGGATGCATTGCTTCACTGAAGGTACAGATAAATATCACTTGCTTCAAGGAGAGATCGTATCAGCATCCATTGTGGAGATCATGTATTGAACAGACTGTCCTGTATATTTTGGACATGGAGGTGACAGCCATCAGGAGTTTATTTTTGAAAACTCTACAGAAGATCATTATCATTGGTACAATCACAAATGCTGGAATATGAAAGCATTTTTTCCCTTTCCGTTTTCTGTTACAGTATGTGATTCCTTTCCGGTTTGGGGCCAAGCAGAACAAGAAGGACCTGATCATCCGTGTTGATGATTTCAAGGACTTCAAGAAACTCTTACGGACTCGCACCAACCTTTTGGTGATCTTTACCCAGTCCGGTTTGTTTTATTAACTTTCTCAGAAGTTCCCTGTATGTTTTGAATGGCGACTTTATGACTTCCTTCGTGTGTTACGTGATGAAGGCGGGATACAGTCTGAAAAGTAATGGATCTGTCTCAGCTTGAGTCCCACAAGAGAGACGCTGAAAAATAGCATTGGTGACTGATAGAAATCTTCTGTTTCATCTAAATGTGTTTCAAGAAAATTTGAAAAAAAAAATGTAAAAAAATAATAATAATAATCTAACAAAAACTATTTTATTTCTCTAAGTATGGCAAAATAGTCCCATGAGGCACATGCACAATGTATGTTATGTGCAATTTAATTCAAGAAAGAAAACATGTTTGTCTCACTTAACAGTAGAACTACTACTTATTAAAGTGACTTTTTTTTTTGCAATGTCTTGTTGCTCTTTAGGCTTCAAATGTTATCAAGTTTTACTAGTGCTATCCAGGCCTTTGCTATTCTTATGTCTATATCTTTGCTATAAGACAACGCAGGAGCCAAGATATAAAAAGAGTCATCGACTTGCTTTAGAACACTGCCATGTAGTGCTTTGAAGTCCCTCTTGTCTTGATTGAAGAGCATGTATTCTGTTTTGGTGTCATTGAGATGTAGTCCAGTTTGTTTGGCAACATGTTTAGTGTGATTTGATTGATGGTATTACAGTAAGTATTAATGATACAAATAATAATATTTATAATGTTACATATTATTTTGTGCAGAAAAAAAAGCCGCCTCAAAGTCTTTGGCCTTATTTGAAGAAGTGGCTGAAGAGATGAGAGGGAAGGCCACCATGGCATACATTAACTGTGGGTATGTTGAATTCATCTCCTCTGCCAGTTTCAGTCTGTGTGTAACTTTTAAGCATGGAGGCAAGGAAGTATATGAGTCCTTGATCAGGGCTTGGCCTTTGATGGATGTGAATACCATTGTCATAGGTTTGTAAGGGTGATGCTGACATGCACTCACTAGTCACAGCCAGTTTTTTAAGCAAACTTCCTTTTCTCAAATTTGAAAACAGCAACTTGAATAGTTTTGGAGTAATACAGGTTTAAGTCCATGAAGTCTGTGGTTGAGTGCAGGAAGTCTGTCGCCTGAGCCTTGCTCAGGTGTAGAATCGTATTGCTGTTTAGCAATGCCCGATCATCACATAGGCCAAGCTGTGGAAGTGATGTGTCTAATGGCGGATAGATATGCACTTCAGACTGTTACAGCCCGATAGGAAAGAGAATGCAGCCAAAGGATTTTGTTCCAAACAAGGGAATATGGAGAATGCAATCACAAGAAGAACGGAGATCGATTGATGGGAATGAGAGATGGGGTATGTTAGACAGATGATGCTCAGGGCCCACACGTTTAGTAGATGAGACGGACAAGAGTAGAAAATTCGAGACTGAATAGGCACCCCATGCAAAAATTTTCTAAAGAGGCGTGGTATCTTCCCTTTTAAAAGAATGTGAAAGTCAGCCTCGCATCATTATACTGGACCTTTTAGCACTAATTCAAGGCAGGTACTTTGGAGCACCAGCATTGACAGCCTTTCTTTTGGCAAACATGGAGAGAACGCTCAAGTCTTTGTACAAGTTGACCATGTCAGGAATATCCCACAAAGATCATGGTTTTGATGGGATTTTGCAGTTACTGGTCCATGGAACTTACCATTGGGTATTCTCCTTGGGATGTGTGGTTTGTGAAGTTTTTGCCCCAGTAGCATACTGTTCACGCGCTACAATACAGGCTCAGAAAATATTGTGTTTGACAATACTACTTTCACTGATTTGCTATGTCATTATTACCTTACTGATTGATAAGCTGATGCATTGATTTCATAAAGGTTGTGTTTTTTTAAATTCATTTTCGTACAAGTGTACTTGCTTTTCATCTGGTTTCAGAGATGATAAAAAGTTGTGCAAAAAGCTGAAGGTTTATACAACAACATTTGAACTGAAGCACTACAAGTAAGTAAAACTCAGTGTGTGTATATGTGTGTGTGTGTGCAGTATGTGTGTGTGTGTGTGTGTGTGTGTGTGTGTGTGTGTGTGTGTGTGTGTGTGTGTGTGTGTGTTGGCATCCGCACGCATGCATATGTATGTTTGTGTGTTTGTGCTTGTGTGTGTGTGTGTGTGTGTGTGTGTGTGTGTGCATGTGTGTGTGTGTGTGTGTGTTTGTGTGTGTGTGTGTGTGTGTGTGTGCTTCTGTATTTTTTAAAAGTGAAGGTTGTGAGATGTCAGTGGTTAATTATTACACAAGATATTTGTTCTCTTATTGAGGTCAGCTTTATATTTACTGGACAATGTTTAAGCCAGTTGTAGTTTGAATATATCTGAAAATAAAAACAAAAGAAAAAAGAGGGTGCTTATTTATTAACTCTTCCACTGGAGTGATTTCCCCTCAGTGGGTATCATGCTGTTAAATACCATCTGCATTTGTTTAGATCCACATTATGTGGGAGGGTGGAATAGATGAATGATCAGTGTGCTCAGATAAGTATGAGTGAAATAAGAGGGAAAAAATACTTGTTTGATACCTAATCAATCAACCCTCTTCAGAACTAGTTTCCACTTGATTACCATTGATTAGTAAATTGTTTGTTTTGGTTGTTGCTGGCCTTACATTCACTCTGATTGTGTTCAGCAAATGAACATGTCTGATTGTTTATTATCAGCACATTTGCAACTTACTAGAGAAAAGAGAAAGACGGACTTCATAAATAAGAACTCCCTTAGGTGCTCGTTTTGAGCATCATGGCACACAGACTGCCCTCTAAAATGTACTTCAGGGGTCAGTCTGTACAGCTGAAAAATAGCAGTCATCTGACCGTTATAACTTTGCAGTAATCATGCAACTGCAGATCAAAGGTTGCTGCATGAGACTGCAAATTAAATACAGGCTTTTTGTGTGTATTTCTTTGTCTTTTGGTGTAAATGCATGAAATTACACTTTTTGTTCATTTTTTTTTTTCTCCATGTGTTTGACATGGGACGATGCAATGGAGTAAGAATCTGGCCTGAGGGTAAGGAAATGCAGGAGGGGCAGGGCAGAGGGAGGGGATGGGGGGAGGAGGGTAAGATAGGAGAGAAAATTTTAAAAGAGAAAAAAGTGTTTTTATCTTTCTTTTTTTCTGTTTCTTTCAGATGTGATGCAGAGACAAATTTCCATTGCAGACATTACAGCTAAAAAAAAAAAAGAAAAAGAAAAAGAAAAGAAATATCTCTGACAAAGAATTAGGATTGTGGGTGAACCGGATGTAACCTTGGTTAATGGCTGGAGGAAAAAAGTCGTTTGACAGTTACAGGGCTTTGATGCGATAGTGTAGGACTGTTTACCTGTTTGTTGACACTCAGAAGTGGAAATTACCTTTCACAGCCTGGTTGCTGGTAGTGCCTTTTTGCATATCACTTGTGTATTGTTCTGATATGTGTGTGTGTGTGTGTGTGTGTGTGTGTGTGTGTGTATGAAGAATGTAGAGCGAGTATTGATTAAAAAAGATATAAAAAAAAAAAAAGAAACTTCTCAATAAAACTTAACATTATGAAAAATTGTATTGAATAGGAAAAGTGTCATATTAGCATGAAAGTGCTCTGTATGTTGAAGGAAGTTTTTCTTGATTATGATGAACAGTATCTAAGTAGGTACAATATTTAAAGTAAATGCTTTAAAATTCAGGTTATTCAAGTTTTGTGTATCTGTCCTCTATAAATAACTAAAGATCCTTTTAATGTAGCAGTCAACAATCATACATTATTATAGATTCCTGTATTACTTGGATACATGCTAATCAACTTAGTTTTGAAGTTTTGGTGTCTGTTTGTTTGCCAATGTAAAACAGATTTTTTTATTTTTGTTAATAGGGATGGAGAATTCAACAAACTATGACCGGAAACTGACGGTGAAGTGAGAAGCTGATGTGAATTTTTTTTTACCTTTCTGACATGCATATAAAGCAAAGTGACTGCATAATCACTCTGTTTGGATCGTACATAGTATGCATGTTTGTGAGCTTATGTAGGTGTGCATGTGTGTTTTCATTTCAAGTAAATTCGGACTTGGTGATATTTGTATGTATTTTGAACTACAAGTACAATCACATGTTCAGCTTTGGAAAAAAAGGAGCTTAGCTGATGTTTTTTTTCCCCTTTGTTTGTATTTTTGTTTTCTTTGTAATGACCGTTTTTTTTTTATCATGAAATGTACGGATTCTAAGAATGTAACTAACAGCTACATAACTTCGCATTTTGTGGCTAATTGATGTCAAAAATACTTTGTTAACAATTCTTGGACCTCTGTATCACGTTCTGCAGTGAATCCTGATTAAAAGCAAAATTATACGACCAATGATAATGAGGATGAAGTTTAATGGTGTCCAGAAAGAATCAGTATTTGAAGAAACCTGCACTTCTGAAAACATGCATTGGAAATGCACCTTTTTAAACAATCTAACAAGGCCCTTTCTTTCTGCACCAAGCACATTGAGCAAGTGGAGTTTTGATTTGCGCTTGGAAGACACATTGATTGTGAACAAATATCGGATCAAAATCCAGGGGACAAGAAAGTGTTAGCAATGAAAAAAAAAAAAAAGTCTGCATGAGAACATTTTCCAAGGAGTAGCTCAGATGATCATGTTCTTTCCCCCTCCCCATTTCAGTTCTAACCTTGTGTCCCCTGCCCTCTCCTCCCTTCCCTTGCTCTCTATCTGTCTGTCTGTATGTCTCTCTCTCTCTCTCTCTCTCTCTCTCTCTCTCTCTCTCTCTCTCTCTCAGTCTCTCTCTGTCCTTCCTATCCAAATGAAAAGAAATCTGCAGTCACTTGTATTCTTTTCCACACCACAGATACAGAGATCACTGTGTGTGGCTTACGTTGAGCACCAAGTGTCATTTTCTCCTTTCCAGTAATTCAGATTTTCTTTTTCCCCCTTGTAAAATAAGGATAAATTCTTTTGCAGCAGTGGTTACGGCATGGCATAAACCAAACTTTTGTTAAAAGAGTTACGATTTGAGAACAAGCTATTTTCTGAGCCAGACTGGTATGCCTCTCGTGAAAAAAAAGCGCTTTTTGTTGCCTCTTTAAATTTCATAGAAAGGTGAAAGGATGATCTGTTTGTGTTAAACAAGTGTAAAGAAAATTTTCTTTTTCTTTTGAATTATCATAAGAATGTTAGTGTTTATAAAAATCCAGTTTGAGGCTTGAAAATACTGCAATCTACTCTCTGGAATACTATCAGGAAACTTAATGGGTAGACAGGTCAATAAATTTTACATTGCCATTTGTTTTTTGACAATTACGAGAACTAGCAAGAGCAAGTTTGGGAAAAAAAAGAATATTGATGAGACCTGTCCAGCCATCCCCAATGCGTTGATGTTGGTGTGACAGTATAGACTCTACATCTTCATTAAACACTTTTAGCAATATTTTTCAGTGCTACTATAAACATTTTCAGCAACATTTTCAATATAACGCTATTATCATTTTCTTTGACCAAGACTGGTTAGATTTTTTGTTCAGATGACGTTTCATATGAATATTGCAAAAAACATAAAATTGTATCCTTGCAAAATAATTATTCAATGCAGTTTCTACCATGCAGAAAAGCAGTTGTAAAAATCAACATTTTCAGCAATGTAGGTCTAAGGATGGCCATAAGTATATCTTGCTGAGTAATAACTACGATGAATGGACAATGAGTTGTGTGAATGACAAAATGAAACTGTGTGAAAGCCAAGTAAGCAAGCTATACTTCACCTTTTTCCTCTTAACAGCTGGTGTGTGGGTGATAGCATTATACTCCGTTCCCGGTGCATTGCCTGGCACTGGCTGGCACAGTCGTGAGTGCACAGCAGCATATGAAACCTTTGTTTTTATGATCTAAAACTAGTTTCAGATATTAGAAATGAAGTAATCTATCTAAAAAAATGTCAGTTATCAAACTATATTGGTCATCTAACACAGAAATTGAAATGAATTAATCTATTGAGAAAAAAAAGAATATTGATGAGACCTGTCCAGCTATCCCCCATGCGTTGATGTTGGTGTAACAGTATAGACTCTACATCTTCATTAAACACTTTTAGCATTATTTTCAGTGCTACCATAAACATTTTCAGCAATATTTCCAATATAACACTATTATCATTTTCTCGGACCAAAACTAGTTACAATTTTTGTTCAGATGACATTTCATATGAGTATTGCAAAAAACACGAAATTGTATCCTTGCAAAAAAAAATGAAACCTTTGTTTTTATGATCTAAAACTAGTTTCAGATATTAAAATGAAGTAATCTATCTAAAATGTCAGTTATCCACTATATTGGTCATCTAACACAGAAATTGAAATGAATTAATCTATTGAGAAATGTTGGTTATCAACTATATCGATCGTCAGACTCAGAATTTGGAGGAAAAAAACAAAGTAAATTGCTAAGCATATATCACTGTGTAAGCAGTGGTTGTGCATGAACAGTGTATGTACCAGGGAAAGACAGGCCCTGCAGATATACATAGGGAAATTAAGAAAGGCGCTGACTTCAGCTTCCGGGTAATGGACTGGACAACTAGCGGGTTGAAGACATCATTTCTTATCACAGTCTCTGTCACTCTTGCCAGCAAAGTTATGCACAGAATCATTCTGAATAGGTACAGCTGTAAGCAGACACAGTCATTGCTGAGGTACAGGCTGGATATAATAAGGCCAGAAGTACCTTTGAACAGATCTTTTACCAGCATGTTCTTTGTTTTAAAGTCATCCAACACGGAAGGAAATCTGCCATGGTTATGGTGAACTGAAAACCGATTCTTGAACAATCTTTCGTCAATAGAGGAAAAAGAACCTTCAAAATAACTGCTTGCTGGTGCTAGACTGTTTTGTTTGGCTTGTTGAACTTTGAATTAGTTTGAATAGACTATGAAAGTTATTTAGCAGTCTCTTTGTCTGAAATTTAACTAATTTATTTCCAGAGCATTATGAGTTCGAATATTGGTATTGGGGGAATGCTGGACAGGAATGGTAGGAAAGGGAGTGGATGGGGAGCGAAAAGGCGGGGGGCAGGGGATGGTTAGTCTGATTTGTAGAAAGGAAGGGGGGGGGTAGGAGATGGAGGTGGAAATGGGAAGAGGAAAAGGAGGAATGGGAGAAGGGGAGAGAAAGACATGGAAGACTGAGGGGTGGGGGGGGGGGGAGGAAATGAGGAACGGAAAGGTATTGGGAGACAATGGGAGGGGAATGGTTTGTCTAATATGTCAAACACATTTTGTCTGTCTCTGTAAGTGTGTTCCCAGTTCAGTCTGTCTTTGTTGCTGGTTATACGAATTCACAGTTTTCATCTGATCTCCAGATTTGGCATGGTGACTTGTTACCATACTGGGCACATCAAGAGCCAATCACTTGTGTGCTAGAAGTCACATTAGCCGCATTTTGATGCGATCAAAGCGATGTCAGCATTCAAAGTGAGTCAAAATATGCCTCGCCTTGGACTCTCATAAATATTAAAACTCCATCCTTGCTGTCAGCTGAAATAGCTGAGTTGGGAGAGCGTTAGACTGAAGATCTGAGTGGCAGGGTTCTTTCTTGGGTTCCAGCACTTTCTTTTTCTTCAAAGGATTTGAAGCGGGTCTAAGGCAAAAGAGATGCGGAGAGGGGAGGTGGCGGAGGAGGGGAGGTGGAACAGGGAGGGGAGAGGGGGGGAGAGTGGAAGAAGGATGGTGGGGTAGGGTGGGGAGAAGGGGGAGTGTAAGGAGATGAGGGATGGCCAGGAAAAGGAAAGGGGGGGGGGGGGGGGGGGGGGGGAGTGGGAGATGGGATTTAGGTTAGGGGACTGTTAGTGATGAAATCAGGGCTCCTGTTTTTCTGATTTTACTTGGGGAAAAAAAATCTGCAGACAGCTTTGGAGAAAAAGAACAGTTTAAGAAAAAAGAGTGGTTTCTATGAGAAAAAAACAAAATCAACCTTTTTTTTTTTTTTTTTTTTTCAATTAGAAATGGTTGGCTCATTTTCAATCCGTTTATTGTTTTTAGTACACAGTGAATCCTTGAGAAGGGGGATAAATCTGGTATCTATATCAATTAGAATCGCGTTAGGTGTGGTTTGCCGGTCAAGGAGCGACTTATCTTCAGAGCCCATTGCAATGGTTTTTTTTTTTTTTTTTAGTTATTTTTAGGAAGACGTGACCATGTCTATAGCAGCTATTTTTAATAGAGTTTGCCACAGCAAGGGCTTTAGGCAAGCTGTGGAAATAAAGTATGTGAGAGTGGCTTTGATGGAAAAGAAACAACTAAGAAGTGATCACTTGACTTCCAAAAGCAGCAGAGGCTGGCCCAGCTGTGAAGATGGCTATAGTTGGGCAAGTTTTCTGCACTGTCTCACTTCACTGCCTCCAGGCAAAACAGAAAACTGCAGAGACCAGTTTGACACCAGTGTGTATATCAGTTTTTTTTTCCCCCTCATTACAAATGATCATTACATGCATATAGATTTATGCCAGATAGAGTCACATTGTACTTTTGTGTGTAATAAATTTTCTTAGGGAAGCATATCCGCGCACCAATCTAGATTTTGCTCTTTGAGCCTATTCTTTGTTTGTTCATGTAAAGTTGTTAGGTACTAAAACTGCTATCAGCTTAGCATCAGTCCTGAGCTTGGGGTGGCGTGCAAGACCAAGTGGTTTGGCTACACAGAAAAATTGTCACCCGCGATGCCATGATAGAGACCAATTCCCCTCTTTGATTTTAGAGGTGGTCCCTCTTTCTGTTATCTGCATTTTTGACCGTAGTGACAAATTAAGAGCTGCTAATCCTCTGGCTTCCTTTAGGACATAGAATAGCTTGTAAGATGCGGAAATGAAGCGCTTATTCCCTACATTGAAAGCTGAGTCATTGTGTACCAGTGTGTACCAGGTTGAAAGATGCGGAAATGAGGTGCTTATTCCCAACATGAAAGCTGAGTCATTGTGTACCAGTGTGTACCAGGTTGACGCAGATTAGTAGTGAGAGGGCCATGCGTACCTGTCCTTCCTTTGTTAGGTGTGACTTGTAGGTTGGCTGATTTTTTGAGCATGTGCAGAAACAATTGAATAGGGAAATCTCAGTCAGTGTATTTCAAAAACTGTTCTGTGTGGTGACGACTACTTTTTGGAGTGCAATTGAGTGTTCTGCAAACAGGTCTTTCAAGCATCCTGTCGCTTCAGTAACTTTCATTTTAAAAGACCCTTTTAGATTGTTTAGTTATTTGATGTTTTAGCATATCACCCTGGGTCTCTTAGTACATTGTTGCATTGTAGCTCTGTGACACCCATAATTTTCCCTGTTCATTTTGCCCTTTCACTTTGTGCCCCTCATCATCTCTTCCTTGATTCCTGTGATGTGTGTCTATTGTTTGACTGTCTGCTCTTCCTTAGCCCGTTAGTGGCTTCACCCCCATATACCACTCATTTGAGCTTCATGCCCACAACAATAGCTTGACTTGTCCTATTGCGGTCTTGGCACAGTCAGTCCACAAGGAGCAGTCAGTATCAAGTTGTCCAGAGAAAACCCACCAGAGGAAACGCTGCACTACTGCCAAGTCATTTTGGTGGTGTTAAATAGTGTCTGTTATGATCCAACATTTGCGGGACACCACCTGTTAAGCCTGCTGCTGATGACAAGGATTGCATTATTTGGGGAGCCAGTATGTATGGTTGTCCCCCTCCAGATGGTGCCAGCATGTTCATCCGACGACAGTCCCCACGAACTCACTGTCACAGGTGACCTGACACAAACTTGTCAAGGTTACAAGCCTGGAGAGGATATAGAAACAGGTTACCATGAGTGAAGGGCATGAAGGACCACAGAAATTTGAGAGTTTTTTTTTAATGCTGATTGATGAGGATGATGAAAATGACAATGCAGGTTCTCTATGCTTACTTTCATACTCTTGGCATCATGAAACTGAACTGTGATTTGGGTAGGAACCAATCCGGGTAAAAAAAAATCCCACCAGTAAATGACTTTGTTTCTAACCATGGAGAGCTTTGTGTGTGTTTCAGACAAAAACGAACTTTGTGTTTTTTTAAAGCATGTTGAACTTTGGGGGTCTTATAGGCATGGTAAGCTTTGTGTTCCTGGCCATGGTGAACTTTATGTGTGTTTTAGGCCTTGGTGAAGTTTGTGTTTTAGGTCACAGTGAATGTTGTTTGTGTTTTAGTCCATAGTGAATGTTGTAAGTGTGCTTCAGTCTCTATTGAAGTGAATATTGCGTATGTTTCAGGTGATGGGGAATTTTGTGTGAGTGTATTTTTATAGAAAACATTGTGTGTACTTCAAACCATAATCAATTTTGTGCGTGTTTTAGTGCAAGATGAATGTTTCATGTGTTTCAGTCCATGGTGAACTTTCTGATGGACCCAACAGGAGACATTCCCTGGGACGAGGATCTGACTGCCACCGATGTTGTCCACATAGACACAGAGGATGTAAGAGTTTGGTTTCTTCTGTAAACAGCTCACAGAGTCAAGGAAGCATTTGTGTGCCCTTGATTGAGTGGAGATAGTTCCAGTTGACAGTGATAATTGAGCGTTTTCTTTGCTGTTGCTGGAATACTCTTATTCATTTAAAAGAAGAGAAACTGATCCATGGTAGCGTGTGGGCGTGTGTGTATGGACAGTAGTGCATGTAGTTGGGATCGCATTTCTTTGAATATATATGTGTTTTGTATGGCCAGTAATTCATATGGTTGCAGGCTTGTGTGTGTTTGATATGTGTGCGTTTAGTCAGTACTGTGTGTGGTTAGATACATGTGGTTTTGTGTGTGTTTCATGTGTGTGTACAATAAGTTGGATTTACATGTTATTGTATATGTCTTGAAATAGAAATTGCAACTTTGGATTCATATGTATTTATGTAAATCTAGACATAAGTGCGCATAGTTCATACAAACATATTTATGTGCCTTTCTCTGTGTGTGTAGATAGCAGTACATACGACTGGATTTTATATGTATGTATCTATAAGATGTATATATGTTTTTGTGTGTGTGTGCGTATGGGTGTGGGTGTGTGTGTGTGTGTGTGTGTGTGTGTGTGTGTGTGTGTGTGTGTGTGCGTGCATGTGTGTGTGTGTGTGTGTGTGTGTATGTGTGTGGGGGTGTGTGTGTTTGTTTGTGTGTATGTGTGGACAGAAGTGCAAAAGATTGTATTCATATGTGTGTTTACATGTTTATCGCCAAGACAGGGGTGAGTTAGGTTTTGTCAGGTGTGTGTGTGTGTGTGTGTGTGTGTGTGTGTGTGTGTGTGTAGACAGAAGTGGGTATAGTTTTGATGAAAGTGTGTGTGTGTGTGTATGTATGAAGACAGAAGTGAGTATGGTTGGATCCAAATGTGTATGCATGAGTGAGTCAGAATCTGGTGGTGAGAGGAAGCAAGAAGTTGACAATATAGTTCTTCTGCTGAGGTGGAGTGTTTAAGTCATCAAATGCAAGAAAAAAAAAATGTTGGTACACAGTTCTGCCCATATTTGATCTTTACTCAACCTGGTTCAGTAAGCTTTTTTGGTTTGTCCGTGGATCATCGCAGGCTTCAGTCACTGCATCACAAGCTGAATGAGAAATTGGTCATTTAAGTGTATCTGTGGTTTTTTATTTAATATATCATGTTTTGATCTTTGGAAATCTGAATCTTCAGAAAACCATATATATGTATGATTCTGCTCAAATCAGTATCCCATCTATCTCCCCCTTTCTCCATCTCTCTCACCCCCCTCTCCATGTCCCCCCCTATCTCCCCCCCACCCTATCCCCCTCCCCATTTCTCCCCCCCCCCCTCCCCCCCCCCCCCTCCCCCCCCCCCCTCCATCTCCCCCCCCCCCCCCCCCCCCCCCCCCCCCCCCCACCCCCCCCCCCCCCCCCCCCCCCCCCCCCCCCCCCCCCTCCCCCCACCCCCCCCCACCCCCCAGTCCCCCATCCCCTTTCTCCCCCCCTCCCCCTACTCCCCCCCCCCCCCCCCCCCCCCCCCCCCCCCCCCCCCCCCCCCCCCCCCCCCCCCCCCCCCCCCCCCCCCCCCCCCCCCCCCCCCCCCCCCCCCCCACCCCCCCCCCCCCTCCCCCCCCCTCCCCCTCCATTCTCCCCCTTCCCCTATTCTCCCTTTTCCATTCCCCTTTTTCCCTTCTCCGTCATTTGTTTATAGATAGCAAGTTTGTTCGTGAGTCTAGTTTTAGCATGTAAATAGACTGCAGTTGTTTTTGAATAAAATTTGTGGAGCGAGAATGCTGTTTAGTAGAACTGCATCTAGTTATTCATTTTGTTGTTGTTGTCGTTGAGGGGAAGCTGTTCATAAGAAAGAGGATGTAACAAAAACTAGAGATATTTAGACAGCAAGGACTGTGAAGGCTTTTCCCTCTGCCCAGGGTCTGAACAAGCTGCTGAAGAAGGACAAGTCAGCCGCTCTGGTGATGTTTTATGCCCCGTGTGAGTACTCTGTGTGCCCTGTTGCTGCTTCAGCCTAAAAACAGGGTCATTGTATATTGTCAGCACATTGATTCTTTCCATGTCCGCTTGGCTTGTTGATGACTGAATTGGATAATAAAAGTCTTTCAGATTGGGCCTTCTGTTGCTTTATTGTCTTCTTCACTGTTGTGACAGTGAACACCTTGCAGTACTTAAGTTTGATATGTATTCTAGTCTGTGGAGAAATATAGTGCGTTTGGTCATCTGTGTGTGTGTTTGTGTGTGTGAGCACGCATATATGTGTGTGTGTGAGCGAACGTGTGTGTGTGTGTGTGTGTGTGTGTGTGTGTGTGTGTGTGTGTGAAACAGGATAACCAGTGCAGTGGATCTCCATTAAATGGAAAATTTTGCTGGGTTTTGTTTTTGTGGTGATGATTAAAAGTGGTTGAATTTTAATTCATTTGATTGAAACTTCAAAGGACAAAGAAGAAAACTTTCACAGACAAACAAATTATTTTGAGTTCTACCACAAACTTTTCCATGATACCCTTTTGTGTTCACTTTTGGGGCGATGCATGTTTGAAAATAACTGGTACGCGCAGAACAGAAAAGTGTGAAAATAAGTAAGGGCACAGAGTGGCTTGTGTGTGACAAATAACCAGCTTGATCCACTGCAAATCACCTGATAACTTCCACAGGGAACACTGTTTCACTGGTCTTGAACTCATAGGGGTAGGATTGGTTTCCCTTTCAGAAACACTGCTCTTTATTCCGTATAGATTTCTGTCAGTGATGCTGTGTATCTCCTAGGCTTAGTTTTGGTTCTCTGTCTCCCCCACTTTCTCTCTCTCTCTCTCTCTCTCTCTCTCTCTCTGTCTGTCTCTCTCTCTCTCTCTCTCTCTCTCTCTCTCTCTCTCTCTCTCTCTCTCTCTCTCTCTCTCTCTTTTCTCTGATTTTGATTGTAAGGTGTGTACCTGCTTGTTTGTTGATCATTGGGCGTGATTGCAATCTCTGATATCAGCATTGTATGTCATAAACACTGTAGATGGTTAGCTATCAAAGAAATTAATACATACTTTATTATGAATAACAGATTGATGTGAGCATGATATATGTTGTCTCCGTCTTGGAGAATGGGATTAAGATGTGTAAATAGGTTGATGTGAGCATGATATATGTTGTCTCTGTCCTGGAGAACAGGATTAAAATGTTGTTTAATGAGGTGAGTGTAATCTACTGTATAAACATTACGTCATATAAATCATCCAAGAATGTAAGTTATTAAGCATATTTTTTTCTGGCATTGTAGGGTGTGTGGATACTGCAAGCGTCTGAAGCCGGACTTTGCAGCGGCAGCTACTGAGGTGAAGGGGAAAGCTAACCTGGTGGGCATTGATGTGGACAAGCCCCACATGATGGGTCTGAGAACCCTGTACAATATCACTGGCTTCCCCACACTCTACTACTTTGAGTAGGTGCTCCATGTTTAGTGCATAAGCTAAGATTGTGTGTGTGTATGTGAGAGAGAGAGAGAGAGAGAATATGCAAATGCGTAGAAAGTTAGCAGCTGAAGTCCAGCTGAGCTCCAAAAATGCTTTGAACACAGCATTGGGTTACATCCTAAGTCACATTTTGTGTTTTGTGATTCAGTGTTGTAGAATGGTGATGAAGAGTTGTTTTTTTTTTTGTTTTTTGTTTCAAAATCCTTTTTGTTTCTATGTATATTTCTGTTTATGAAAATCTCAGGGTGCTTACCTTTAACAGTTGGATATGCTTCCCCAAATGACTTTAGTGTAGCCTGGTGATTCTGCTTTCTGTCATAAAATCACCTGACTTTTTCCAGATCAGATATGTTTCTATGTTTCTGTCTGTCTATAGATATAGGATATAGTATCATGCTCTTTTGGGTGACAGTTAATTACAAGTAGAGTAGATCAGTACGGCCTATGGACATTTGTTTCATACATATTTCCAGTATTCCATTACACACAGATGAATTCTGCCTATGACATCAAAATGCTGTGCACAAATGCTAACACAAAGTGCACAGAGCAAAAAAGGAGACCATCTCTATATAAGAATGTTCCAAGATCTCCCTTATACCCTGCACTGACACATTTACACACAACAGCAACTGGAGAAATGAACAAACTTTGTCATGGGCTGTAGGTTTTCATTGTGTGCTTTTCAAGTTTAAATTATGGCACGTAACAGATTGAACAGGATGAATTTTTATTTTCTTGTTTTTAAGAATTTGTCATCCAAAAGGCTTGAGCAAAATACATTCTGGCTGTACTAATGATTTATGCATGGAATAAGGGTTAAATGTGATAGTACTAGATTTGAACTGAGATTAACACCCAACCTCTCCAGTCAGGTGCAGGTGGGCATATGCATTCTTTGTGTTTGTAACATATTTACCTTTGACCTTTGTTGACCTCCCACTTATAACTTCCTTTGTGTTACCATCCAATCTCTGTGGAGATGGTGATGGAGAGGCTGCACAGTGCACTTGATGTTTCAGAAAGGGGAAGGTCAAGTACCGCTATGGAGGGGAAAACAGCAAGGAGGGCATTGTATCCTGGCTCAGCAAGTAAGTGCGAGGGTGATATTACAGTTTTGCTTCTGGTCGTTCTCATCAGTTATCATAATGGCCATGGTTTTTTTTTTTTTTTTTTTTTTTTGGGGGGGGGTTGTTTTGTTTTGTTTTTTTTTTTTGTTGAGACAGGGGAGTGAGGGACAGTGGAAGGGATAGTGGATGATAACTATTTGTGAAACACCATACCCAGTGGGCCACTAATACATGTTCAGTCTGTCTACACAGCAAGAGCAACCTTTCCTGCATAGCCAGTAAGGGCTGATCTGCAGTGATGAAAGGGATTCTTCACTGAAACTTTGATATCTCAGAAGCTGTAACAAATTCACATAATTATTGCCAAATGATTGTGTTTTTGCAAGTTATGACTAGTTCGTGTGATGTAGTGTGCTTTTGGACTCACACTTTTTGACAAACTCAACTATTAGTATACATTTGACATGGTCAACTGGGTACTTCCATAATGGGTGTGTGTGAGTGCGTGCGTTTTTTGTTTTTCTTTTAAACTGTACTTGTATGGTTTTGAGAGTTAAACCAGTCTGTATATATTCTGCCATGCTCGGGTGCTGGTCCGTGATGCTGCTAAGTGGTGCTCAAGGGCAGAGTTGAATGAGTTCGCTAACCCCTCCCTTTTTTCACTGGCCTGTCATTGCCTCACCTACACTGTGAAGACTGTTCACTTGCCACAACAGAGTCATCAACGTGACCATCACTGCTGTTTGAGTCAGTATAGTTACATTACATTCATATAGCCCACACACAGGTATGACTTATCATCAGTGATGAGGCACACCTGGACCCACTTTAATTCATACACAGTCATTCCAAAATATACTGCAACTATCGTTGTCCATTATTGTTGTTGGTTACAAAGTTAAAAAGAAACAGGTATTGTTTTGTTTTTTTTAAGCTCATTTCTGGAGACAATGTTAAAGGCTTCTGTTACAAGGGAAAACAGTCCAGTTGATCCACATCTTTACACGTTCTCCTCTTCTTCACATATCTGCTATGGAAATAGAAAGCACAGTGACACTCGTATGTGGAATAAGGTGGATTGATTGTTGGTGGTGAAAGGTAGAATAAGGTAGATTGATTGTTGGTGATGAAAGGTGTATTGATTGTTGGTGATGAAAGGTAGAATAAGGTGGATTGATTGTTGGTAATGGGAGGTGGAAAAAGTTGGATTGATTGTTGGTAATGAAAGGGGGGAAAAGGTGGATTGATTGTTGGTGATGAAAGGTGGAAAAAGGGTGGATTGATTGTTGGTAGTGAAAGGAGGGAAAGGTGGATTGATTGTTGGTGATGAAAGGTGGAAAAAGGTGGATTGATTGTTGGTGATAAAAGGTGGAAAAAGGTGGATTGATTGTTGGTGATGAAAGGTGGAAAAAGGTGGATTGATTGTTGGTGATGAAAGGTGGAAAAAGGTGGATTGATTGTGGTGATAAAAGGTGGAGAAAGGTGGATTGGCAGTCAAACCAAAGAAGAGAAATTTGACTAGGGGAATTTAATACACTACTGGCACTCATCTGGACATGAATTTAATGTGTTTCTGTACAATATGCCCAGATCAGTGAGAAAAATAACTCATAGTTGTGAACTTGTGTGAGTGTGGTGCCAAGATTGATTCATGAGATGATGGATCATTTTGTTGTTGTTATTTTTTGAGAAGGAGGGTGAAAAATGAAACAAATAGCTCTGTCAGCTGTTCATACCCAGACTTTGCTTACACTCATTTTGAATACTTAGAAGAAAAAAAAGAAGAAAAAATGGTGTTGGAACATAGGATTGAACCCAGGACCTTTCGATGTTCAGTCTATTGCTCTCTCAATTAAGCTATTTCAGCTGACAGTAAGCATGGTGTTTTTGATCAACATGAACACCGATGAGAAGGTGCATTTGATTCACTTCAAATCCAGGGCTTTGCCATAAGGTTACATCGAAAATGTGACTGTCTAGCACGAAAAGTTTTCACTCGTGATCTGCCCTGTAAACTGTTGGGTGACAATACCAGACTTCGAGAAGATCAAATGAAAACTGTATTTGTTAAAGGAACAAGAAAGATAGACTTCACACAGACATGCAGACGATGCAGTTATTGGATTCAACATGGATATATTGTCTGGTGCTGACGAAAGAAAAATTCAGCTTCAACAAGCTCCAGCTTTGCTGCACACAGAATTTTCAAGATCTGTCTACACAATCATGGGTGCACATGAGTATACCAAAAGCCAGAGTCCTGGCTTTCGTTATACTGTTCAGGTCCAACAGCTAGAGTACATCCTAAACCTGGACTATAATGCACCCTATGCCCAAGTGTTCAGTGAACTTGACCATTTTATAAATTGGAGGTTTAACCCAGTTGAGTTATGTGAAAAGTGGATTTCCTGACACATTTTTCCCTTTGTTGAGGGTGGCATTGGACGCGGTTGTCCAAAAGAATGCATTATTTTTGTTTCTGTTTCAAGGGACATAATCGTGTGTCCCAAGACTACAGACTTCTCTGTCACACAGTTCTCTCCCATTTAAGCATTTTGTTAGCTGAAGCACGCCAGTTATGAATGATATAAAGGTGGTCCTGATGTTGAAGAAGATGTCATAGCAATGTTTGAGACAGGAGATGAAATGGCGGACTTTGACTTTTGATTTTATTGGGGATAATGATAACATCTGCACCACTGATCCAGTATTACTGATGAGCATGACCAAGTTGAAAAATGGTAGCAGAGATCTGTCAACATAGTTAGTGCCTCTTGATCTCCAAACAAAACTGCATTATGACAAGTAGTTCTTACGCTGATTTAAAATGGCAAAAGCTTGCCGTTCATCACGCCAAAGAAGATGGCAGTTACAGAGACGCATCAGTTAATCCTGGCAAGCCCACAGGAGCAGCATTCTTTCATGCACCAGTGCGTTTTCAAGTGGATGTCCATGCACCACTGCAAGTTGCAAAGCTATTTTAGTAAAGTGGTGGGAGAACATCTTTCTCTGTCCACAGTGGCACGTTTTCTCTTGTCTTGGGACTGCACTTTTTGTATCCAGCACCTTTCCTTTGAATAACTTGTCGGACACGACAGTCTACCTGAAGAACCATTCAGACAGTGTATCGTGAACTAGGAAGCGTTTCACAATGTTTAGTTTTACGTTGCATATCTTGCAGTTGTATGCAAGTAAGTAGTGTATGTCTGTGTATGTGTTTGTGCACATGCATGTGTGAGTGTGTCTGTGTGTGTGCTTGTATGTGTGCGTTTGTGTGTGTGCATGCATGTGCGTGCTTGGATGCATGTATGCATGTGTGTATGTTTGCACACGTGTTTGTGCATGTGTGTGTGTGTGTGTGTGTGTGTGTGTGTGTGTGTTGTGAGTGTGTAGAGATCTTAGCATTGTGCTTTTCCTGCTTGCATAGAAATGTCTATTGAATACTGTAAATAATTGAACTGGTACACAAGGATGCCATTATATATGTGTGTGTATGTGTGCTTATAAATTGTTTTTTGCATGCTAGCTATAAAAAATACCAAGTAAGGAAATGTTCCATTTTATTTGGTTGTCAGGACCCCATAACATACAGTTAGGAAGAACTGATCCTGAAACGTTAGCTTTCTCAGGCAAAAAGAAAGGGTATCAAATGGCCCGATGTTACCGTTAAAGTTTGTTTATTCAGACAATATGAAAGGGGTAGTACATAGCCCAGAGTTTACCTTTCAACTTTTTATTTCTTAGACAAAATGAAAGGGTGTGAAATAGTCTAGAATTACCCTAAACTTTGGACGTCTTAGACAAAATGAAAAAGGTATCAAATGAATCAAAGTTGTCCCTGAACTTCCAGTATCTTAGGCAGATTAAATGGGGTATTAAATGGCCTGAGTTACCCTTGGACTTTGGACATCTGAAACAAAATGAATAGTGGTAAATGCCAGAATTGATCTTTGATTTTTGAACTAAAAATAAAAGGGGTATCAAATGTCCCAGAGCAACTCTTGAACTGTTGGCTCACTTGGGTGAAATGAAATGAATACCAAATGGGCAGAGTAGTATAAAAAAAAGGCTTAGGCCATTTGTATCTGGACATTTTCTGGAAGGGGTGTGTATTGGTCTTGTGAGCTGGTACTGCTCTGCTGGGAGAAACTACACTGCGCAAGAAATTTGTTTTCTTTTTTTTCTGTCACAATCAAAGTTAATACAAACCAATGAATCTTGGTATTCCTTCAAGTTTATTATGATGATGATGATGATCATCATCATCATTATTATTATTTATTTTTATTATATAACAGACTTGATATGGCCCTTTGCAGCCGGCTAGGCTATAAGCAAAATTACCTTACCTATTGTTGTTTTTTTTTTATTATTGGTGCTATTTTTAGGTCTAATGAAGTTAATCAGTTTTGGTATTTCAGGAGTGAGGACTTAAGATCATATATTGTGAGATCCAAATCCATTTGAACACAAAAAAGCCAGGTCTGTTTCTCTCTCTCTCTCTCTCTCTCTCTCTCTCTCTCTCTGTCTCACTCTCTCTGTCTCTGTCCTGTCTCGCTGTCTGTCTGTCTCTCTCTCTCTCTCTCTCTCTCTCTCTCTGTCTCTCTCTCTCTTTAAGTACTGAAAAACATGTATGGAATCAATTTTGATAATGTGATACCCTGATATGGCCCCCTCCCCCACCCCCTACAATTTGCTGGGCTACAGTAGACAACAGGAAATGACATCAATTTGATGATGTGACACCCTGATAGGGCCCCCCTGCAATTGGCTGGGCTACAGTAGACAACAGGAAATGAGTTGACATCAATTTGATGATGTGACACCCTGATAGGGCCCCCTGCAATTGGCTGGGCTATAGTAGACAACAGGAAATGAGTTGACATCAATTTGATGATGTGACACCCCTGATAGGGCCTCCCTGCAATTGGCTGGGCTATAGTAGACAACAGGAAATGACATCAATTTGATGATGTGACACCCTGATAGGGCCCCCTGCAATTGGCTGGGCTATAGTGGAAATGAGTTGACATCAATTTGATGATGTGACACCCTGATAGGGCCCCACAGGAAATAGACATCATCAGTATGATGAAGTGACACCCTGATAGGCCCCCCCCCCCCCCCCCCCCCCCCCCCCCCCCCCCCCCCCCCCCCCTCCTGCCCCCGCAGTTGGCTGGGCTGTAGTAGACAAACAGAAATGAACTGACATGCCACTAGACATGACTCCAGGTCATGAAGGAGGTGGCCGATACAGCTGGCTGCCTAAGCTGATTTAGCCATTGATAATGTAAACTGCCCTGATCAGAAATGGACTTAAAAACTTGTGGTTGCTTGGGGGTTTGCTGTATAAGCACTGTTGGAACTTATCTGCAACTTGCTATAGGAATTGTGTAGGTGCTGATCAACAGTTTGAACATGTAGAGTTGATAGAGATAGCAAACTTGCAGTACTTTTCATTTAAGAGCCCCACTGTGGGCTGTTCTGCCTACCACATATCTGTGGGGGAATCTTTTTTGCTTACCAGAGTGATCTTTTTTCGCTAATGATTGACTTTTCACATCATTTTTAGAATTGTGAGAAATATTGAGTTCAGAGTGTGAATAGCATTCTCATTTCAGGACGGCAAGTTGCAAGTACAATTGGCCACTTAGCTGGTTTTTAGCTGCATTGTATTCCTGAATTACCTATAAGTTGCTATTGCAGCATGGGTATAGCTTGTTATTAAAGGGTTAAAACGAAAACCAAGCACATTGCCAGGCAATGAAAAGACAGATCAGGATTGTTCTGAAACAAACATGTTTTTATTTGTGCTGCTTTCAGCAACTAAGTGATTGGTTGGAAACACCAAAGTCCGTACGTACTGTTTACAGCTGTTAAGTGATTGGAAGCTACCAAGTACCATATAATCTACTTTTAACAGCTAACCGCCTAATTGAAAATCACAACATTTTGTATGCGCTTCTTACACCTACAAAGTGTTTGAATTGAAACCACCTTATGTGTTTGCACTACTTACAACTAATAAGTGTTTGTTTGGAAATCATATTTGTGCTTGCACTACTTACATTTATTAAATATTTGACTGGAAACCATCACATTTTGTATGCTCTGCTTCCAGCAACTAACACCTAATCGACTGATTTGAAACTGTTATGTCCTACATGCACTATGTCCAACAACTATGTGATTGATTGGAAACTGTCACATTTCCTATGCACTACTTTCACCATATAAATGATTCATTGGCGACCACCATATTTTGTGTGCATTACTTCCAAGAACTACACGATTGTTTGGAAACCATCATATTCCAAATGCACAACTGACAACTCAAGTGTTTGATTGGAAATGATTGGAAACCACTTTATTATTTCATCTGCACTACTTCAAACAACCTAAGTAGTTGATTGGAAACCATAATGGTAACAATGTGTATTATGCACTGCTTCCAGACAACTGAGCAATTAATTGGAAACCATCATATTAATAATGTATGCTATGCGCTACTTCCAGCAACAAAGTGATTGGTTGGAAACCACCTTATTTCATAGGCACTGCTTCCAACACCTGAGAAATTGATTAGAAACCATCATAGTAATAAAAACAACGTATCGTGTGCACCACTTCCAACAACTAAATGATTGATTGAAAACCACTTTGTTTCATATCCTCTACTTCTAACAACTGTTGACCGGAAACCATACCTCTACTACCTCTACTTCTGTTAACACTACTGATATGATGATGATGATAATAATAGTAATAATGATAATAATGATGATACTACTACTGATACTAATATATGCACTACTTCCAACAACCAAGTGATTGGAAACATAATAATCATAACAGTACATGGGAACATGAAAGTTAAAGATCAAAGAGGGTTCAATTGAAAACAAATCATGTTAATGGTGTTATATAGTCCAGCCAGCCACAGGAAGGCTAAATCAGGTATGTCACATCATCAAAACCAGTTCCATGCCACCACAGAGGGGTGCCATGAACACAAGAAAAGGGCATCTCGCAAGGAGTACTTGACGAAATGCCTGGCATATAGGAGAGAAGAAGTAACATGTAAACAGTGAGACATTGTAAGTCGAATCTTAAAGAAGGAAAAATGAGCAGAAACTGTTGACTGACTCATGGAGAAGCGGTTCCTTTCAAACAAGTAAGTATTGAATCGTAGGTTGAAACAAAGTGATAGTAGCCAGTCACCACAGGCTGTCTCACTGACAGCTGAGAGTCCATGAATACAAGATTGGTGATTCCAGCAAGTATGCTTAAAGATTAAAAGTTCCCTTTAGAAGTCAATGTTAAACATTCTATTCTCTTTGAATGTATTTGATATTAACATGCAAGTCAACTGGAATATTTTTTGCAGAATCATCATTTTTACAGGGCACCCCCACCAAACAAAAATAGAGAAGAGAGAAAGAAAAAGAGTAGGGAGAGCACAGAAAGCAAATCTGTGTAAGGTTTATGAAGAATCGGATTGAACAACTCAAGCACCACAGTCCACATCTGTGGTGTTTCTGAAATAAAAGGGAATTAGGGCTGTTCTTCACCTGAAGACTGATCAGTCTCAGTCAGGTGGACATAGGGGTATCTGAAACAAGAACTCTTGTAGCACAACTGAGGGCCTTCTTTTATAGAGTGCTTGACATAGAGTGAGGTTCGTAATGCACATGGGAAAAAAAAAAAAAACTGTTCCTGTAAATCCTCCAAAATATTAAATTGAACCAAACGCAGTGCGTATCCACCCCAGTGTTCACACTGAACATACCCTGCTGACGTTGGTAGATCCTGTCCATGGCCCTCCTGTTCTCCCAGCCAAATGAAACCTTGGGGCTGCAATTGTTACTGCCCCCATTGCTTGTGGCTTCTCAAAGGATTTCACCTGTGGCATTGCCATGCCAGAGGCAGAACACATCTCAAAGGAATCACATGACCTTCCATACTCAACACAGTTACTCTTGGAGGACAAAAGCATGAGTGGGAAGGGTGGAGGTGTTGGCTACCCCCCTGATCATCTCGGTGTGGAATGGAAGGACTAGATAGTATTTAGGAGTCCAAACTAGAAGATTGACACATATCAAATGACAAAAGTACTCCTTCAGATGACAATGATCCAAAGTTCACAGGTGCTACAGAGCTGAAAACAGGAGCTTTTAGTACATGAATGACAAGTTTCATATGTGTCCAAGCACAGATACCTGTTCAAACATGAATGATATATGTGAATGCTAGTAGCAGGTGATGAAGGAATCAGCGCTTCAGACTATCCACACTCCTGCTTTGTTTGCGTATGAAATTTTAAAATGGCGCATCAGATAAGCTCACACGTGCGCCTGTCACAACGGTGCTGAGGTGGGAATCAATCCTTTTCTCCAAATTGATATTTTGGACCATTTGAAAGCGAAAACATTTGTGCCTGTGCACACAGTTACTATTCATTGCACAATGTGCGTGATCAGCAGTAAGTTTGGAATTGACACAAGTGAGAAGTGAGAAGTAAATCCAGGACTCCAGAAAGAATAGAATAGCATAGCTTTTCTTTTTTTTTTTTTTTTTTTTTTTTTTTTTTTTTTTTTTTAATGTCAACCCAATGCACGTAATGTTTATTGTACAGTGCAGTCAGGAGTGAGAATCAGTGCACTCAAGGTGAAACAGAGACGGCAATGTCACAAACTGGTTAACAAAATTTCAGTAAGGAATTTTATTTCAGCAAATCAAACATTACAGTTTGTAAATATGATCGTAATAAATCTTCTTTCATCTTCTTCTCTCTCTGTGTCTCTTTCTCTCCCTCTCTCTCTCTCTCACACATGCTTAAACACACACACTCTCACACACACACACACACACACACACACACACACACACACACACACACGCACACACACACACACGCTAGCCAGTGTGTGCGTGCCCTGCCGTTTGGGCTCTAACTCGCTCTCATAAAGGCATGCACACATATGCACACACTCATATACACACACATACAGTTAAACTGTCATAAACACACACACATACTTATACTGTCATACACACACACACACACACACACACACACACACAGAGTCATAAACATACACACACACAAACACAGAGTCATAAACATACACGTACACACACAGTCATAAACATGCACACACACACATGTGCAGAAGAAAAAGCAATATGATACTGCACTGTACAACAGTGTTTGAAGAATTTGTTTTAAAGTTTTATTCAGCAGTTCATCGTCCTGCCATGCTCCATGTCTACACTGACTCCCCTGTTACTAACAGTATGTGGATCATGCTTCTGTGTGGGAAGGTGGCAAAGAAATGGACGACTGAATATCCACATTTGATCCCAGTAGCTACTTGCACATTGTGAAAGACTGTGGCCCTTCAGTTCCACACTTGTGGGATGTTAGTGTCGAAGTTCTCCTTTTCAGCAGACTTACCGGGACTACGACTGGCGTCTCCATTCCAGATGTCTACTCTTGGTCTGGCTCCGTGACCTGACTGTTGTCATTGGTTACCAGATAAGTGGGCCCTGACCCTGCTAGTCAGAGCAGGCACAACATCAAAACTGACTCAGCAGCAGTTCAGAATCTCCTCTGGTGGTGATGGTCATTAGAATCTGACAGTGGTACTGCAACAGGAGTTAAGATGTTGCTTCTCCATTGGAGAATGGGGATGAGTGGTATTGGACTGTTGCCTCTCGCAGGAAACAAAAGGTGGGTAAGGAGAGCACACAAGCATCATGCACGCCTACACAGACGGAAGTGTGTGTGTGTTTGTGTGTGTGTGTGTGTGTGTGTGTATGTGTGTGTGTGTGTATGTGTTTGCACGTGCACGTACATGTGCATGTGTGTATAATTGACAAGTTGTGCTTGTTTTTTTGTTGTTTGTTGCGCTATTCAGAGGAAAAGTGCAAAAATGTTTGAAATGAAATGTACTGTTGATGACTGTAGGGGGGGGTGGGTGGATACAGCCTACTGATGTGATTTATGCGTTGTGACTCTGGATGCCTTATGCACAGCCCCAAACCCCCAGAGGAGCCCAGAAGGAGGCTGAGTGGGCAGAGGAACCTTCAGAGGTGGTTCACTTGGAGGACGATAACTTCGATGACTACATCAAGGAGCATCCATCAGTGCTGGTTATGTTCTACGCACCTGTGAGTCTCTACTGCTTGCTGTCTGTTTGTGTGTGGACAGATGTGACACTGAAAACGTAGAGATAAGTCACCATTTTAGATGTTGCAATATGCAAGTTGGTGGAAAGAGCAGGAAAAGGTCTTTCTTTTAGGGTCAGAATCTTTCAGGATCAGTTACGTTCAGTTCAATCAATCCAGGAGTACTTTATTGGTCCATGTGGATATTCATCTGTGCATTTACAGGCTCATTAGAAATGCTAGTAAAGGTAAAGCTTATTTGAAATACATCTCAAGCTTAGAACATATGATAGAATGAAAACAAATTAAATGAAACAGATCAGTGTTACTTTGTGCTTCATGGAGCAATGTAACTAATACTTAGATCTAATGAATTTGTGATTCTTTGGTAACGGTGCAGTGAGCTCAGAATCACCAGTCATGAACCTAACAGTTCTAGGATCTGTATCAACAGAGTTATAAAATGCCAAGGAAATATTCACTACGGTAACATTTTGATGAATCGGTCCCCATGTTCATTGGAAAAAAAGATCCTGCAGAAAGGAGGGCACAGAGGGAAATCTCTCTCTCTCTGTCTCTCTCTCTCACACACACACACACACGCACACACACACACACACACACACACACACACACACACACACACACACAGCAGTACACACACACACACAGCACGTACACACACAGAGAGTCATACACAGTGGAATGCATGTTGACTTTGACGTGCAGGGTGTGGTCACTGTAAGAAGATGAAGCCAGGCTACACAGAAGCAGCCCAGCTGATCAAGGACCAGGAAATTCCCTCCATTCTGGCTGCAGTGGATGCCACCAAACATCGCAAACTGGCCGAGACCTTCAACATCAAGGGCTTCCCAACACTCAAATACTTCAAGTGAGTGGAACACTGCTTGAGAAGAGACTATTTTCATGGGACAGAGAAGGGAGGGTGGTAGTCTGCTGAGATCAGAGCTAAGTGATATCAACTCGGGGTGGTGGTGCATGCACACATTTCTTCCGTTTTTGGCTTTGAAATGTGTGTAAGACAGTGGGATGAATGGATGGAGGGGTGTTACATTCCATCTGTTCTTTTCCTTCTTTCAGTTCTTTCTTTTCCTGTCCTTTTCTTCCTTACGTTTCACAACAGCTACATTTTGTTTTTGTCTTTCCTCCCAAATCTATACCTGATTTTTGCATGTGCAGGATCCCACTCCAGTCCCACTTCATCTTCCAAGTCCTCTGATGCCATAAGTCCCACACTGCTCATTCCGCATATCTGACACTAAGACACACCCAAGAATCAGCATGCACAATCTCCAGCTCTTCCAGTCCGTATGGATCAGTTAATATCAGTTGTCAACCAATCTTAAGAGAGTCGTTTCTGGAGCTAAGTTACTGCAGTGGTTTTCAGTGCTATCTGTCCCGTTCCAATGTACACTGGACATCAGCTGCTAACTCCTGAGTCCTGATTGAAATGAGCATCGTGAGCACAGACAAATGGGACTAGCCTCTGTCCTTTCTAGTTCAGTCTCAAAGTGGCCAATTTTCTGCTTTTGGGGAAAAAGTCAGAGCTGCCCACTGTATTTCTCCATTTCCAAACTGTTGTGTTGTTTATTTCCAACTAAGAATTAACAAATTGATTTTTGATATTTTCAGACTGATTTCAGTTCCACATCATGCCTACAGCATGAATTTTTCATTTGTGATTTTTTTGTCCTATGATATCGTAGCTACATGTAGCATGGCCGTTTTATAATTGTGACGAACTGTAAAGAGTGTTAATTCAGGGTTTTCTGTCGACGAAAGTCAAAGTGCATTTCGCAGTGTAGCTGTCAGGTCTCAGTAAAGTCTGTATCCATTGTATGTATGTTCTGTTTTTGATTGATAGGTACACTGAACAGCTGATGTTTTGAGTTGAGTTGACATTGAAACCGAAGGGTCAGCATGACTGCAGATCATGTAGAGTTGGTAAAGATAGGTTGCTATATCAGACGCCTTGGTCAGAATTTGAAAAAAAAATAGCTTTATATCCCAGATATTACTGTAACCATTTGTCTATTTTCATAATCATTGTGTTAGTATGCTGTCATGTTCCCTTTGATATGCTTTTTTTTGAATAGATAAACTGTTTAGAGAAGAGACCATAGGCAAGTTGTAAGTTGATAGCTTACCTAGTAGCCATGCTATCTTACATTATCTTTGTAAATGGTGCAGTGCAGTACTGTTACTGTTAATCTGTTAACTTGTTTCCCCCCAGAGACGGAGAGTTTGCTTTTGATGTCAATGAAAGGGACAAAGACAAAATCATCGACTTTGTGAAAGAGTAAGTATTTGAGTTATGAAGAGTAAGTATTTGTGTGTGTGTGTGTGTGTGTATTTGCTCTTATGCTAGCATGTATGTGCTTATTTTCTTTGTGTGTCAGATTGTTCACTGAAAGGACGGGGGTAATAATTAACAAAAAATTCTAGCTCAGAAACTACAAAAGATATAAAAATGAAATATATATGATTTTTGAAGGAAATTGAATGGAGATTTTGAATCTGGGCTTCTTTTGTTTTTTAATTTTGATCATAAAAAAATATTTAGGCATTTAGATTTGGATAGATTTTTTTGCACAATCAAAAACATATGTATTTACCACTACAGCTTCACATCCAAAAAGAACACAAAGCAAAAAAGTTGAAAATAAAGTTTGTATTGTCACACTACACCTGTAAATGAAAGTAAAACAGTCTAGAAGTCTATCCAGATGCTCACACCTCATGCAGACAGGTCAGTTCACGACCACGCCCCCCCCCCCCCACCACCACCCCCTTGCTGGACTTCAACCCTCTCTTTCACTCCTCCTCTTCCCCTACCTTTCCTGCTGCCCGTGTCACACTGTGAGCAGGCCGCGCTCCCCTCTTGCGCTGACTAACACGTCGCTGGCCACTCGCACACAGTGCAGAGTACACACTAGGCTAGCTCGTTCGACGTTGGTAACCAGTCAGCTGAACACACTCTTGAGATCGCACAGCACGACTCAATAAACTGACGAATATGGTCGGCAATTCCATCACTATCATCATCTCACCTTCATGCTCGAGTGAGTCGTCGCTGAATAAATAAAAGATTATTATCTTTGTCAAAAATGATTAGCAGAGCCCGCTCAGCTGTGTAAGTACGTTGATTTGGTCGCTACGCTCGTCGAAGGTTGCACCGCCATCTTTGCAAGCGAGACAAAAAGCGCTGGCTGGTCATCCAGTCAGTGATGAGGAAAAAAATGGTCTTTCCGCTCACGTGTGGTCATTTGCATATCATTTTAATACTGCAGACGTATAAGGCTTACTACGCACACTCTATTTCAGTCCTTTGAAAGGAATAGTAACGAATGAAAATTCAAGAAAAATGCATGACGTCAGTGGACGGCCCATAGGCACTGGAAGTACATTTTTACTACGGCTGTAATAATATCAGTTTATCAGTCTGTTTGTCTGTGTCTTCAAACCTCTGTGTTCTTAGCAAACCTTATAAAAACTGAGCTGTGCTGCCCAGAAAAGTTTATACTGCTGACATGGAGTTTTACCTGAATTGCGCATGAATTTTGTTTGACACATAATCTCTTCAAGACATCTTTAATGAATAAGTATGTATTGTCACCTTGCTAGGAATGATGAAATAAATGTGACAAATCGCTTATTTCCAGATTTGTGGTTTTAAAAGTGTGAATTAACATCGACACATTTTGCAGTGTAGAAAGAGATTTGATTTTGCATTTGTTTTAATGGGAATACTGTCATGTACAGTCGTTTTAGAAAGCTGTTGAGCATTTACCTAATGAGGTGCAGAAATATTTTTTTTCAGTATTAGAATAACTGGTAATTCAGTAATTTTGGGAATGGATCACCATGTAAGAAGAGAAACCGTATTTACGTCGTTATGAACCTAGCAAAGAGTTACATGTAAGTGTAAATTTGAAATGTGCGCCAGAAATGATTTGTTTTCAAGATCCAGCTGAATAACAGATTTATAATTAAATGGCAGAATGCCAAAAAGTTTCTTACAACTGAAACAGTTTTGAGGCTTACAGAACATTTATCGTATATGTATATCAATATTTCTTTCGTCAGAGTTCTAGGGTTGGGGAATTGTTGGGAGACATTGTCATATGTGATTAATGTCTCTCTCTTTAGGTGAATATACTTCCCACCATCCTTTCTGATATTCTGGCGTTTATTTGGACAGGTAGGTATGAGAAAAAGGAATTCTTGCTACTAAAAGTAGTACGAAATACTTACCTATCTGAACACAAAGATGCCGTCCCACCTCCCCGTTTAGTCTGAAAAGAAAAGCAGGAAAACTGAGCTACTTTGAATTTGACGCAAGGAAGGAACTCACTAAGGGCGATCACTTTCATTGCATAGCTTGGTTAGGAGGAGGGTTAGATCCCTGCTCTCCCCATTTTTTTTGTTTTGTTTTGTTTTGGCTTTCCTTCTTTCTTTGTTTGTTTGTTTTTGTGTTTGCCTTGTATGCTGATGGTATGGCCATGTGTCATGCCAAGCAGGGATAAGCATTTTTGTTCACTGGTATGTGTATTGTAAAAAACTACTTTTAATTGTTTTTTTTACTTCTTTTATAAGTGTATTTTTATAATTAAGTGTCTGAACATCTTCCTTCTATACTTTGCCAGAGAATGACCAGCCATCTTGGCAAGTGAAATGAAACTCATGTAGATGGACAGACAGGCATTGGGACTAGTTCTGAAAGAGAATGCCTTTACATGGCTATTTGATCAGACTGTATAACTCATGAGTTGACTTCAACACAGTAACAACCCTGATGTGGCCCTTTGTGGTTGGCTGGGTTATAAGCAACATGACCATTACCGCTACCATTGATCAGACTGTGAACGATGTGTGTTGTTGTTGATTTCCATGGTGACAGTCCCAAGGAGCCCCCACCACCCCCAGCACCTGAGCCGAGCTGGGAGGAAGTGGACAGTGATGTGATTCACCTGAACGAGGAAAAATTTCAAACCCACGCTGAAGAAGAGGAAGCATGCCCTCATCATGTTTTATGCTCCTTGTGAGTTGGTTGAATTACACAGGGAGAAAACCGGACATGTGTTTCACAAGGAATTTAGTAAATGTGTTCTGAAAACAAATATTCAACAGTTTTTGTGGTATTGTACTTCGCTTAAAAATCAGAGTGTTTTGGGGGAGCAGTATTGCTTTGGTGTTTTTGGGGAGTCAGGGTACTTGCATTTGCTCCAAAATTTGTACACATATAAGCTGTGAAAGAATGGGTCTGGCCAAAGAATCGGGAGAGGTTCTTGTGTGAACATTTTGTTATACTCTGTGTAGACTTTTTTTCCAAAGTCCTTTTTTTCTGTCAGTCACTGAATTACAAGGGAATGTTCTGTTATGATAAACCTACTTAGTGCATGCACACACACACAGAGATGTGTGTGTGTATGTGTGTGTGTGTGTGTGTGTGTGTGTGTGTGTGTGTGTGTGTGTGTGTGTTTTTGGAAGAAAGAGGAGGGAAAGTAAAGTGAACAGGTAGTAGAAAGAGAGATACAGGGGATGTTGGTGAAAAGAGAGAGGTAGAGAAAAAGAAGTATGTTGTGAGTGAGAGACAGGGAAAGGGGATTAGAGGTATGGTGATGCTAGACAGCTAGCGGAAGGGTAGAAGAGTATTGTCATTTTTATTACTTTTTACTTGGTTAAAACTGTTTCTACCTTTTTTTTTTTTTTAACAGAAATTGTTGACATTTTCTTTTCATTGTTGTCAAATGATCAGTGTGACAATAAACAGGTTTAAGTCGGTCAGTCAGTCAGTGTGTGCCTGTCTCTCTGTGTCAAGGGTGTGGCCACTGCAAGAAAGCCAAGCCTGAATTCATGGCAGCTGCTGCCAAGTTTAGGGACGATGGCAAGGTGAGTTGATACCCCTGACATTTTTATGACAGGATTGGAATATGGACTGTAAATTGCGACATTTCTTTTGATGTTATTAATCCAATTAGCTATCGTTTTACACTATTCACATGACCAACTTGCTGAAATGTCTGATTACAGTGCAGCGGTATTTGAGTGATGGAAATTCTCCTTCACTCAGGTGTGCCCTGGCAGAATAAGTGCTAGGCCGGGTCCTTACCACTGAGCAATTGAACAAATGAGAGTGGAAGGATAACCTAATGTGTGAGGATTTTTTTTTTTTTTTTTAAGTTGAATGTTTTTTGCAAATGTTTCTTGTAAGCTTGGAAGTTCATTTGGGGTTCATATACTTTTTTGTGTGCGCATTTCATTCTTGGTCACAGTTTTTTTGACAAGACCAGTGGAACAGAATTGATACTTTATATTACTGTTACATCGTCTGTGTAAAAGAGACCTGCACAGAGAATGCTGTTTAAGTGTACTCAACTGTGCTGCAGGTGATGTTTGGGGCTGTGGACTGCACCACACAACAAGGAATATGCAGTGCCCACGATGTGACAGGCTATCCCACGTTCAAGTACTTCAACTACAACAAGAACTCACAGAAGTACATGGGCGGCGGCAGAGAGGTAAGAAGTTGCACTGTGGCAGCACCTCCCAACAGTGGTACAGCACAGTAAATGTTCAACTTTAAACTGGAAAGACTGAAATTTTCTTCTTGTAATGGCCAAATCCAGGGTAATTAGTAATGGCGATATTGTCAGTCCTTGAAGAGGCTGAAACTTTCTTTTTGTATTTGCCAAATTTCCAGGTAATCAGTAATGGTGACATTGTCAACCATTAAAGTTTATCGGTCAGAACTGTCAGTGAGTCAGCTGTCCAAATGGGTGAATCAAAGCAGCGTGCGTACTTAAGTATTATCTGTGTATACAAATCTATACATATGTTGAGTGAATGGGAAAAGACTGAACTTTCAAAATGGAGAAAATCATACAGAAAGTTTTTTTCCCTTCTTATGAATGTCGGGAGAAGCAACTGAACAACACTCTTCTTCATGATGGAGTGTAATGGCTTTTACAAACCTTTGTTTCAGGAAAACGATTTTGTGAACTTCATGCGTGACCCACTCAGCCCCCTCGCCTTCTCCCCCGACAGCCTCCACCAAACCGGAAGAGGACTGGGCAGACATTCCCGGCAAGGATTTGATTGGCTTTTCTGACCAAGGACACCTTTGACAGCTTCGTCCTCAGCCAGGGCTCCGTGCTGGTCATGTTTTATGCTCCATGTAAGTCACTGTGTACTCTTGTTCTGGCTTGTTACATCAATTCTTTCTCTTGCATGCAACCAAATGAGTTTTGAAAATTGATATTTCTTTCTCTTTTACATGACCATAAGTTAACTTTCGTACACTCTGCAAGGTTTTGTGTGCTGGTACAGATATAGGATTTAAAAAAAGGAGAGTATATACACACAAAATTGTTTTTTTGACTGGCGTTGTTTTGACAACTGCCATCTGTATTTTGTGCCAGTTTTACCACTGGACACATGTTCTTTCTTTGTACCAGAGGTCAATGGGCTTTTTCAGCATTTTAATGTGTGTGTACTGGTTTACCGTCTGCTTGTTCTCTGCTTCAGTGGGGTTTTTTTTTTTCTGTACACAAGTTTCATTAGTTTTCTTACTCCAGTTTTGTTATTTTTGTTCCAGTTTTATATTGTATTGCCGTTCACTGTGCTCTGTTTGCATGGATGTGTCACTCATGCGTCTAACAGTGTCACGATGTTGTAGATTGTACCAGTGTCTGGGTTATGTCAGTGTCACTATGTTCTTGTTTATGCCAGTATCAGAATATTGTGAGTTGTATTAGTGTCTCTGTGTTGTTGGTTATACCGTGTCATTATGTTTTGGTCTGTACAAGTATCTCTTATGGATTGTACTTTTGGCGTCATTGTACTATACCCTGTCAGACCATAGCATTCTACGGCAGTTAGTCAGCTCAGTCAGGCCGAATTTTTGTGGCTAATGTAGTAATAAGATAGTCACATGACGTACTAGTGTCCCTGTATAATGGTTTGTACGAGTGTCACTGTGTTTTGGGGTTGTGTCCATGTTCTGGGTTATACCAGCATCATCACGTTGAGGGTTGTACTAGTGTCACATTGTAGAAGACTGTACCAGTACCACTGTGCTGTGATTGCAGGGTGTGGTCATTGTAAAAGGATGAAACCTGCTTTTGGCCAAGCTGCCAGCGTGATTGTAGAAGAGAAGGTAATTCTGTTTTTATGTTCATGTCTTAGCTGAAGATTGAGTGTTCTGAAAACTTTTATGAAGCGAAAAAAAAAACACCCAGCAAACACAAACATTCATGTACGTGACAAGATTTATTGTACTCAATGAGAAATGAATTTATTCAGGTTCATATAATTCAAAAGACCTACATGTATGTACAAGACATTGTCATAACCTTTTTTTTTCTTTTTTTTTTTAAGATTAGGATAGTCTGCTTGTCATGAGTTCTCGGTCTTGTCTTCACGCCTGATGGCCAGTCATGATGTCTGACCCACATAAAAAACCCCAAGTAAGCCATGTTCTGGTTTACATGGTGATACGTGAAAGCATGAAAGGTGACTCCCAGTTAAAATAAGAAAAAGCTGTTACCTGTAAAAATCAAGCTTGATTTCCAGTTTGTAAACTTGCAGCGTCAAGACTTTCATGGAATATACCTGCGCCGGGTTTTTCTCACACATTTTCAATACTTTTAAACATCAGATCGAATGCTTTTTCGTTATCTGTGCTTAATAATAACCCAGAAGGTTATACTCCTAGATGAGTCTATGCTAATGTTATACAGGTGTGTGTACTTTTTGTCATTGTTATGACAAAGGTATATACATGTTGTGTTAGTGATACGACAGATGTATTCATGTCCATATGTGCTGTCAGCTTGGAGCACTGGCAGCTGTGGATGCCACGATAGAACAGCAACTGGCCGATAGATTTGAGATCCGAGGATATCCAACATGTGAGTGTGTCCCTTTGAATTCATTGGATTACAATATGTTTTTGTCTAGGTTTGTTAATGCAGTGATCATTGGTAAGATGAGGAATGGACTGACGATAATTGTAATTTTGAAACACTCATTGTATCCAGAGTTTTCATTGTTTCTATTGTCATGTAGTGTTGATCTTTGTCGGTTTCATCATGCCATATTAGCAGTCAAGATAAAAGGTAAAAGTGCATAATGTGACCAGGTTCACACCAAGATTGAAATTGTGTGATTTGCATGTGTTTTGAGCCGGTCATTCCTCAGTATGCTCCACCTGTTCTAAAAGATCTAAATAGTCTGGGTCTTGACAAGCTGGGAAGCACTTGTAATTGAAAAGGCCTGTCACCTTTCACCTCTGTGTTATAAGCTTATTTATCAAGCTTCTTTCTTTGTAAAAAGTACATAGATGCATGTAAACATGTCATTTGTATGGCTTTCATTTGCAAGTGTGAGATCATGCTGTTCAGTCCTAATGTGTTTGTAATCACAATACTTCAGATATCTTTTTAAGCACAGATTAGTACATAATTAGAATTCTAAATTATTTGTACTTTCTTTTGTTTCAGTGAAATACTTCAAGTAAGTATGTCTTACTTGTGTGTGTGTATGTGTGCATGTGTGTGTATGTTCACCTGCATGAGAGTGTGTGCTTGAGACAGACAGAAAAAGGGAAAGAAAAGATGGAGAGAAAGGGAGAGGAACAGTGTGCACACACAAGAGCACTTTCCTCATAAATTAGAATGTATTAGAGGCCTTTGAAAGTGCCCATATGTGCTTGATTGGAGCCAGTTCTGCTTGCTATCAAAGCTCAGGAGTTTTCCAGTGGAGATAATCAAGAAAGGAACTTAATGCTTCCAGGCTCTGCATATAGCATGATTTGACTGACACGTGTCTCCATATACAAACTCAGAAGATGAGCAACAGTGTTCACCTTAAGGGAGCTCAGTCTTCCAGGTGTGTTGATTAAAGATGCAGCTTTTCTGGTCAGTTAATGTTGCCTTTCTGTACCCAAGTAATAGGAGGCACAGAGAGTGGCAGAGTAAGTGTTTTTGTTTACAAATATTCAGAAAGTCACAGATGAAAGTTAGAGAGCCTATCTCCAATCATTTTAAGTACGTCATGCTGAACATTTAGCCTGAGAAAAATTATTTGAAATTTTGGTATGTACAATGCAGACATTTAATTCTGCTAGCGAGTGACCACCACATAAAATGTTTCTTGTGTGTGTATGTGTGTGTGTGTGTTTGCAGAGGAGGCAAATATGCATTTGAATACAGCGGGGGCAGGACAGCTGACGATTTCATTGCATTTTTGAGGAAGTAAGTGGGTCTTAAGTTTAAAGTTTTCACCCAACCTTCCTGGATTCCAGTGATGAATTGATCTATGATTGTACACATAAATCATACAACTACAAAACTTTAAACTCTTTAAATGCAAACATGTCTGTATACATAGCTGACACTACAATCAATGTTTGTAGCAAAAATTTTAAAATCCATGGGCTTAGCAACCTGATTAAACATCATTGACCACTGGAGCACATGACGTTGGCTGCCATAATTGTTGCTGTGTAGCTGATGGCACATCATTTTCCAGCTGACTAACATTCCCTCCCACTTTTCTGCTGTGTACCTGTTACTGTATCCTCTTTTTTAATACGCTCACTTTTTTTTTCTTTAAGTCACCCCACCACTGCTAACACTACCTGCAAGTTCATCCTCCTGTTCAGAGGTAGCCATTCTTCTCTTACACATGATGTGAGTGAAAGAGTACACAATCACTTGTGATCATTCATATGTACACATTGAAACTATTCATTGATACTGGTAGGTACAGTTTCACCTTTTTTTTTGTTTTGCCCACCTTTTTTGTTTTGCCATCTTCACCATTTTCATCCCCCCCCCCCCCCTCTTTTATTTACAGTCGTTCAATCCCTACAGCAGTACCAATTCATCAGCTTTTTTTTTCGGATATTTTTTTTTTCCAGAGCTTGAGATAATGCATAGTGAAATGATTGTTTTTGTCTTTTTTATGGCATATGAAAGATGTTTTTTCCCTTCTTTTTGTTGTAAGTTTGAGGCAAGTTATCTATGTGCAGAGCTGCCAACCTTCCCACTTTCAGCAGAATTTATTATGCTCAAACACGCGTCATTCCGCTTGACATGAAAAAAATTCTGCCAGGGAAAAAATGAAGTTCGTTTATTCACGGAATTTGCGCATCTGCCATTCATATAGCCAAATAGCTGTTTGGAAACGTGCTTTCGGTTCAGCTTCTTCCTCCACCATCATGTCGAAGTGACTTTCTGGACCAATTAATCCTGAGGCAAAAAAAAAAAAAAGAAAGAAAGAAGAAAGAAAAATCAGAACAGAAGTTCTGATTCAGGTTGCTTTCTGCTGTCATGTAGGAAGTGCTGCTGATCCCAGTCAACAATTCGGCCTGTGAAAGTGTTCAGCCTTGTCAGGAAGAACCTTACAGATTTTTGTCCCTTCTTGGGTCAAGACACTACGTAGGCACTGATGATCCTGAAGTGAAAAAAAAGAGCCAAGTCATAAGATGAAGCTTAGTGACAGTGTGCTTCAAAAATGCAAAAGAGCAACAATGTATGGCTGAGATAGTGATTTGATGAAAGCACATGACAAAAGAATAGAAAAAAAAATTGTCTGGAATGTTATTGTTTTGTTTGGGTGCGATAGCATATGTCTTTCTCTCAACTATCAGAAATTCCTCTCAACTTTCAAAAATATTCCTCTCATGTCTCTTCAGAGGTTAGCAGCTTTGGAGATGTGATTTCATTTCCTTTCATTTCATCACAAAAGGGTATTTTGTTAAATGGCTGCCAGTGTTGTGTCCATCAGTTTTTGAAGAGTAAATACACATTGGAAATGTGTGTTGTGGCATGCTAGAAATCTCAATTCTACATATATCTGGACATCAACCAAATAATTAAGGTTGATTAATGTTCTGAAATAGACTGCTGAATTTCACAGAAAATGCAAACATGAAATTCCTGTGAAACCATAATTGCAGTTTGAACACCAATTATACAGTTAAAATTATGATGAAGGACAAAAAAATAAAGAGAACTGATGGAGTTCAGAAACTGCTGTTTTCAGTTGATTCAAATTGCTACATAATTGCTGAAATAGTAAATATTGCTGTAATGATGTTGTAACTCTTCTAGTCTTGTTATGACAAAATTGTGTGTGTGTGTATGTGTGTGTGTGTGTGTGTGTGTGTGTTTCGTAAAGCGTCTTTAATCTTTGAATGATACAGCTTTAATGAAATAAACAGCTTTTGAAATAAAATGCAAAAACTGTGAAAACCTGTATCAGAGATCCTATCGAAAGAGAGAGTAGGGGGGAGGGGAGCATGGGGAGAAACAAAACGACACTTGATAAAAATATGGGTTACATGGGAGTGAAAGGGAAAAGAGTGAAATGGGAAGTCTCCATTCATCAGATGCAACTAGCATTATGTCAGGAAGCCCAGGAGTCTGCTGGTAGTTCAGTCTGGCAGCCAAAGTCAAGTAGGGCACCGACAAGATGTGATGAAATGTACCATTATATAACAGATCAGCCTGAGCACTGTCGTCATTAGGGGCATGTCTGCTGCTTGACAGGTTGGGGGCTGCATGAATGAAAGAGTGTTCAGGCTTTCTCCACCACCAATTCCATCCCAGTGAAAGCCAGCACAAACAACAGACATCTAGAAACGCAGCCAACATTTCTTCTTCTGTTCTTTCTATTATATTCATAAAAATTGTTTGTTCCAGTCCAGATGCTCCCCCAACGACACCATCGCCAGAGCCCCAGTGGTCAGACATTGTTTCTGATGTTCACCACTTGACGGACACATCATTCGACGAGTTTATTGCCGCCAACAAGAAAACACTCGTCATGTTTTATAGTCCTGGTACGTCCATAGTATTCTGACGAACCAGAGTGAGTCTTATGCATTTAACCTGTTTCAGGTGTCTGTATGGTTTGTGTGTGTGTGTGTGTGTGTGTGTGTGTGTATTCATTCTTACGATCTTCCCCCTGTTCAATATGTCCTCCTCCACCATCTCTTTCCTCTCCCTCTCCCCCTGTTCACCATTATCATCATTACCAATAGTACCATAACCATGTTAAGGTAATTTTCCTCTCATTCCTGACTTTCCTTTTTTTTCTGTATCATTATTTTATCGTTACTACACTTACTATTATCATCATTTTTAGTATACTTGTATGATTATACTACCATTTTCAGTAGTAGTAGCAGTATTTTCTATGATCCTTATTGTATACTGTTGTTTTGACCCCTGTTGTCTCCCCTTCCACCACACTCCACTGTGGTTTCGTGGTGCATCCAAGACCATATTTTGCACCCAGTGCAAAGAGATAAGTGACTGCCTTTTAGTCTTTCGTTTTCTTTGTCTGAAATGTTATTTGTTAGTTTTTCGTTTTCTTTGTCTCAAATGTTATTTGTCTTGCTAGAAGAAGATCCAGTTGGTTGAAATGCGGTCTGTTTGTTTTGTAATTTGTTTGTTCTTTGAGTTTGCGGTGCAGTAATACTGTTTTAGCTTGTATCGTGAGAATGTTCGCCCCACTTTCCTTTTTGTTGTTCTGGCATTTGTTTTGATGCAAAAGTGTGAGGGAAAGAAATTTTCATACTGAAAGTAGTTTTACAAAATGCTTACCTGTCTAAACACTAGGATTTCTGCCTACATGGCGTCAGTCTGCTGCTGACACTGATTTGTGAACTCAGTGGGGAAGTGATGTATGATTCATGGGCATCTTCTCTTGTTGCTTTATGCAAACTGGAGATAGGGTTTGCTCCTTTGCTGCCCTGAGCTTCAGAGATTTGTGGTATAGAAGGTGTTGTTCTATGCCAGGTAGGATTAAGGCATTTGTTTGGACAAGTATTTCATAAACTACTTTTAGACAGAAAATTTCTTTTTTTTTTTTTTTTTTTTTTTTTTTTTTTTTTCAACATTGCTAGAAAACAAGATATTATATTTTGGGCCTTGTTCAATCACTTTTCATGTGCACACTTTATAACACAGACACATATACACAGACATGCGCACACACATACACATATACACACATGTGTGAATGCACGCACACACACACCACACTCAGTCATACTCACTCATCCAGTGAGTATGAAAACATTGCAGTTCACTAAGATAATAGATTGTGCAATAGGATGGCAGCATATAGTGTGCCAGATTCATAGGAAAAAACATGGATATAAGCACCATCAAGTTGAAACAGTTCTTGAATGAAGCTTCAGCCACATGCACACACATTCTCTCTCTCTCGCTCTCGCTCTCTCTCTCTCTCTCTCTCTCTCTCTCTCTCTCCCTGTCACACCCACACACACACACACACACACAGCATATGAATGTAACAGGTATAACTTGAGATTTGCAGAATGTCATTTAAAGACAGTGCGACAGTGACGATTTTGCTTGGTGTCTTGGGAAGAGGAATCAGAACAGTCTGTTTTTACCCTCATGAAAATGACAAACTACAAGCAGAGCTACTTAAAACATGATTTAACCATGAACCAAGGGTAAAGTGAGGGAGGAAGGCTTTACCTTTTGAGTGGTCTGAGTGTATGTGTTTACTAGCATTTGTAAACATGTGTGTGTATGTCTGCAGCATGGACATACATGTGGATGTGTGAGCGTGTTGGTGTGTGTGGAGCATGAGCACACGTGTGTGTGTGTGTGTGTGTGTGTGTGTGTGTGTGTGCAGCATGGATATGTGTTTGTCTAAGTGTGTGTACTCATTTGTTTACAAATCTTATCTCTATTCAGCTCCGTATGTTTTGCTCAAACTTTAGATCTAAAAGACCCTCTTGTTTTGTTTTTACAGTTTTCATCAAAAAGAGTTCGATGCTTGGCATTTGCATGATTTATGCTTCAACATGGGGTGCTAGTGAGGCCTTGATTGCATGCATCACTAATCTGTGTGTGTGTATGTGTGTGACACACACACGCACACAAACACGCGCAGGCACGCATGCATGCACACGCACACACACACAAACATACGCAGGCACGCCCGCATGCACACACACACACACACACACACACACACACACACACACACACACACACAGAGTTATACTCACACACTGAGAGAGACTGTTCTGCTGCTGTGCAGGATGTGGCCCACTGTAAGAAAATGAAGCCAGACTACATGACAGCAGCCACAAGACTAAAAGAAAAGGTGCCAGATGCCAGACTGGCAGCAGTGGATGCCACCAGATTCAAGGATTTGGCCCGCAAATACCATATTAAAGGATATCCCACCCTGAAATATTTTGAGTAAGTTATTTGGGTTAAGTGCAATACTCTGCAATGCAACTGTGCCATCTTCTAGTGTGAGCCTCCAACATAAAGTGTGTCTGTTTTGTGATGTTTGTCATTTCCATGTTTTTGTGATTTTTTCTCTTTCTCCTCTTCTGTTTTCTTTTTGTTTCTTTCTTTCTTCCTGTGTAAACCAAATGCCAAATCTATATTCTAAGAACCCTCTCAACAAACTTTCAAGAAAACTGTGTGTCCAGTGTTCTCATGTCCTCAAGAGTTCTTGAAGAAAGTATTTCAGTCCACCTCGACATGTACAGTGTGTGTGTATTCCCATCATACTCGGCAAACAATTATCCACCACAGTAGGTAGCTTACGTTGAAAGTTTGTGAAAACTGATGAGTAATTGTGAAATCTTGGGAATTTCATGATCCTCGCACTAAAGAAAAAAAAAAATACATGGCTGCAATTTTTACCAAGAACACAGCAGTTCTGCATCATTTTGAAAAAGCAAAAAAAAAAAAAAAAAAGATGAAGGACAAAAAGATATCCACAGGAATGATGCACAGATACACAATCGGTCTCGACTAGGAACTTCAGTTGTCCAAAACGTTACATTCATAGGAATTACGTTCCTTTTCTGGAAGAAAGAGTTGGTGAGAGAGCAGCAACCTTTTCTGTGCAGTGAGCATTATCACCAACATCTTTATGAAGGATGTATGGTAATATCATAGCCTAGAGGACCTTATCTATATGGATCTCATTGGTTCATGTTCTTACGAAGAGAAACAATTTTCCTGTGAGAGTTGCAATACATGATGTTGATTCAGAGGGGGGAAGCTTCTAAACTAGAAACTTTTCTCTTTCAAAAATATTTGCCTCATCAAGATGGAATTCATGCCAGTAAAGCATTTTGCATGCTGTACAGAAAAACAGCTGATGTTGTTGCCATGGGAGAAGGTGTTCTAATTAGTCATAGAGCAAGACTCTGGAAACTGATTGGCTGACACAGCAATCGCTGATAGCAAAGCAATAAGTTATAGTGGGAGAGGGAGGGGGTCAAGGGGAGGGGAGGGGTAAAGGGAGCCACTGTATAAGGAAGTGAAGTGTCTTCTTCATCTTCAAGTTTTATGATTTGCTCTTGGAGAAGTATTTGAATAGATCTTTTGTTAAAACCTGTTCTGCATTCTCTGTTGGTAGCCATCATGTCAGACTGCAAGCCAGCAAGTGAAAGACCGAAACACAGCTGAAACTCAGCTGCTGCAACTTAGAGCTATTATCATCGCCCTGATGATTCATGTGATGAGTAGTGATCAGGTCTAGAGTCATAGGAGCAAGAGTTACCCTACTTGTTTGTTATTTACTGTTTACTGTTCTCTGCCTTATCTAAGATTTCCTTTCATTTCAGTCTTATCTAGGCTACTTGTATTTGTGACTTGTCTGAATATATTCAAGATCAAAAAGGCTATGCTAGTCTTGAATGAATGTTATTTGTATTTGTTCATTTCTTCAGTTGTTGGTATGTAGAAGTATCCATAACTGGGTGTATAGTCAAGCTTGGAACATCTTTTTTTTTTCGGGGGGGGGGGGGGGGGGGGGGGGGGGGGGGGGGGGGGGGGGGGGGGGGGGGGGGGGGGGGGGGGGGGGGGGGGGGGGCTCCTTGTTTGTTCTGTGTGTGTTGTGCTGTCATTTCTGCTGGGCAGTTTGGTGTCATAAGCAGCATTCGTTTCAAGTTATGGAAGTGTATGCATTTCATCATGGGAGCAAGATTTACCCTACTTGTCTGTTGCTTACCGTTTCCTGCCCTCATTTAAGATTTCCTTTCATTTCAATCAAATCAAGGTTATCTGGATGTATTACCTTTCGTCCTTGTACTTGTCTGACTGTATTCAAGATCGAAAAGGCTATGCCAGTCTTGAATAAAAGTTAATTTGTATTTGTTCATTTCTGTGGTTGTTGCTGTGTAGATGTGTCCAGTACGGGTATACAGGCAAGCTTGGAACATCCTTTGTTGGGGGATTTCTTCTTGTTTGTTCAGTGCTGTCATATATCTGCTGTGCAGTTTGGTATTGTAAGCAGCATTCATTTGGAGTTACAGGCATGCATTTATTTCATCATGAGAGCAATATGTACCCTAGCTGTTTGTTATTAGGTCTTGAGTAGTTTCAGAATGGAATGTATCAGCACTTAATAGCTGAACCCCATAGTGGCACAATTAAGCCATTTTCTTGGCCTCACTGGCACAAAAATGATTGATGATGATCACACATCCTGAGCTGGAATTAGTCTCAAGCAGCCATTATACAAATTAACTGGTCTCTTGTTTTTTCCTGTTTGGTAAAATAATGAAAAGGTAAGGTATAAAATGTAGGAAATCACGAGAGTCTGTAGCAAACTCATGAAGTCCCAAAGTAAAACATTAATTTGTGTGAATTAATCTTTTGAATCCTTCAGAATTGGTAGCCTGGACAGCTGCTTCTGCCAGGCCAGTTTGGGCTGATCTGTATCAAAATTAATTTCTCAGCAATAACAGTTGTTTTTTTTTTTATGTGTTTGTTTTTTCACAAAGACGTAAACTGATAATTTACATGGATGCAACCAAAATATTGTGTAGCAATGTATGTAAACTTTTATCAGATATAATGCTTTTTTTCAAAGTTTGCGCAGTTCTGACACTCTCATTGTTCTATTTTTACTATATATTTTAGCAAAACTTGTGTCATGTAGGCTTTTGTGTGTGTTTGTGGATCCCCCTCCCCCCTTTTTTTTCTCTTCAAGTTGTCAGATTGTTTAAAAGGCAAGTTTTACGGTTATCAACCCGCTGCAGGGTTCAGTGGTTAGACTTGTGGATTCCCGGCTGGATAGTCAAGTTCGGTTTCCACCAAAAACATTTTATTTGTGGGATTTTTCTCCCCAGACCAGCTCCTACCTAGAGGGAGGTTTTTGGGTGTTTTTTTTTGTTTGTTTGTTTGTTTTTTTTTTAAATTGCTATGTGCTGAGTTGGGTAGACTGGAACCACACAGTCTGGAGGCATAGTCCTTGCCCAAGTGGCAAAACATTCTTCCCTGATTTCACATAAGCCCGTTAATGTTTGAATTGCCCTGTTGACACACAGCACTTTCATTATACGCCATTCTTTTTTTTTTTTTTTTTGCACCAAGTTAACATTGCACTTTGTTGAAGGCACTGTCCGTGTTTATGTGACTTGGGTGCTAAAGGGTCTTTGAGATGACACTGTGTATTTGAAAGGGTATTTGAAGTGGCACTATCAGAACTCGTTTTCCAAGTATGTCTAGGGAGGGGGTCTTCTTCTTTCCCTAATGTTAGAGTAGATAAATCATTTGTATTTGACATGTGCTTATTTCTCGTTACATTGTGTCTTTTATGAAATAGTGGAGACTAAGCCTTTGAATTCTAGCTTATGCATGGAGACCATCATGTGGAGTCGTTAGAGACTCATGGGCACCGTCACTGAGCTCTAGGCTTCAGGGACTTCCTCAATTTGTTTCAGTGTCTCCCGCATCAGGTGGGCGTGCTTCCCGCCATCTTTTTCGATATTCTGGCATTTGTTTGGACAGGTAAGTATGAGAAAAAGGAATATATTATAGAAAGTATTTTCAGGAAATGCTTACCTGTCTGAACACCCAGGATTACCTCCCACCTCCCTGCTTTGTCGGGGAAAAAATGCGCAATAACAGAGCTGTTTGAGCATGTTTTGATGAAGTGAACTCACTAAGGGTGATCACTCTTGCTTGCTAATTAGGAATTAGTGTCCTGATGATATGGCAACGTTCTGCTCCAATTCGGGTTAAGACATTTGTTTTGACTGATAAATATTCTGTAAAAACTTTTTAATAGTAAAAAAAAATTCCTGTTTCAAAGTATGCTATTTGACTGTTGTTTTCAGGGATGGTGCTTTTAAGGCAGATTACAAGAGTGGACGGTCAGCAGAAGATTTGGTTGAATTTTTCAGTACGGCTTCCGATAAGAAAGACGAATTGTGACGGCAGTCTTTGTAAGACAATCAGTTCATTTTGTACCCCAATTAAATCACATCAGTTTTATGCGTGTGGCTCCTGCCTTACATGAGTATTTCTTTTACTGTATTGTGGACATTTTTTTTTTGTTCATGGGTGTGTGTGTGTGTGTGGGGCGCGCATGTTTTTTTTGCTCATGGGTGTGTATGTGTGTGTGTGGGTGCGCGTTCATGCATGCCGAAGGTTGATAACATAGCTTCTCAGTAACTTGAAGGAAGACAGCAGCAGTGTTCTATTTTGTGCTAGTGCCACCAGTTCTAGAAGTTGTCATCTACGGTAAAATGTGATGGAACACAAGCCTTTGTCATAATAAGTAGGCATACACACACACATATACGCTCTGCTGCTCTCTGTCTCTGAAAAAAATATTCATAAAGAAGGGTGACTGAAATTATCACACACCATTTGCCTTTGTAAGCTGAGGTGGTACATATTTTACAGACACATTACATTTGGTAACTAACAAGAACCCAGCATTAGTTGTGATGGAACAACAGAGAGCCAAGCCTACAAGTGAGGAGAAGGACAAACTTCTTTCTTTGGTTTGACTGCATGGTGAGATCATGTACATGGTTAGCAGTCTGAATTGGTGCCTGATTTTTGTGACATGCTTAAGGAAAAAATAAACATAATTAGAAAAAAAAAATCATCGCAACACTTATGTATTAGTTTACCATGTGCATATGATGCACCACACCATTTTTTACATGAATATGTTCATAAATTTTACTAGTTGAGAGTAAATTTATACCATGACAAATATTTTTATTCAGTATTTAAAGATTGAAATTGTATTATAAGTATTAAACCTCTACATGCAAAAGATGAAAGATAAATCTAATTTTGTTACTTGACACTGTTTTGTGTGTTCATTTTTATTTTGCCTTTTGAGTTCAGTAGTTATGGAAACTGTGCAAGTTCTCTATACTTTACATACATATTTGAAACCCAAAGCTCAAGTTTACGACGGAGACCTATGGCTAGAAGAATAGAACACACAGGTAAAAAACAAAACTGTTTCAAATCTGTCCAGTCCTTGTCCTATATTCAACAGGACATGCATTTGTGTGTATGGGGAGCAAACACCTGGGTACAGTTACGTGCAGTATGCATTTTACTCAGAAGTGCAGAAAAATTAGTCATGACTTAAACCATACCCATCTCTAGTGCTTCGTGTTAATCTGGAAGTGTATTTCTATAGTTTTGAGAATGTGTTTGACAGTTTTCATAGGACCTGGAAATTTGTACTGTTCTGATGATGAAAAAAAATTGTGGTGTCTGCATGGGGCTCACAAGCGTCATCTGTGTCCCTGGTCCCTGGGTTGAAAGAGTCTCTGTGATACCTGCCATGGTTGACCAAAGAGAAGAAACAGATTAGTACTGATTATCCACAAGCCACTCCTTTCCCATCAAGTCATATTTTTTTCAAAATTTAAAAAGCTCCAAGGTGCATACCATGTGATTTATCATTCTATGTAAACTTGTTCTTGTAGACTGCAAGGACTCGACATGTCAGACATAGACACTGTACAGAGGACTGCAAGAAAATCGTGTTCACAGATGTGCCAACTGATGTAAGTTTTTAGTTACTGAAAGAGGAGAATTTTTAAATTTGATCTGCGATTTAACGGAAGAAAAAATTTAGCATGTTTTAGAGGATTTTGTTTTGGTAAGTTTTTGTGTGTGTGTGTGTGTGTGTGTGTGTGTGTGTGTGTGTGTGTGTGTGTGTGTGTGTGTGTGTACCTGTTTGTCAATACCTGTTTAGAGAGTTGACTCTGAAGAGACCACAGCCCCGATGTGATCAGCTGGCTATACACATGATTTGATATTTTGTTGGGTTTTTCTTTTTTTTTTAAGATATGAACCAACTAGTAGAATCCATTGAATGACCTAAGTATCTGATTTGTTGTATCCTGTGATAACTGATTTCCCATGCTTGGATTCTTCTATCCAAATCTGGTCAAGGGTAATGGCCTCTCATTCTTACAGAAAAATAGAATATATGTGTACATCTGATTTTGTGTTTGACAGAGATGATGTTGTCCTTCCGTACACATTTCACAGGGATGTTATGGACCATGTGTACATGTTTCACAGATGTTAGTGTCCTTCTGTACAATTTTCACAGATGTTATTGTCCTTCTACATATATTTCATAGAGATGTTATTGTCCTTGTATACATGTTTCGCAGAGATCTTATTGTCCTTCCACACTTGTTTCACAGAGATGTTATTGTCTTTGTATACAAGTTTTGCAGAGATGTTATTGTCCTTCCATGTGTTTCACAGAGACATTATTGCCTGTGCACACGTATTTCACCAAGATATTACTGTTGTTTATACAGGTTTCACAGTGGTTTATAGTCCATCTATGTAAGTTCAGTCTGGACAAACAGTAATGATGTTGTCTGCCCACTCCAAAGAGAATCTTTTGGTGTGGATCTCTCCTTGTTAATGACAGATCTCTTGAAGGTGAACTGTCAAAAGTTAGCATCTGTTCATGAACAAAGCAATGGTGGTAGTGTGGCCAGCCATCAGCAGATTTCCAAGAGTTTCATCCAGCCTTTTGGGAAAAAAAACAAAATAAAACAGGATTGGCAAATTCCTGCTCACTGCTTTGGCGAGTGGAACTGCAAGACACAGGCCTTTTTTCACTTCAAGGGAGCTTACTACATCCCTGTCCTGCCTACGCACAGAGGCCTGGTCGTCGTAGTCGAAGTACCCTGTTGCTTACAGCAACTGTGTCAGTGTTGCACATGTCTAGGGGTATGTTACAGTCAACATTACTAGTTCACCAGCACAAGAAGAGAACAGACTTCTTCAGAGGATGTAATAAACTCTACAATTTAAGAATAAAGTGAGTCTCATCAAGGGGACATAAGAATGATGTGACTCTCCTCATACTGGGGTAATCAAATTTGACATGTAATGGGGGCTGTAATATAGCTCAGTTGGTAGAGTGCTGGGTTCACAATCTTGAGATTGCCGGTTTGAATCTCCGCAAGGTCATTTTGATTCCAAAGGATTATTCCCACAGAGTTTGCATTGGTTTGGACTCCATTTCTCAAAAATTCTTTCAAATGAAACTGTAAACCAAGATTCCGTGTGTGAATGCATGCATAACATCTTGTACTCATGTAAAATCCCATCACCAGCTTTTGGAAGAGAAGGCCAGTTTGGCTGTTGGTATGGATGACACGTTACACTCAGCATGCACCCTGCATGAAACATTGAAGAATGAAGAAGTGAATGATATTGACTGAATGATTCGGGGAAACAACTGAATGAAGCGCCAACAGGCAGTTCTTCAGTCGGCTCTATCCAGATAGGCAGCCCGTTGTGTAAAGGAGAGTGTGGATTGTAAAACTGTCCAGAGCTTGGTCTTTAGCAAAGAGTAGGTTCTATATAAGTATTCTTAATACTAATGTAGAGCGGTGATTATTTACGGTTACAAGGACTTGAACCTCTGTGAAGAGGTGTTGAATTTATCAAATAAACATGTGATAGCTCTAATTGGGATTTTCTTCTTATTTCCCCCCATTTTTCTTTGCAAAAAAATAAATTGGTCAGGAAAGTTAATCAGTAAAGTGGTTGTCCTCCCATAGTCAACTCCAGAAACAATTAAGATCATTAGTTTCATCAAAACTGACAATAGGTTAAAATAATTAGTATGATTCATTAGTAGGGGACTCTGAAGAGGTTTGAAATAAAGGTGGTTGGTGTTTTGGATGCTCATACTTAAATGAGTTGCAAGATGCACTGGGGGCATGTCCTCCCGACAGCAACCACCTCTGTAATGCTCCAAAAACAGGTCTTTTACTAATACAGGCAGTAACACACACACCCCATCTCCTTTCCCCTCCAGCCGTTGGGGTCGGGGAGCTGTTTGTTTTTGTAGGGATGGTGGTGTATGGAGGGTGAGGGGTAAATGTGAAAGTAGCCTGGCTTCAAGCTAGCCAGGCCCTGAGATGGACAACTCGGTGTCTTACCCAGGGAGTCTTTTTCTTTTTTTTTTTTTTTTTTTTTTTTTAAATTCTGTCAAAACTTTTTTTTTTTTTTTTACCCAGGGAGTCTTGCTTCCTGCTGAATAATCCTTTCAAGAGCCACCACCTCACTGTCTGGTCAGGAGTGCCAGCTTTCAACTGGACAACTCTTAGAGAGCTATCACATTGAGAACAGTCTGACTTAAAACTGGGCAAATCTGACCTTCAGTTAACCCTTAGAAATGCCATTACACCCCGCGTCAAGTATTCAGGATTTTATTTTTACTTTTTTCATTTTGTTTCGCTTAGTTTCTATCCATTAAAGCTGAGAATGATCAGTCTTCTGATAGGTTGAGTGTGGTTTAAAACTGGATTACTCTTTGCTGTCAGCCTAGCAGCATTACGAACTGATAGTATATTGTTTTTTTATCTGGCTTGTCCAGATTCTAGAGGGATAAATCTTTGAAAGGCATCACCAGAGCATCATTCGTGTTGAGAGGATAACATGGATGGAAGGGAGGTGGGCTGGGGAGTAGATGGGCTAGATACATCACTTGTTGGGAGCAGCTAATAGAGTTTGGAGGAGGAGGACGGTGGGAACACTTTATAATGCGAGATTTATGCTTATTTGTGAACAATGATTATCATGCTGTCTTGCTCCCACCCCCATCCCCTTCACCTCTCTCTCATTTCTCTCTCTCTCTCTCTCTATCTCTCTCTTACTAGATTTCCCCAGCCTCTCCCCAACTTTCTTTTCATTCCCTCTTAACAGGCAGAATTATCAAATTATTCAACTTCAACTTTCTTTCTTTCTTCATTCATTCTCTAACACACACACACACACACACACACACACACACACACACACACGTGCATGATCTCTCTCTCTCTCTCTCTCTCTCTCTCTCTCTCTCTCTCCCATTTGTGCTGGTGATATAATTTTTGCTTTCATCTCTGGTACAAATTGTCACCAGCGACAGCCTGTAAGGCTATCATATTGGTGTGCCTCCCACTGACCAATCTTCAGAACCTGTTGCACCAGGGGTTTAGAACAGTTGCCTCGCGCAACGAATTGAGTAACAGCTGGAATCCAAGTGCATTTCACTTAAAACAAGAATGAGCCATAGCTGATGTCCAATGCCAATGCACTCTCAGCTTGATAAAAATCTGTTTTCAGCTGAATTATGCCTTTGTTTTCCGTCTTTTGATTTTCTCGCTTTTATTTGTTGTTTGCCTTGCGTGAAGAAAAACAAGAGAGTGAAATACACCTTGCTTCTTAATGCCTATAGTTATTTGTCATCCATTCATTCAGAAGTCTAGAGTGGTATTGTGGAAAAAGCAGGCCTATTACTAGTTTAAATTATTCCTAAGTATAATAACAAAAAAGTTTTTTGTTTTATTCATTTGGCTTGTAGGGCGCAAAGTACACATTCCAGAACTGTAGTTTGACCTGATTTTAATATGCAGGCTACACCAGCATCTCGGTGTTATATACTTTATTATCTGAAAATATTTTGATACGTCTTATATACAATTAGTGTATGTTTGCCCATTGTTTGTCTATAGTATTTAATGTTGTATCGTCCTGGTGATTAAACGACACGAACATGTGCAGATGCCCACACCCCTGCCTTACAAAAAGTCAGACAGTACATTCAGTTACTACAAATGTAGGCATATTTAGCCAGGTGTGCTTTTCCTCCATTACTAAATCATATGAACAAAAGTAGTGAATACGCCAATAGAGTGATCATATGTAAATGAATAAATCATCAGCCATCCTACCAGCAAAGCATATTCCTCTGAAGTGAAGAACAGAAGACTGGCGAGTCCGATAGGATTTAGGGTTTTGGGGGGTATTTTGATTTCCAAGATGAAGATGTTAAAATTGCTGTCGCAATCATGGCAGTTGTGCATATGTGTCACTGGTAACTCTGAATAATGAAAAATAGAAGCGTAGACTGGGTTGTTTAAAGAAAAACATGTTGGAGTTAAATCGTCTTAAAGATGTATTGCAGGGATGAACAACAGAAAATTGCATCAGTGCGAACAAGAGACACAAGTTTTGCTGTACAAGTGTTCTGTGGATATTTACTTGACTAATGAATAATGATTCTTTTCATGTACAACAGACAGTATCCACAGTGGTTTAGGACATGGGACGAGAGTGTTTTCCACAAACGTTGACAAATCAGAATCAGCTCCAATAACGGTGTGAAAGGAGAGTTCTCCCTTTAACATTCTGATGATGGGTAATGGTGGGACAGATGTTCGATGAAGCACGTGATCCCTGACAAGATGACAATGGAAAACATTATATTGCCACAGTCAGAATACACCTGGCGCAGTTTACACACAGGGGTGTGGTGGAAAAACTGTGTGATGGCCTGAGCCGTATGTTCACCCAGAGCACAGTCCATGAGGTCAGCGGTTGATGCCGAGGCCAGTCTGCACATGCTGCCGATGCCATCCTGCACCAGCTGCTGTTCTTCCCAAGTCAAGGTTCATGGCTATCTCGGTGAACAACGAGGCTGAAAGCTATAAACATGCATGCAATAGGCATGTGTGTGCACACACGCACGCACACACACACACACATTTGGGTGCGCGAATCCAGACACACGCACATATATTCTGTAATGTGGGGGCAATTCTGGATTGTCAGTGTGTTTGTGGAATTTCAATTTTGCTCACCAATTCCAGTTCCAGATCGCAGTGGCCTGCGAGAACAATTCAGTTTAGTACCGTCAGAACGGCTTTGTATGACACTTTTGTAAACAACAAAATCAAAACATAAAGACTGCATGAAGGGATGGAAGAGATGTACTGGTTTTCTTGAAGTTTCAGGATACTGACGTGTTGTGGGTGACTTGAAAGAGCGACCTTGGTTTACAGTAATTTTTTCCCTTGAGGCTGTGATGATATGATTATTCTTGAGAGAAGGAGATTATCCCCCCCCCCCCCCCCCCCCCCCGCGCCTTCCCTCCCTTCTTTCATTAGGAACATAATTATGTTGTTGCTGAAAGTCCCAGCTTCACGTTGTGTATATAAGAACTTGTTCTAAGAAAATTTCGTAACGAATGCACAGTAAAGGATAAAGAGGAAGGTGGTGGTGAAGGGAGAGGGGACGGGGGAACAACACCCAGCAGCAATGCGGGAGTGAATTTTAAAGTTAGCAAAGGCTCCTACAGGTTATTTGAAAGTTTCAAACTTTTTTTTGGCAGTTGAGTATCAAAGCGTAGAACAGTGTAAAGACCTTTCCAGGACCACTTTTAAAATAAACGCTTTAGTCTAGCAAAGAGGGACAGACGAAACCTAACAATATTGTACGATATATACTCGACTTTGCCTCACGCCCACGCCAGTTTTAAGAAACGCTCGCTCTACCTCTTCCACTCAGTTACAAGGTGGATTTCATCTAAGGGACAGGCTGGCAGCACTGAAATGTAAAATTCTGGGGATAAAAAAAAAAAAAAGGGGGGGGGGGGGGGGGGGGGGGGGGGGGGGGGGGGGGGTGGGGGGGGCTAGGAAAGAAACAATTTCTTTCACCAGTATGCATTTGTAAACAAATCACTGATTTAAAATCCGCCTCCTGCAGTCCTTTCTTCACCACCAGTAAAAGGTGTGACTGGCAATTTTGTTTTTTCAACATACTTCTGTTTGATGTCCCAGTAAGACCGTACATAGTGATTAATGCAGCAAAACGAACGAAAGATTAGATCCAATATTTTTTCTGTACATTTCGAAGTATATGAGAAGAAATAAAAGACGTTAACACTGCTTGCAAGGGCGGCCGATCACTGGGATGGGGATGAGAAAAAAAAAATCCTTTGCAATTGAAACGAATGGCTGGCTACTTACTTTTTGTTTGCTCATTGTGATTCAAATTGAAAAAAAACAATTGTTTTTCACAAAGCACAGCTGTACATATGCATGCCCACACGATGTAAAGGATATGGTGGCTGTCAAGCCCCAGATGGGCTAACAGACACGGGATGACGTCTTCCAGCAGCTGTCGGTTGAGCAGCGAGCAGAAATGGCCGTGCATCTTTGCTGCTAATGGTCGGCACAGCAACTGCACTCAGTGTTTGACATGTCTTCTCACTGATAGTAATGCATTTAAGATGAACTCATGTGAACACAGAAGTGTTACGTAACGCGCGCACACACACGCACACACAGATGACGGTGAATTGCAGCACATTCGAAAGGGTATTTAGAAAGGCCTAAACCTTTGAGAACAGGGAAAGGACGGTTAATTTAGTGAGTGAAACGTTATCATCGTATTTCTTGAGACGGTATCATGGTGGATCAAAACTGAGCTTCCAGAAGCAGGAATGGACATTCAAAGTTTTTGACCCACAATACTGGAGCTGCCAGCAGTTTGGCAGCGTTTGAAAGGGATGTACCTCTGGATGTTATTCTACGGTCTGAAGGCTGACCAAGAGAAAAGCATTCACTAAGTACATCTGCAAACCAGTACAAAATCCAAAGTCAGTCAGAAATCCCTGGGCAAGTTTGACAGTAAAGTTCTATACATGTACTAGCTCGTGGTCTCCTTGGCTTAATTATCATTCGACAGTCGCTAAACGATGTTAGAATATTAAAAGAGACTTGTATCTGGAAGGGGAAGTTTAATCGAGATGATTTAGAGTTTCGTAATGACCATTATCCTGGAACGCACACACACACACACACACACACACACACACACACACACATTCAGAAAAATTTATACCGAGTCTCTTACTTCGCTGTAGCATGTAAATCACAGTATGTTCACATAGTTATTCACAACTTTTGTTGCAATAATTCAAGGAACAATTCGATCTTAACCATTTTTATCAAATATCTTTAATTTTGCAGCTTGCAAGTATAAGTCTGATTTACCTTCAACAACATTTACCTTGGCAGTGTCTACCATGGCGGCGGCAGCTTCAACGGCAGTTTGAACAAGGATAACTTGAAGCTGAGATGCCAGATAGCTGTCAAACATACAATGTGATTGTGTATGCATAGATTCACAAGCACTCGCGTATGAAACTTCGTGCAGAATCGTTCTCATACTCATCATACTGTCAACGCTTGATCCGGTCTTTCGATGTGATATCCGCAGTGTTATTGATGAGGTTCGTCAGTTGCAAAGAAGAAGTCTGTTCAAAATTAAGAGTTCTATTTTCATTACACTGTACATATTGATGCAGTGAAGTAATACGGAATTCATATTTTAAAAGTTTGAGTATTGTGACGGCATGCAGGAACAGAAGCAGGAGAATAAACGTTGTGCTTCGAGACTGCAAAACGTCTGGAACGACCAAGTTACAGCTTAACAGATTTGCTCCAAAAACCCTTAGGCCTAGTGAGGGGACAGAAAAACTGCTGGGTCTGATTTCTTCTGCAACAGAACGTCGCTCCAGCGATGTAAATGCTTTTCTCCTAATCTGTGGCTGGCTGGCTGTTTACCGCCTTTTTCAGATCTAATGCCACAACGTGAGAATGGTTCGACCAAAAGCAAGTAAGGCAGCAACAGACATCTCACAAACCCGAGTAGTGTTCACTTGGATTGTTCCGTGAACTTGCCTGAAGAAAATCTTAAGAGGTCGAAACGCGTCGTGTTTTGTCTTGTGATTCGTTTGTCTACGTTTTTTTTTGGCGGTACACTATCACAAACATTTAAAATTCGTTTTGAAATATCGGTTGATTTGCACATCGACCAAATCGGGGCTGATGATAAGCGTTGAACACTGTAAGTACTATGATGTCATGGACATCAGAATTCTATCTCGGCCAGTTACAGTCATTCAGAAGCAAATGCCCTGAGCTTTACACTCTCAAATAATCCCATTTGCCATTGTTTTCACACACACACACACACACACACACACAAACCAAACATGCTCCCCCAATTTTTTAAACTTCATCGTTGAAACCCAGCTTTTCTTTCTCTCGATCAAAACATATACTGTCTTTATGTAACAGTCAAGGCGGTGTCATTCTGGTTACATTTAAACTAGAATGGAATGTTTCCAACAATAAATGGAGAGGAAATGAACTGGATATCTGTTTGTCTCCCTGTAAACTAAATCATCAGTGCACATAACTGAATGAATGAATTACTTTAATCTGCGCACAGAGGGGGGGGGGGGGGGGGGGGGGGGGGGGGGGGGGGGGGCTGGAGAGTGGAGAGAGGGGTAGGGGGCTGGACTGGGAGAGTCACTTACCGTGTCTGAATTTCTGCCAGTAGACTGAATGTCTTGTCGCACATGTCACGGGAAACGAGGACCAGGAAGCAATGACAATGTACTTCGACGAACCTTCCAACACTGTCTCAACATACGCATGAGTTAAATACTATATTTTCATGTTCATTGATGAATAGCCGTTAGTGCCATATATTTCTCTTCACATCAGTAATCAAAGCTTCCCATTGTCAGCAATCGCCAAATGATTGATGGCCAGTTATTGCTCTGTGCATATCTTAGAAGTTGGGGTTTTGTTTGTTTTTTTTTTTTTTGATGACGCATGTTATTCAGTCACATTGTATAGTCACCAGCTTTCACGGGTTGTAAACATTACACGCATACATAACTACATAGCACTTAAAACAGATCTGAAACACACACACACACACACACACACACACACACACACACACGTGTGTGTGTGTTTACGCGCGCGCACGCCACATCTGCATGCGCGAGAAAGCTATTTACAGAAGGGTGTAGAGCAATTTGAACATTGAAGTCACGGCGTAAACGGAAATTTACATTGAATTCTTTCACTCGGGTAAGTGTTAAAAAATATTCAAGGAAAGGCGAGAAAGTAAGCTTCTTGCTTTCAAAACGAGTCGGATAGTAGAATTTGAAATTTTCTAAAGCATAGTGATAATACGCATTTCGCATAGTGATAATACGCATTTCATAGTCAAATAAATTAGAATTTCAGTGATGAAGCCTGGATTACGTAAAGGAATAAACGAAGGTCTGGTTGTTGGTATCTAAAGCTTCATTTACATGAACAACCTCTAAATAGGAGAGCAAACACAGAGCAGACATTCTTTGTCTACAAAAGTACCGAGTGACCGTGGCCACAAAGTACGTCTGTTTGTGGTGCCATATTCAAGTTCCTCTCATGGAGTTTCCGCTCACTAAAACGAACTCTCTCTCTCTCTCTCTCTCTCTCTCTCTCTCTCTCTCTCTCTCTCTCAGTCACACACACACACACACACACACACTGAATGAATCAACATTCAGCCTCGTCATGCATAAACTATAGAATATGACACACACACACTACCTTTGTATTAAGGCTGATTGTTTTTGAGGTAAATCCGCTTGGATCCAGTAAGCCGGAGTGACAGTTAAGTAGAAATATGCCACACTGGACATGGGGAAGATTACACTGCTTTCCATGGAGGTTTCCGAGACTGAAACATACGGCACCATTGTTGATCCATTCTGAGAACTATGTTAAATAATTTCTTTTTTGATTTAAATCAAAGCAGGATAGAACCATTCAATGCTCATTGGATGCACACACGTGCATCCTGACACACGTCGGTATGAGTCTTTCCTACAGACACTTAAAAGTCATTTATTGTAGTGAATGGCAGCTTTCAAATCTATGACAGGAAATTAACTCATGACTGGTTATGAGTAAACACATTTGTGACATCCACGTCTGACATCATAATATGTTGTAGGGATGATCTACATTCTCCAAATGTGTATATTTCTTCACAATTTTAGGAAATACACCTACTTCCTGTTTCATGACAAACATATGAGCGTTGATTTGTAAAGCATCACCATGAACTTCAAGGACAAAGTAAACACCGTTTAGTTAAATATAATCAGATTGGAGATCCTTTCACGTTCAATGAACTCAACGGCTCGTCTTCAGTTTTCAGGATAGTTCTGGTCCAAAAAAAAAAAAAAAAAAAAAAAAAAGTCGAAAGCTTCCGACATATACACAGGCTACAATATGCTTTAACAGAACACATACATTTCTGAAGTTTTGTTTTGGTTTGTTGATAGAAAACATTGATCGAAGCTTCCCTTATTCGCGCGCAAAATGCTTTAATAGAACACATATGTTCGTGTTTTTTTGTTGTTGTTGTTGTTTTTTAGAAAAAGATTTGAATAGAAAGCATTGATTGAAGGCTCCTCACAAATGCACACCCAAAATGCTTTAACACATAAAACTTTTTCTTTTTTAATTTTGTTGGATAGAAATCACTGACTGAAGGCTTCCCATATGCACACAATTAATACTTTAACAGAACAGGTAACACTTTCTTAATCTTTTGGGGGGTATCGAAAACATTAATTGGATGATCCACACACAAAATGCGTTAAGAGGAAACAGGGTGGGGTTTTTTTTTTTTTGTTTTTGTTTTTTTTTAAAGTAGAAAACATTAATCGGAGGTTCCCATGTATCACACACAAAATGTTGTAATAGAACGCATAAATAGTTTTTTAACGGTTTTTTTTTTTTTTTTTCGTTTTTTTTTTTTTTCAACAGAAAACGGTCACTGGGGGCTTCCCACATGTACACATGAAACACTTAAATAAAACAAATGATTTTGTTTTTTAAGATTTTCAGGATAGATAATATTCATTAAAGGCTTACGTCACGTACAAACACAAAAAAAAAAAACGCCAATAGAACATATAAAACGTTTATCTTTTTAATTGCCTATGAGACAAAACATTCATGAAGGAGAGGCAGAGAGACAATATTACTTAAAAAAAAGATATTTGATCGCTCTTCTATTCTCACACATAATTATTTACTTCGTACTTTATTTCATCACTTATTGCCATTATTATCGTTTTTGATATGGTCATTCTACCTGTGTATTTGTAAAGTCTATCCAAGGAAACGGATTACCTGGTTGGCAGCACTATGTTTCTCTTTCCCTACAAACGCAGCGCCAAAGGAAAGCGCCTGTGGGTTGAATCTAGGTCTAGGACATATTCAGGATCCCGTCAATATAACTAGTCTTATAGGCCTAATTGGTGGGCAGCTTCGCTCGTTTTTATTTTTGTTTTGTTTTGTTTCCAGAGAAATGCCAAAAAAGATTCACTAATAGCGACTGTACATCACAGACTCCCCCCTCGCCCCCCCCCTCTCTCTCTCTCTCTCTCCTTTAATGGGAGAGAGAGAGAGAGAAATGGAAAAAGAAGGAGGGGTGCAAGCTGTTGACATGTTTTAATAAGAATAGATCTCTCTCTCTCTCTCTCTCTCTCTCTCTCTCTCTCTCTCTCTGTTACATTTCAGACAGTGTACAACGTGGTGTCATCAAAGAGGCTGCCACTAAGGGTAAGACCATTAAGTAGGCGGCACCTCAAATGTTTTCTCCGCACGTGTTGCAGTGCGACAGGTGTTTCTGTGACGCCCATCTGCGATGGTCTTCAGTGATTTTAGTATTTCACGGTGGACGGCAATTGCGTCATGGTTCGTGCGTTTAGTTCTGAATTTGACTTCGGTCATAGTATGGCCTGTGATACCAAGGAGCTGACTCGCAGTGCAACGGGTTTGATGATTGTCGATTGATGTCAGTTGGAGGGGTGAGGGGAAGGGGAGGAGGACCGTTGCTTCTTCTCACCACATACTGACAAATATGTTCGTAAATCCTTTCGCTAATGTTGTCTCCTTTTTATTTTTTATGTCTTGGGTACAAACAAATTGACAATAATATTTTCAGTTTCCACTCTCCAGTCTCGTGCTTTAGATCGATCGGTGGTACGACAGCACGCACTGAAAAAATAAAATGCTGAACGCCTTTGCCCTTGGCGAAGGTAACCCACGATGGTTCTGCCACCGCTCGCCCGGTTATGGAGATTCGGGTCTGCTTCATGTTGTCACGACTTGGCGAAGGGTGTAGTTCAGAGTCGTTTTCAATGTCACCGCATCAGAGAAGATTCTCGTAAACCAAATCGTTTCAACTGCAAACCTGCACCGTCCACTCATCAGTTCAATTCAGCATGGCGACTCGTTTGGAATAGTTTGTTTCTCTCGTTTCAACATAAAGATCAGAAATATCGACAGTAAACAATTGTATGATGCTTGAAAGTTGACGGCTGCAGGTGGAATGTTACATTATAAAGTCATTGACTAAATCAAGGTGTCTATACTGCTCTAAATGTGCAGCACATTTAAAAAAAAAAAAAAAAAAAAAAAAAAAGACGACAGCTGAAAAGTACATGATGCGCAAAACTCCAGAGAGAGAGAGAGAGAGAGAGAGAGATAGAGAGAGAGAGAGAGAGAGAATAGTTTATTTCTCCCCGAGTGAATTTTATGAGAGGACAGATTATAAGGATAAATGAAATGGACTTAGTCCTACGGTTTTGCCATAATTTTTGCAACAGTGATTCCCCCGGAGACTCTGTGTGTGTGTGTGTGTGTGTGTGTGTGTGTGTGTGTGTGTGTGTGTCACGATTTGCAATTTACCCAGTATACCCAATATTTTCCCTCATTTTGTCGTTCACCACCACCACTGCCACCACACACCTCAGGCGAACTGTAATGTATGTGTATGCGGGTATAAGGGGGCAAAAGTGTGAGACAGGTGGATAGAGGGGTGAACGGTGGGGGGAAGGGGGGGGAGAGGAAAGAACCAATGAATGTACCTCTGATTCTCAGCTTGTGATACGCCAGAGACGTAAAACACAGGGCTTCCGGAAAGGGATCGATTCACAATGACCGGCATGGTTGGCGTCTCTTGTGTTTTCTGTCTGACAGGCATACACAACAACCATTTCACCATGTCACTTTGAAAAAACAGACCAACCTGTCAGGGAATCTGCCACGCTGTTCCAGGCCATGGTTATAACAGTGCATATATAGCAATAATAATTGTAATGATGAGAAGAATGCATTACATTAAAATGATAACATGACAATGAAATGTATATGGGACTGTTTACACAATTTACAAGTTCGCAGCAAAGTGAGTCTAATCATCCTTTTCGAGTGAGATGACGATGCTCTCTCTCTCTCTCTCTCTCTCTCTCTCTCTCTCTGTGCGTGTGTGTGTGCTTACGCGCGCGTGTGTGTTTGTGTGTGTGTGTGTGCGCGCGCGCGAGCTGACGTGTGTGTGTGTGTGTGTGTGTGTGTGTGTGTGTGTGTGTGTGTGTGTGTGTAGCTTTAACATGGGTAATTATACGCTGCAATTCTACATGCAAAAATCTAACAAAATCTTAACTGGCAAAGCAATAGGTGCTATCAAGACAATGTCAGCCATCTCAGCAAGAAGGCCTCACAAACTGTTAAAGTCATGAATGTGTTATTCAAAATTTGGGAATGTTTTCAATATATCACAATGAGGTTCTTCTTCCGTCAATGTCGATCGATGGCCCCGACATGGCCCTGTGCGGATGACTGCCTTAAAATAATATGTGTAGTCATCAAAGACGTCATATTTCATTACATACGATGTGGTGTGTCTGCAATGTTTCAGTTGTTTGATGCCTTGTGATGCTATGTGGCGTAGCATGTTGTTGTAATGAATGACGTCGCGCGTGCTGCTAATTGTCATGCTGTGTGTGTTGCTGTGTGTTGTGTGTTCTTACATATGAAGTTGTGTGGTGTGTATTGATGCTGTGTGAAGTTATGCGATGCTGTATATTGTTATATGTGATTTAGTGTGTTACAATGTGTTATGATACTCTCTCTCTCTCTCTCTCTCTCTCTCTCTCTCTCTCTCTCTCTCTCTCGGACTTGAGTTGGGAACAGAAACGAAACCAACCCGAAGGAAAAGGAAGATGTTTTTTTTTTTTTTTTTTTTTTAATTAAAACGAGTGTAAAGGCAATTTCTAAACCTTTTGCAATTTACATATTTGAGCGTATTCATTCCTCTACTGACACTGTGACGGAAGATTCTACGTAGATTTTTTTTTGGCTTTTTTTTTTTTCCTTTGTAGGGGGGTAGTACTGCTTTCAAAAATCAAAATTTTGAATGATAACCTTTTTTAACTGTGGATCTGGACAGAAATGAAACGCATCTATTAAAGACTTTTCGAAAATTTTGTCACACTATGATGACTTAGCCTACTTACATTGTGTTTTTAATCCGGGGCGATGTCGAAAGTGTAGGTTTTTTTCCCCCCGAAGACTCATTGATAAGCTAATGGGCTACAAATGTCCTGTGTTCCACATTAGGGTATATTGTCTGCTTTTTCAGTGTATGTTTGTGTCATATGCTACAACTGTAGAGAAAGAACGGAAGAAAGAAGAAAGGAAAAGAAAAACAAAGAACCCTGCCAGAATCAGACTGTTTCAGAGATTCACATCTACATTTCCCTCTAAGCTAAACAAATGGCATATAATCAAATGTCAAAAAGGCAATTTGTTCTAAGTATGTTCATTTGGATTTTTTTTTCACCAAGTTCAGTATACCAATACGTCCGTTTAAATTATCCATTGCGCATTAACTGAGTGTAGATGCTGTCAAAAATATCATGCTTACATGCGACCAGATGTGTGTACTCGCAGCTGTGTGTGTGCGTGTGTGTGTGTGTGCGCGCGCGCGCGTGTGTGTGTATGTATGTGTGTGTGTGTTTGTGTGTGAGTGTTTGTATGTACGTGCGTGAGTGTGTGTGTGTGTGTGTGTGTGTGTGTGTGTGTGTGTGTGTGTGTGTGTGTGTGTGTGTTTTGCGCGCTAGAATTAT
>JADBJO010001556.1:20000-42500 GCA_016801955.1 Conus betulinus | reverse complement strand
TTCAAAGGGGAAGAATACGAATTCCCAGAGGTGGGATGGAACTGAAGTAGTCATCGAATTTGTTTTGAAACTTGGGGTTAAAAACACAGTCACATGCAGGGTTTTGGGGGTCAGAGGATAGATTCAAACAGTAGTTCAAGGTACGTTTCAGCCGACGATTCGAGAGAGATGGTTCGCCTGTCTCAGCATACAGGATACAAACAGGGGTGATGCGGAATGCAACCAAGCAGAGTCGAAGCCCTTGATGGTGGATGGGGTCAAGACTTTTCAGGTACGAAGGATGATGAGTTCTGTTGAATGATGGAGGCCAGCAGATTGGCACAACTTGTTTGTCAGTTATCAGAGCATCGGCAAGTTTCAGGTGATGAATTTATTGGTTTGTTTTTCTTCCCTTTGATTTTCTTGATGAAGTTCCAGACTTTCTTCTCGAACTTTTTAATGTCAGCCCAGAGCAGAAGTTTCTCCAAGACTGACGTTTACAAATTTTAAAAGTGGCACAGAGTTTTTGATGGTCTCGAGCATTGGGAGCTAAAGGTCTTTGGAATACCCAGTGCTGAACCCGTTTGCAAATTTTGAGATTTGTTGGCGGTCAAAACTGAACAGAGTTTATCGCAACAAATCGGAATACAGGTTTTTGCAGACTTTATCAAAGTATTAGAGATTCTGCTGGGTCTTGACTTTGAAGAATGTCAGTTTCATGGAGCTCCTTTGAAAGATTTGCAGGAAAGAGATTCCAGTTGGCTTTCTTATGTAATTTAGGTGTTGTGGAACGAGGCATTCTCAGTTGTTATGGGCTTTAACAAAACGGGAAAATGGTCACTTCCATGCAGATCATTATGCATACAGAACACGGCAAGAGACACTCGCACACTACCTGACTTTTTGCCTGACCGTTTTAAGTTGGCCTACAGCCCTGTCGCACTTTTTACCCACTTTGCCCGTATACCCCGCGACATGTGTTTCAGTCTACAGAAGCGCCTGATATCACCTAGGATACCGGGCCAGTAGTACTCCCCCCGCGTCACTTTCTTTTGAGTGGCCTTCTTACTGAGATGGCCCAAGGCTGATGTGACATGTCTTTTAGACATCATCACCGCCTTCCTGCGTTGCCTAGGACTGACAATCTGCTTTTTCATCTTCCCCGACGTCAAATTTCTAAACATACCGAACAGTAACCCATCTTCAATCTTAAACACGATTGTTACTTTCTTAATATGTTTCTTCTGCCTTGTGTGAGCAAAACCAAACAGTTTTCTAAGCGTGTAATCGCCCTTTTGTTCTGCCCGTCATAGAGTTGGGTTAGTTAATCTCACTGGACACGCTCTGTTGCCTTCTGGAGTGTGTGACTGCCTGGACCCTTTCTCTCTCTGTGATTGCTTTTCTCTGATTCAACACAAAAATCAGGGTTGTGGTCTTGGTGATCATGTGCCCCTGGGATGTTCCCGATTACCACGTCACACATCAGCTTTAGGACGGCCAACCCCTGAACAATCCCAATATAAAATGGTGTATCAATGAATAGCTTGGCTGTTTTAAAATCTGATACTGTTCCATCAATTTGATTAAACTTCTGTGTTTTCTGTGAATTGTCCCTTCTTAACCAGGGATCTTTCACTATCACACCTGTGCACCCAGAGTCTCTAATGACACTAACCACATTTTCTTCTACTCTGCCTTCGTGCACCTCTATGTTATCTCCTAAATATGTGAAACACACATCACAATCCAGACAAAACGACACTGTCAGTCTCTGCCACCTCCAGTACTTCGGCTATTGTTGTAGCATCTTTTTCCTTGATGTGTATTGTGAGGCCTGGCCCACAACCATCAAGTATCTGTTCCTTCATCATCAGTGTCCCGAGGCCTTAAAATCACAGTCCACTCCACTGAGTTCTACCCACTTGTTAAAGTAGTGATCCAGTCTAACTCCGAACTGTGTGTAGCTCTCACCCTGTTCAGTTTTCGCCTCACGAAACTTTCATCTCAATCCTCCTTTAGTTTAAATCATAAGCCGTTAGTACTGCTTGTTTCACCTTGTCAAAATGCCTTTGTTCTTCTTTAGGTAAGGTAGAAACAGTGTGTAGCGCACAGCCTGTCAACAAGGCAGACAGGTTTATAGCCCAGTCATCCTTGGGCCACCCTCTCGTGTTCAGCAAACGATTCAAACCGACTGATATAGGCATCGATTGAATCAGTATCTTCGCTGAAAAGTGGGGGTTTTAGGTCTGGGTGCGGAATTTATTCTGCGACCCACTGACTCAGAAGTGGTGTCTATTTCATTACGATTTTCAGATTTTATTCTTTCCAACTCAGTTTGTTTGGCTAAAATCCCTGATTCCGCTTCTGCTCTTGCCCTAGCAGCTGCACTGTCTGCCTCTGTTTTAGCCTTCAACGCAGCAGTTTCAAGTCTAAGTCTCTCGGCCTCGGCATCTGCTCTCGATTTGGCAGCTGCACTCTCTGCATCTGCTCTTGCGCTGGCAGCTATACATTCTGCATCTGCTTTAGCAGTTTCTGCCTCTAGATTTCTTGACAGCTGCAAAATGTTCCTTTTCAAACTTCCTCCTTTCAGCCCTTTCCTCTTTCTCAGTCTTTTGCTGAGTTTCTGTGAACTTACGCAGTTCATCTCCTTTATATCCTAGTTTCTCTCCGAAACTCATCAGTTTCTCAATGGGAGTAAAACTTTTCTTCAGCCATGTAAAAAAATGTGTTTTTGCACCACTAAAACGGTTAAGCCTATTAACCCGGTAAAAAAATTCGTAAACCGTCTATCTGTTTAATGCTGTGAGTACACCAACATGTAGTAGTGTTCCTATCACAAAGGAGCCTTAATCTTAAACCACAACTTCTGCGAGAGCTAAGACTAGAACCTTGATATTCGTTTCTCTGAACGACCTTTGATGGAACCACCCAACACGTAAGTCAATACTCAACACTTAATGAACTAAAGGAAATGATTAGAAAGAGCTAATCATAATTGCCTTTAGTGGGCGCTTTGTCCCAGTATTACTCTAGCACTCTCTTTGTTTCCCTCCTGAGACTAATTTGGGCCATGCAATCCTGGCAGGCTCACCACTTTGTCCAGGATGGGGGAAATTGTGATGGTATTGCTTAGGCGCACTAAGCTAATGTATTTATTAGTCAAGCTTAAAACACCAAGGTTATCTCTGCACTCATACACGCATATGCGCACTCTTGCACCCACCAAACATTCATCTCTCTATGGGAATAGAATGTCACGCATTCGTTACTCTCCTAACACGACTGACAACAAGAAATACGATTTCTATGCTACTTAGAATTACACATGAAAAGTCTAATCACATAAAACGGAATGATCAAAACATAAAAGATCAATACTTCCTAATCCCGGGTTACAGTGAAATAGCTTCCTACCTGGCCAGGTTTCCACACACACACACACACACACTTGCACACCACACCACAGTTCTCGAACAGGTCACTTCAACTTTTCTTCAATCCTGGGTGATGGTGACGCCCTTGGTTGACTGGCGCCAGGATCCAAGACTGGGTCTCTGTGGTCGTTTCGGGAACTCGACGTAGAAATCTTCTTCTTTGTCTCTATCACCCACTTCTGGGTGTCAAACTCAGTCTTTCTTTTACAGCTTGTCTTTTACCCTAAGACCTTGCTGTCACTTGTTTCCCAGACCACGTTTTCTTTTGACCCTACTCTGTCCTTCTCACTCTTCTTTCTGTCTCCCCTGGTCTCCTCTCTCCGGAGGTGTTTCTGCCCTCCTGTGTGATGTTGTTCTCCCTCAGTTTATGTATGGATGGACACAAAGGATTTCCTTTTGGGCCATGCCTTTGTCTGTGTTGCTTCTCTACCACTTTGTTCACACGTACACTGAATTCCCCTCTTGCTACATTCTTCCACACATCAGCATTTACACACATCCCTACCAAATTGCTTAACAAACACACACCTGGCACCAAATGGACATCGAAATTTCCCACCGACTCCGGGAGTCACTTTAACACAGTATTATCCTAGAGAAAGCTACAACAACAACGTCCACGCGCATTTAACTGCCTGACAAAGCATCAACACATGCACAGTGCCCTACTGCAATGTCAGCTGAACAAGCCCAAGACTCCTGTTCTTCAAGGTCTGTATACAAAGCAACTTCAGCTGACTGGGTATTTAGTGCCCACTCAATGCTCCAAGGTCCTAGTGGTTAAATTTTCCTGCCTTTCGCTATCGGGATGATTCAAACTCGGCAGGGTCCTCACTACCTTAGGTGCCATCTATCACGTGACAATTAATTACCTGGCCATTTCAACCTCCTTGACACAGTTTGACCATATGCGCTAGGCGAGGGCGTACTACTAAACGGCGCTCACGGACCTTTGTGAGAGGTTTCGCTCCTTCGACAGAAATCTTCAAGAAGCAGACCTCTGGATGAAGAATTCACATTACCCCCAAAGGGAATTATGGCCATTAAAGTCACCCAACAACATACAAGGGCAAGGAAGTTCTTCAATCAGACTGAAAAGGTCTTGACGACAACCGAGACAGAAGTTCGTAAATATAACGAGCAAACTGTAACGGTTTTATGGAGAATGACTCTTGCAGCTACCGCCTGAAGAGGGGTACAAAAACGACAGGGCTAAACAGGAAAGCTTTGTGGATCACAAGGGCAACGCCGCCTGTTAGTCCCAACGTGGAAGGTTTTGCAGATTTGGAAAGAATATTGAAGCCTTGTTTCCCGGAAGAGTTTCTATCTGTGGTTTAGTGTGTACGACAAAAGCTGCAACTCCTCAAAGTCAGAGATTAAACCACGGATATTCAAATGGATTAATCTACTATCCATGGTGCAGAGGACAGACAAGAGAGAAATCAGTTCATCTTTGAGTCATCGTCTGCATCCAATGGAGCGCATTTGTTTTGAAGATAAACAGCTTTGTTTCCAGACCCGCTGGCAGATTTGGCTGCAGGTGAAGACGGCTTAGGGTTTGGGAGACGATGGAGGCCGCCTTTTAATCTCCGCCATCTCCATACTTGATTGGAATCCCATGCCCGCACGGGCACTGCTCTCGATAGTTCGAGGCGGGAGGGCTGGTTTTTTTTTTTTCTGCCCAGCAGCAGATGGATTAGACAGCCTCGGCAGTGTGAGGAGTGGTGGATTTATTGCTCCTGCAGGAGGCATCCACTTTGGATTGGGAGGTGCTGGATTTGCCTCCACCGGGGCTTGACACTTTTTCTTGCAATTTGTTTTAAAAAGAAACACATCGATTTGACAGCAAACAGAATGTGTAGAAACTTTCCTCGGAACCGAAGCGTACGAAGAAACTGAAGCAGGCTGACTACCAAGGACCTGCTTCCGTGCCTCAAAAAATGAAATTTTATTTTCCGTTTTTACTTTTTGAATGTTGCTTCCTGGATCCAAAGTGGGCCATTGCGTAAAGGGGAGGGGCGGTCGCCATTGTAGTTTGTGCAATGAACTGGGTCATTGCACGGCCCATCATGGTTTGCTTTGCAGCAAACACCCACACACCTCCTCCCCAGAACAGCGATCTTTGACGTGCCCAAACTCTGGCACTTAAAGCAGCACCGCTTCGGAAACGGAATATAAAGCTGAACGCGCGCATTCGAATAGCCCTCTTCGACGACTTGAGGCAATGAAGAGGTACAGAGTGTCTGAAAGAGGGTGTTGGTGGGTACTCATTTCTGTACCTATGCGAACTGCCACCCTATGCACGTCAATGACACTTTGTGTGAAACGAGTTCAGTTTTAATCTCGGTCTCCGAAACGCTTCTCAGGTCCGCGCATCTAATCACTGCCTTGGTGGAATTCAGGTGTTTATGGGAGCCACCGGGATCTTTCTGTCCACTAGCCTTGTGGCTCTCAGCAGCTGTTCAGATTTTCTTTCTTCGACTTGCACTGAACAAGGAATGAACCATTTCTTAGTCTTTTCACCGGCTGAGGGTCGAATGCGGTTCCTTGGAACCATTTTAGGATTGCAGAAGGTCTCAGTGCTAAAGTGGACTTTTCCTGCTCTGTTCCTTCAACCACAAGCCAGAAAGCCCAGAATCCTGTTCTCTTCCTTGTCTCCATGTCTGAGTCGCTGTCTGTATCCAAACCCTTTGTTATAGGGTTTATTGCTTTCCTTTTCTTTGTGGGAGATGTTTTTTGAAGAAGCCAATTTTGTGTTTTAATTTCGTCTCTCCCTTACCCACCTACCATGGAATCCAAGTGCGGGGCCAGGACCAAGAAGTCACTGTCTTGACCCCCTCCAGGCTACGAGAGAGATATATGACAAACAGGAGCGCACCAACCCTATCCCCCTTGATCATGTTCAACTGTCGGGGACAGAGAACCCAGCGCTACAGGGGTTACCTTGGGCAGCCAGGGAACTACCTGTCTTGACCCAACCCCATGCAGGGGTAACCGATTGATACACCCGAGCCAAGTGTACCTCTTGTCTAGAAGAGGTCAGAGCCGAAGAGATGTGTTGAGAGCGCCTGCCCTCTCAATCACCAGGATCTCATTCCCCTCCATCACAGGTCGCACCGCACGGTAAACACGGCGGATCTTAAGAAGACCACAGAGAAAAGTAGAATGTAGAAAAGAAGGCTTGAAGAGGAGACGAAGATAGGAAAGATCCATTAAAGAAGGCAGAAGATAGAATAGGAAAAAGGCGGGCTACTATTGGTCAGGATCCTCATCCTTAACCTGTCTGACGTGGGAGATCCTACCAGGGGCATCACCTCCTACCACATTGTGCTTAGGCCAGACAGCAACTTGACCTCACAGGCAGGCCTAGAAGATTTTTTTGTAAATAGCCTAACATTCATGTATTGATGCCCCCGTCAGCAGAGCTTAAGGGATCTCTGGACCACGCAAGCCCTCCGACCACGGCAAGGTTGCAATCCCCGGAGGGCGAGGACGGGTTTCTATATAAATTTGCTATACAAGTCCCTTTTGGGCAATCATTCTTGATAATAACTGTTAATGCTGTTGATGTTACTTTTGATGTATTGTGCTCTCCTGATAATAATCGATGGTAATGAGTGTGCGAATCGTATTTCTAAAAGTGAATAAATGAGTGAATTTAGAGGTTACTTTCTTTGGAAAGTGCCCCTTTGTGAATAATTTGATCTCACAAATCTGAACGGAATGGTTTTTTGTTTGTTTGTTTGTTTGTTTGGGTGGGGGGGGGGGGGGGGGGGGGGGGGGGGGGGGGGGGGGGGGGGGGGGGGGGGGGGGGGGGGGTATTTCTACCCCAGGTTACATTGTTGTTGACTATTTCATTTTTTCCCGAACTCTGCTTTGTTTGTTGGCAACAATCAATGTTAAAGAAAACATTGAATGTAAACATGAGCCTGTTTGAATTCCATGCTTTGATGTGGAAATGAAGAGTTAGTGCGGAAAAGCATAAACAAAGTATAATTTAGCTAAGAAACATTCGTACAGTCATCCGAAGGAAAGTAAAAAAAATTCATTCATGACATAGCTGAGCTCTGATGCGGTCAGACACTGTTTTGAGCAAGCAGAAAACTTAGTACCGAAATTGTAGAAGACACAGTCAGCCGTGTCTCCCTGATGAGTCCGATCCAGCGGACGAAAGGCCTAGGAGCAGGCAATACAAAATAGATCTGCCTTCAAAAGGGATTACGATGGTTTCCTCATGCAGCTAGTGAAGAGTTATCATATTTGTAATATATTTTCTTAGTTTTATGATCCCATTTTCTTCATCTTCAACCCACCTGCCTTAAGTTCAAATCTTTGCCAAGTCATTACTGTGATGACGGAGGGGCTGTTGGCCTGCGCTTGTTTTTCCACCACTTTTAGATTGTTCGTCTTTTGTATTTGTCTGACTTTATCCAAGTGTAGAAGGCTGTGCCAGTCTTGAATAAAAGTTTACTCTGTGTTAGGTTTCCTTATGGAAGCAAGACTTACCCTACTTGTTTATTGTTTACTGTTCCCTGCCTCATTTTATTTCAGCTGGTTTGTACGTTCAGGACCTGTCAAAGGCAGTATAGTCTGTCTATAAGAAAGGTAATCCCGATCCCGAAATTCCAGATACCTTTATAGGAATATCCCTTCTTAGCAATCATAGCAAACTAAGCATTTCTTTTTTTTTTTAATTTCGTTCGTAAATATCAGACTGGACTTGGCAAAGGCGACCGTACTAGGGGCCATTTTATTTACTTTAGTTGCTGTGATATAAAGGTGGTTATCGTGTCATCAAAACTTATATGTTGCATTCATTGATTTTAGAAAAGCGTTTGATCCTAGTGGAGGTACTTATGACAAATCCACAGAAAGGGGGCATTAAGCGGAAAATGTACAAATCAATCAGGAGTGTAAAAGCAAGGGTTGTTTCAAAGAACGAATTGTTCGATTCATTTATGTCCCTTCTGGGTCTAAAGCATGTTGAAATATGTAGTTCCACATTGTTTTCTTCTCCTTACTAACAAACTAGCAAGCGATATTCAGCAATATCGCATACGGTTATTGCCGAATCGTATTGAAATTTATTTCTTAAACTTGACGACGATATTATTTTTGCCTCCAGAATATTTCGTACCCAGAAATTTGTGTACTGTGATTGATAGCTTTTTCATGGCATGCATAAATCTCTCCATCCTATGGATTCTGTGTGTGTGTGTGTGTGTGTGTGTGTGTGTGTGTGTGTGTGTGGTGTGTCTGTCTGAATGTGTGTGTATGTGTATGCCAGCTCTGGTGAGTGTGTCTGCCTGAATGTGTGTGTGTGTGTGTATGCCAGCTCTGGTGTGTGTGTGTGTGTGTGTGTGTGTGTGTGTGTGTGTGTGTGTGAGAGAGAGAGAGAGAGAGAGAGAGAGAGAGAGAGAGAGAGAGAGAGAATCACACATGTAGGCATACATCTGACACAGATTTCCCACAAGAACGAATCATACGGCATCTTTTTTCAACAATAAGTGCTCATACATCCGATCTGTTACAGCGATTAGAAACAAATCTGGAAGAATAGGTCTAACCCATAGTCTCCGTATCCCTTGTCTACTACAGGAACTCCGGAAAGCTATTACACGACTATGTTAAAAAAAAAAAAAAAAAAAAAGGCGACATTAACATTCTCAAGAGCAATATACTCTAAAATCTCTCTCTCTCTCTCTCTCTCTCTCTCTCTCTCTCTCTCTCTCTCTCTCTCTCTCTCTCTCTCTCTCTCTCTCTCTGCCCATCCGTTTGCCAGCGCTGAAGCTTCACAAATGAGAGCTATGATTTTTAGTTATATTCGTGCTTAAGTTGACCTGTGCGATCCTCTATTTCGTATGTGTTACTTGTTAAAGTCTGCCTGGAAACTTACGTTTCAGAGATAACGATCTTTCTTTCTCCCTACAAACAGGGTAGATATGAACACACGCTGGGGTCCAGCCCTTGGTAGATACTAATCAGAGTGCGTCAAGCCCCTGGGCCTGGTAGGTCCGCATCGCTGAGCGCTCGTTCAGCTTCACCAATTACAGTGCGTCCTTGGCTACGTCCGTGAACACTTCCATCTTAAGTTTCTATCAGGCAAAGTGGTTTTGCATACAGCCAGCTGCAGTCTCAATAGACATTTCAAGCGCGTATGATGAAAAGTTCCCTTTCTTCATTCCTACGATTACAGCCATGGGGTCATGTCTGTACTTTGTCATCGTGTTCTTATGTTACTGTGTGTATATGTCACCAGGTCTATAGTCTCTGTGTGTATATGTTACCGCGTCTGTATGTCTAACAATGACCCTAACCTTCACTCTAACCCTATGCCTTTCCTTTACCCCGATCAAGAGCAAGCCCTAAGCGTAGTCCTAACCCTAACCCAATACAAACCCTAAACTTAGATCTAACGCAGAGACACGATGATATACAGACAAGGTAGCATTTAGAACCCTCACTGAAAAGAAAAAGGTGACATAGAGACATAGTGGCACAGGGACAGGTGACACATAGAAATGGTGACATATAGACACGGTGACATAGAGACATGGTGACATAGAGACAGGTGACGTAAAGAATCGGTGACATAAATACAGTGACATATAGAAAAGGCGAAATATAAACACGGTGACACACAGGCAGGGTGACGTGTAGACACGATGACTAAGAGACACGGTGACACAGAGACACGGTGACACAGAGACACGGTGACACAGAGATACGATAACGTATTGACCTTGTGGCATACAGACACGGTGACACAGAGACATAGTAACAGAGACATAGTAACACAGAGACACGGTAACACAGAGACAGTAACACAGAGACACGGTAACATAGAGACAAGGTGAAATATATACACGATGACACACAGGCACGGTGACGTGTGGACACGATGAAAACAGAGACATGTTGGCATACAGACACGTTGACATAGAAACACGTTGACATATAGACTCGATAACATAGAGACACGGTGACATATAGACACAATGATATATAGACACGGTGACATATAGACACGGTAACATAGGGACACGATGATATAGGCATATGGTGACATGTAGACAAGGTGCCAGACGCGATGATGTATAGACATGGTGACATAGAGAGACTTTGACGTAGAGACACAATGACGAAGAGACACTATGACATAGAGACACGGTGAGACAGAGACACGGTGACATATGGACACGGTGACACAGGGACACAACGACGTGGAGACACTATGACACAGAAACACGGCGACATAGCGGTGAGGTATAGACACGATGATACAAAGACACGGTGACATAGGGACATGGTGACATAGAGACATGGTGACATAGAGGCATGGTGACATAGAGACACGGTGATATACAAAGACATGGTGACATAGAGACACGGTGACATAGATACACGGTGACATAGATACATGGTGACATGGAGACACGGTTACATGGAGACACGGTGACACAAAAACATGATGACAGAGTGACACGGTGATATAGAGACACGGCGACTGACTGACTGACTGAAACCATTTACTGTCAGATTAACATAGTGTTGTACTGACAAACACGGCGACATAGAGACACGGCGACATAGAGACACAGCGACATAGAGACATGGTGACATAGAGACACGTTGACATAGAGCCATCGTGACAGAGGCACAGTGACATAGAGACACGGTGACACAGAGACATGGTGACAGAGACACAGTGACATAGAGACACGGTGACAGAGACACGGTGACATCGAGACATGGTGACAGAGACACGTTGAGGTAGAGACACGGTGACGTAGAGTCACGGTTACACAGAGATGCGATGACACTGAGACTCGGTGACATAGAGACAAGGCGACATAGAGACACGGCGACATAGAGACATGGTGACATACAGACACGGCGAGATTGAGACATGGTGACATAGAGATATCGTGACGTAGAGACACAGTGACATAGAGATATGGTGACATAGAGACACGGTGACATAGAGACATGGTGATAGAGAGACATGGTGACATACAGACATGGTGAGATAGAGACTTGGTGACATAGAGATATGGTGACATAGAGACACGGTGACATACAGACACGGTGACATAGAGACACGGTGACATAGAGATATGGTGACATAGAGACACGGTGACATGGTGACATATAGTCACGGTGACGTAGAGACATGGTGATATTGAGGTGAAATATAGACACGGTAACACACAGACTAGGTGACGTAAGCCTACAGACACGGTGACATAGTGACAGGGTGACATTTAGACACGGTGACTTAGAGATCAGGTAACAATGAGAGACATAGATTTGTTTGTACATGTACGCTGTTGATCACTACCTTGAACGATTTTGAGAATTGTTGCCTCAAAAATATTTTTCTGCGAGTTACAGGTACAGACAGAACAGTCTCTACTTATAAAGAACAAAAATTTACTTTTTTTTTGTTTTGTTTTGTTTTGGTTTGGGTTTCTTGTTTTGTTTTGTTTTGTTTTTAGTCAGTTGACGTCGGTTCAGTTTCTCGCGGCACACACACAAGAGACAAAAAAACAGATTGCCCGGCTGAAGTGTACTTCAATTTTGCATAAGAATGTTCCAATATTGCGCCACATTTTGAAAACGAGATCTTATTCAAGAAAAACAGCGAGACAAACAAACAAAAAAAAGTGAACAAATACAACAGACGTTTTGATATTTGGTTTCTAAAAACTATTTCACAACAGTGTTGCAACACACACACACACACACGCGCGCGCGCGCCCGCGCGCGCGCGCACCCACACCCACACCCACACACACTCGCCATCCTGAAAACGTCTGTCGCGCATTCCGACCGTTACATAACAAACCGTTGCTGACGAGGGACAAAAAAAAAAAAAAAAACTGTGGCCAAGTCAGGCACACCTGCCCTTTGTCGGCGGCAGTGTATTGTGGCAAGCCACCTCAATTGAACATGACACCTTTCTGGCCTCCGCGTTATCTCCCCTGACTCTCTCACCCTTAGATGTCGGGCGTGAGCTTAGCCTGGCTTTTAGATGGTATCAGTGTCTCAAGCAGCCCAGGTAAGGTTATGAGCGGGGCTGTCTCTGTACTACTGTTCTGCTCCGTGTATTTTCACCGTATGTTGCTTGCAAGTGTCATTCTGAATTCATTACGTTATGTGTGATGATGCCTTGTTGATCAGTATGTGCTGATTTCTTTCATGACGTGATTTTCCGAGGACAAGAGAATTCGTTTCCACGTTCCAGGTTTGTATGCAGTTTACGATCGCTTCGAGAGAGGAAGATGTGTTCAAATTGTAATTGTAGTTTCTCTAATTGCCACTGTGAATAAATCATATGTGTGCTGATGTCTCGTTGATCATTATGTGCGGATTTCTGTCATTACGTGAGAAATCGTTTCCATGTCCATGTCAGTATTCAATTTGCGTGGAACACAGGGATCACTTTAAGATATAAACATATGTTCAAATTGTAATTCTAGCTTCTCCGTAGTTTTTTATGTTGGTAAATTCCTTTTCAGTCATCAGGTAAAAGACAAAAAACAAAAAAACAAAAAAGAAGCAAAATGCGTACCCTTAATTGATATACAAGTTGAGAGAGCAGTTTCAGTTTCAGTTTCAAGGAGATGGCAATGCGTGCGGGCTAGTCCATATACGCTACACCTCATTTGCTAAGTTTCGAGACCATATTGCGCACGATTGAAAGCTGACGATCAATTGACTAAAATGTGAGAATTTGAGAGGAGGGTCACACATGGCTACGATTTAGCAGATGTCCAATCTGCGCACTAGCTCAACGCGCTGATTAGACCATAGATACCTATCTAACATTGTCTGTGCCATTATTATCATTGTATGTGTTTGTGGTGAGTGTATACGTACGTGTGTATGCATATGTGTGGGCATTGGTGGGTGAGCATGGGCCAATGCGTGTGTGTGTGTGTGTGTGTGTGTGTGTGTGTGAGAGAGAGAGAGAGAGAGAGAGAGAGAGAGAGAGAGAGAGAGAGAGAGAGAGAGAGAGAGAGAGAGGGATACTGGGCTTGTGTGTACAGCAAAAGGCTTGACAAAGCTCTGTTGTGTCGACAAGATGCCAGGTAATTCAGATGGAATATTCTGAGCAGAAAATGGTTTGGCAGACACGAAAGGAAAAGAAAATCCCAGACGGATTGTTTGGAGTGATTACAGAAATGTAAGGGATTGCAAAACTGAAATTCTTTTCGTGTTTACATTAATTTTTTTTTTCTTTTCCTGCGCGAAAATTTTTAGAACACTCTATCAAAGGCTGAAAAATCGTGTATGACCGTCTCTGACCCTTCACTGACTGACTGACTCAGACCTTTCACTGACTGACTGACTGACTCAGACCCTTCACTGGCTGACTGATTCAAACATTTCATTGACTGACTGACTCAGATCTCTCACTGACTGACTGACTCAGACCCCTCATTGAGTGAGTGACTGACTGACTCAGGCCCTTCACTGACTGACTGACTGACTCAGACCCTTCACTGGCTGACTGATTCAAACATTTCATTGACTGACTGACTCAGACCTTTCATTGGCTGACTCAGACCCTTTGCTGACTGAATGACTCAGACCCTTCACTGACTGACTGACTCGGACCCTTCACTGACTGACTCAGACCCTTCACTGACTGACTCAGACCCTTCACTGACTCTCTGATTCAGACCCTTCACTGACTGACTGACTGACTTAGACCCTTCATTGACTCTCTGATTCAGACCTTTCACTGACTGACTGACTGACTCAGACCCTTCACTGACTGACTGACTGACTCAGACCCTTCACTGACTGACTGACTGACTGACTGAGACCCTTCACTGACTCTCTGATTCAGACCTTTCACTGACTGACTGACTGACTCAGACCCTTCACTGACTGACTGACTGACTCCGACCCTTCACTGACTGACTGACTCAGACCCTTCACTGACTGACTGACTGACTGACTCAGACCCTTTCACAGACTGACTGACTCAGACCCTTCACTGACTGACTGACTGACTGACTCAGACCCTTCACTGACTGACTGACTGACTGACTAACTCAGACCCTTCACTGACTGACTGACTCAGACCCTTCACTGACTGACTGACTCAGACCCTTCACTGACTGACTGACTCAGACCCTTCACAGACTGACTGACTCAGACCCTACACTGACTGACTGACTGACTGACTCAGACCCTTCACTGACTGACTGACTGACTGACTCAGACCCTTCACTGACTGACTGATTCAGACCCTTCACTGACTGACTGACTCAGACCCTTCACTGACTGACTGACTCAGACCCTTCACTGACTGACTGACTCAGACCCTTCACTGACTGACTGACTGACCGACTCAGACCCTTCACTGATTGACTGACTGACTCAGACCCTTCACTGACTGACTGACTCAGACCCTTCACTGACTGACTGACTCAGACCCTTCACTGACTGACCCCGATCCTTCACTGACTGACTCAGACCCTTCACGGACTGACTGACTCAGACCCTTCATTGACTGACTGACTGACTCAGACCCCTCACTGATGAATTTGTCTGTCTGCTGGAACTTGCCCACCAGCTTTTCTATTTGTTTGTTTTAGTTTGTTTTATTTTACAGTGGTTATAATTATGGTAATTGTAAGGTTGATATGGTATCAACCTTAGACTTAGGATGGCGGTTTTCTAAACATAATCAGGCAAAGTGACTTCGATACTCCCACGGTCGTCTCTATGTATAAGAATGTATGAATCACTGGTTGTAAATGTTCCGTTTTGAATGCTCAGGGGAAAAAAAATCTGTATTAGCTAATCGCATCATTCTAATAGCTACAACTGCCCTGAAACAGGATATATATCCTGTGCGTGTGCGTGTACAAATTTTCGAGTAATATAAACCTTTTCCAATGAGCATTTCAAAAGACAGAAGGAAGAAGAAGAAGAAGAAGAAGAAGAAGAAGAAAGCTGAAGTTTTCATCCTTCGAAATGCACGGAGAATTTTAGCAGCTTGAAGAAAACTAGTTGTAACTTAAAATTTGATCATAGTTTTGTCATAAATGGAACAGATTCATTCTGCCTAGTTTACTTGACTGAAAAAAAAAGGCTCCTTAATTCAAATCTTTTTTTGTGTGGCGTGGTGCCAGTTGCAGTATCAGGAGAGGCTTGACTGAGAAAACATTTTAGGGTGTGTAGTTTTAGCTGACAGCAATTTTCTAGCGTTTTTTTTTTTTTTTACGTTTTTGATATTATTCTGTCTGTGTGTGTGTGTGTGTGTGTGTGTGTGTGTGTGTGTGTGTGTGTGTGTGTGCGTGTGAAGGTTGGCATATGAGTGCCTGCGAACAAAACCTGTCTTTTTGCTAGTGTAATTGTTTGTTAAAGATAGGATTTGGAGATGGGTCTGTTGTGTCTGTGTATGTATTGTTTTGTTTGCTGAGTTACGTTGGCATGCTTTTCATGCAGTGCTTCTTATTATTTGCTTGTGCATTATGACTTGTGCTGAGTGCAAGTCAGTGTATATTTCAGCTATATTGGTCAGCTGGGTGTGTCAACTCTCCCTAAAGGTAAGATGTATCTTAGGGTTTGAGTTGTTGCTTTTGGACAAGCAGTGATATATATGTTCGGGTTTCATGTCCTTAGACATTAGGAGTCCATGTATCCTTGTCTAGGCCAGACTGTTTCAGCCTCCATCTGGAAGTGATTGTGAGGTGGCCTGTGTGTTGCGTTGTATCGAGAAGGTTAGATCAGATCTCCTTGCGTTGTATTGTTCCTGACGTGTGGAAGAGTGTTCGTCCTTATCTCATCGTCTGGCATCAGTGTTTGATGCTGTCTGAGGTGGGTTGGTAGGAAGTGAGTTTCCTTGTGTGAACTGTAGTTTGATGCTGATGCTGTTTTGATGTGTGATTTCAGAGTTTGTGTATTGTGCTGTTTGTTTACTTTTTCTTAAAAGAAAAAGAAATCGGTCATTGTTTTTTCTTTTTCTTTCTTTTTTCTTTTTTTTTCTTTTTTTTTTTTTTAGGAGAGGGAGTATTGTGACGTCAACGTAAAAAAAAAAAAAAAAAAAAAATGAAATAAGCATTATGACGTCAAGGTAAAATTAGATAACCACAAGTCGTAAATAATAAGATACGACGGGAGGAGGAGCAAGAAGAAACGGTCAAGGCCTGGTGTCCAGCCCAGAATTTTATTGTTTTATTCGTCGCAAACTCCGTAAAGTTACGTGGAGAGGCTGACTTTCAAGTCAGTAGGCGCAGGAGTTTACTGTGTCTGTGGGGACACACTACTACTACTACTACTACTGCTACTACTACTACTAGTAGTAGTAGTAAATTAGGGACTAGGTTAGGCTCTCACAAGCCTTTATACGTCCCATCTTTATCATAACAAATGCATAGGTCTGCTTTATGCATGCAAATTTTCCAACACTAATCAACATCAAATTTCCTAACTAAGCAATTTGGGTCTCTATCTTGTAGATTTTTTGAATTGATTAATATCTGGTGCATTTTTAGTAGTTACTGAAAGTGCATTCCAATGTTGAACAACTATATTGCTAAATGTATATTTTCGAAGGTTAATACGGCTGTAATTAAAAAAAATAACTTGAAATCAGAGTGCCTTGTTAATCGTGCAGTATTAATACTGAAAAATGTATTGAAATTTAAATCATTTAAATTATTTATTATTTTATACACCTGAATAAGATCTCCTCTGAGACGTCTGTATTTCAGAGATAGAAAATTTAAATATGACAGTCGTTCTGTATATTCCCAATCCTTTATTTTATGCATCAATCTAGTTGCCCTTTTTTGCACTCTCTCTCTCTCTCTATAGCTATGGACTGCCTCTTTAAATATGGACTCTAAACAGTATTACCATATTCTAACATGGGTCGCACCATTGATTTGTATAAACACAGAAAAATATCTGTTCAAGGAATGAAAAAGATGACGGTAATTACCAATGACGGTAACAGCGAGGTCTCTGCCAGGACAAATTTTTTGAGAAGTTTTGTTGCTGTGTCGCTGAGAGCGACTCTTAAACTAAGCTCCTGCTAGAAGAGAGGTCGTCGAACTCTCTTACATATTTATATTTCGCTTGCTGTGCTCTTTGGATCTTCAGTTCGACTGTGTTCGTCAGTGGCCGACTTAGTTTACTGTGACCTGTGGAATTTCGCGGCAGCTCTGAGCGTCGGCGGTTCATCGTTGTTGCTGTACCCGTCAATATTCACGTCGTCAGTGCTCATGAGCGGCTCTGATTGCCTTGTGGGGGGACCTTGGTTCTTCTTCTTCTTCTTCTTCTTCTTCTAGTAGCCTAATTCGATATAAATTATTGCGCCGTGTGGATGTTTTGCATTATGGATATTGTGCCTTGTGGATATTGTACCTTTTAGATCTTCACGCCGTTTGTGTTTGTGAACGGTTGTGCTTGCTGTGCGGAGACCCTGCTTTTTCTTCGTCGTCGTCTTAATTTAGTGCTATAGACTAACTTGGGCTCGGTACAGTCAAGTATGTTGACTGTGTCTGTGAGACACAAATGACGGTGGCTGTAAGATCTATGACTGTAAGTGCTCATCCAATCACGCACGTAGTGTGTGTACTATGTTGCTGATGCCGTAAGACATTTTTTTGTATCTTTTTCTTTCTTTCTTTCTTTCTTTCTTTTCTTCCTTTTTTCTTTTTTTTTTTTTTTTTTTTTTTTTTTGTTTTTTTTTGTTTTCTTGTTTTGACAGGTGCGGAGCAGAGACCAGCATGGGAGTAGTCAGAAACGTTCAACACGCACTCAGAGGGTGGTACGACTGGAGAAAGGGATTGCTGTGCGGGGCGGTGGCCTTTCTTGTGGTCTTGTTTTACTCCCTGCCCCGACAGCAGTTCAGCCCTGGTGCCATCCTCACCGCCACCCCTCCATCTCCTGAGGTACACGGCCCGCAGAGCTGTAGGAGTTCACACCCTGAATAGTAGAAAGCACGGTCACGTGATGTAATTCTCTACCCCCTCTCTCTTTGATATTTTGCACTTGATTTTCTTTTTCTTTTTCTCGGAGAGGAGAGTTTTTTTTTTTTTTTTTTTTTTTTTTTACATTTGTTCAAGAGGTTTCTGTGTTTGCGCGCAAGCGCGTGCGTGTGTGTGTACATGTGTGTGTGTGTGTGTGTGTGTGTGTGTGTGTGTGTGTGTGCGTGAGTGCGTGCGTGCGTGTGTGTGTGTGTGTGTGTGTGTGTGTGTGTGTGTGTGTGTGTGTGTGTGTGTGTGAAAGAGGAGGGCAGGGGAGAACGGGACGAGAGGACTGGGTGTGGGTGAAGATAGAAAGGGGATGGGGGTAGAGTGGGGAAAGATTGAAGGGAGCACGTTGAAAAAAAGAAGCTTCTTTCTTTCTTGTTCATTTACACTAGCAAGCACCATTAGTTTTGAAATTACATGATTTTAAACCATTTCATCTTGCGGATATAAGTTATCTTCCTTACTTATAATTTTACTGCACACTGTCTTAAATACTCTCTCTCTCTCTCTCTCTCTCTCTCTCTCTCTCTCTCTCTCTCTCTCTCTCTCTCTCTCTCTCTCTCTTGAATTATTGATTATGGATTGTTGACTACTGATTATTGATGATCGGTTATATTATAGATATGTATATATGTCCCATCTTGTCTTGTAACTCCATTTACGTATGGGCTGGTGGCCTCGTAAATAAACATCGTGTGATCGTGTGTGTCTCTCTCTCTCTCTCTCTCTCTCTCTCTCTCTCTCTCCTCCTCTCTCTCTCTCTCTCTCTCTCTGTCAGGGTTCACGAACAACCGCCGACGAGATCTGATGTGTTTGCGGCATGTGCTCACCTTGTGCTCGAAAATGCAGCTTAAACTTTTTGCTCTGTTCCCCTGTGAGCATATTTACTGAAGTAACAGTGTGAAAGAAACACTGCTGGTTAGACGACATCAGCACCACCATCTAGAAGCTCAGAGATGCCAACAACAGCATAACCACGCAGACTGAGAACCAGCTTCTTTTTTTTTTTTTTTCACGCTGTGGGCTGTGTGAATCTCTGATAGAAAATGTTAACAGGACAGCGTGTTCAGTCATGTTCAACTCAATCAGAACTAAAAGGTTGGTGTGTTGCTGTCACTGTCTCTGCACCCTACCGTCTGTTTCAGAGAGAGAGAGAGAGACAGACAGACAGACAGACAGAGAGGGCAGAGACAGAGTGAGACAGGGACAGAAAGATAATGATGCTTATAGTCCAGCCGACCTCAGAGGGCCATATTCGGCTTTCACCGTTGAAGTCAACTCTCAAGTCATAAAAAAGAACACACATCCAAACAACTCAAAACACACTTTCTAAAAACACACAGGAAAATATTATTAGTCAGGTCCCATCACTTTTTTTTTTTTTTTTTTCAGAAGCTTAAAATTGTTATATTTTCGTAGTCAGACAAATTGTCACACAACAATGCACAGATTTATTTTAAAACAGTTTCTGAAGTGTTTTGATTTACAAACACTTTTCCATCAAAATTTAACTCTGTTTTGTTCTTATTTTAAAATGTTCTATGAATAGTATAACTTTCTCTGTTCAAATTTTCTTTGACACATTTAGTCATCAATATTGTTGAAAATATGTTCCAAAATGTTAAGCTTTTGAACTGTTTGGAAAGAAATGCTCTGTTCGTGTAAATGTCGACCCATTCATAATGCGTTCGTTTTATTGATTTCAGCTTGAAACTAGAAAAGTGTTCAAAATGTTTGCAAGATATCGTAGAATCTCACCGAATCTACTTATTTTCAGAAATAATGCCGAATTAACTGCCATTTGTTTTATTTTCATACATGTATTTTTTTCTCATACTTACCTGTCAAACAATTTGATTTATCCCCCGATTTGGCATGGACCAACGCCATGTTATCAGGATCCCGAACAGAAACAAAAAATTGGAGAGCGTGGAGCTAACTTCGCCTCAATCCCAGAAGGGCTAGCCAGAGTGATCGCCCTTTGTAAGTTAATAACATTGCTCCATGTTAGAACTTTAGAACTGGCTCCCCCCCCCCCCCCCCCCCCCCCCCCCCCCCCCCCCCCCCCAACAAAGTCGCACTCAGAAGTAGGATGACATTTATTTATTATACACAACGACTTATGGAAACATTAAGGCCATTGAATCAGTTAGCACGATTAAAATGATACGTACTTCGCAGCACGCACACGCACTCACGCACCTACGCACGCACACATACATACACACGCACACGTGCGAGCGCGCGCGCATACACACTAACGCATACACATTCGCATCTATGGACTGTCCGCTTTACACACTTGTATTGCTCCATTGGTGCACGCATACCAGTGCACAGACGTTAAAAGTAAAAAGAAGGGGTCCTGAAGGAATTAAAGTCACACACACACACACACACACACACACACGCGCGCGCGCGCGCGCGCGCGCGTGCGCGAGTACACGCACACAAACACGCGTGTGGCATAGTGTGTTGTGTGGTCTGCGTGCAAACATGTTTGTGTGCGTGGATGCATGTCTTTGTGTGTTTGTGCGCGCGTGCGTGTGTGTATGTGAGTGAATGTGTGTGTGTGTACGTGTGTGTGTGCGTGTGTATGTGTGTGTACGCGTGTGCGCTTGTGTGTGTGTGTGTGTGCGCGCGCGCGCGCGTGTGTGTGTGTGTGTGTGTGTGTGCGCGAGCGCGTGAGTGTGTGCGTGTGTGTGTGAACGGAGGGGGCGGGAAGCAGGAGCAGTGGAATACAGAAAGTATGATGGGGTCCAGCGTTTGCCTCTTTCTCATGATCTGCAGCACCATGCCGTCTCCCAGAAGCGTGTGGATGCCCGTGGCGACGCCAAGCCGCAGAGGTCTAAGCAGTCCGAGTCTCAGTACTCCAGGTGACTTTGCTTTTCATTTCTCTTCGATTACTCTCACACTGCCCATTGCAACGTCCCTCGAAGGCTGCCCCAGTCAGGTTTATTGTTGCACTGCCTGTCCCAACTCTCACCGAGTGTGCCATATTCAGTGTAATGTCACCCCCCACCCCCCCCCCCCAACTCTCCCAAACACAGAACCACACATAAGCTTTCTTCATACTGCACACCCCACCTTTCCCAGATAGTACTACACACAGGTTGTCTTCACACTTTCTGACACATGCTACATACTGGATTATGACAGTACTTCTAATCTGTCATTTGATTGTTGTTTTTTTTTCGTTCATCTCGCCCTTCATTGGCACCGCGTCTGCCTTTTTGATGGGAATGTCAGTCTTTCAAATACTGAATCAAAACCTTGCTGCTGTTGTTAGCTTATGTTATTTAAAACTTCTTGAAAAAAACAAAAACAAACACGTTTTCAGCTTCTTTCACTCACCCTCAGAAGTCAACGGGATCTGATTATCTTTCTTGTAACTTCCAGGAAACTTTCGATGCTTGAAACTTGCATCAACTGTCACCCCGTTTTTTGACCGTCGGATCGACTGTCGTAGTGTATGCACTGATCATTGCATGCATCGGTCAGCACTGATTTGATCGTGGCCATCTTTCAGAGACGTTGCCGAAGCCACAGTGAAGAAGAGCCGAGACAGTGGGGAGCCTTATGCGGACAGCGAAGAGCTGAGACGAGCCTACAAGCGGAGCCCTTGCAGCGAGCTGGAAGATGTTTTTGTGGGCAGCGACCCCCTCTTTCCTCCCTGTGTGCCCTCCGTTGCCCCAGGCGTGGCCACGTGGGGGAAATATCCTTATTTGGTGAGAATTGTGTCGGAAACGTGTTGCAGGCTGTTAGGGGAAATACCCTTATTTGGTGAGAATTGTGTCGGAACGTGTTGCTGGCTGTTGGGGGAAATATCCTTATTTGGTGAGAATCGTGTCGGAGCGTGTTGCTGGCTGTTGGCGGAAATATCCTTATTTGGTGAGAATCGTGTCGGAGCGTGTTGCTGGCTGTTGGCGGAAATATCCTTATTTGGTGAGTGTTGCTGACTGTTGGGGGAAAAAGAGACTTCCAGGAACTTGCTCGAAAAGTTAGATTAGGGCAATAGTCTTTTGTTCAGAGGGGTAGAAGCGCAGCTTGTGGTTTGTCGTGTAAGTCAACGAGAGGTCGCAAAC
>JADBJO010001556.1:12500-15000 GCA_016801955.1 Conus betulinus | reverse complement strand
ACGTTACTACATAATGTTACTGTGTTCATACGGAGGACTACATATGATAATTTTTGTGTTTGTACATGGTACTGCATATATTCATGTGTTCACACAGGGACTACAGATGTTACAGTATTCATACAGGAGACTACGGACATCGCTGTATTCATACAAGGAACTACAAATTTCACTGTTTTAATACAAGGGACTACAAAGACCAGTGTGTTGATACAAGGGACAACATATGAGGTCGTGCTCATACATGTTACTACTTGTATTGAGTCTTTCATACAGGGGACTACATATATCACTGTGTTAATACACTGGACTACAGTTATCACTGTGTTCATACAGGAGACTACATATATCACTGTGTTCATACAGGGGACTACAAATATCGTTGTGTTCATACCGGGAACTACAGATATCACTCTGTTCATACATGGGACTACAGATATCAGTGTGTTCATACAAGAGACTACAGATATCAATGTGTTCATACAGGGGACTACAGTTATCACTGTGTTCATACCGGGGACTGCATATATCACTGTGTTCATACAGGGGACTACAGTTATCACTGTGTTCATACAGGAGACTACATATATCACTGTGTTCATACAGGGGACTACAAATATCGCTGTGATCGTACAAGGGACTACAGATATTAGTGTGTTCATACAGGGGACTACAGATATCACTGTGTTCATAAACTGGACTACAGTTATCACTGTGTTCATAAAGAGGACTACAGATATCAGTGTGTTCATACAGTGGACTACAGATATCAGTGTGTTCATACAGTGGACTACAAATATCGTTGTGTTCATACCGGGGACTACAGATATCACTCTGTTCATATATGGGACTACAGATATCAGTGTGTTCATACAGGGACTACATATATCACTACTGTGTTCATGCAAGGGACTGCAGATATCAATGCTTTCATACAGGGGACTACAGACATCACTGTGTTCATACAGTGGACTTCTTATATCAGTGCGCTCATAAAGCGGACTACAGATATCGGTGTGTTCATACAGGGGACTACAGTTATAACTGTGTTCATAACGGAGACTACAGATATCACTGTGTTCATACAGGGGACTACAAATATCGCTGGGTTCATACAGGGGACTACAGATTCAGTGTGTTCGCACAAGGGACTACAGATATCACTGTGTTCATACAGTGGACTACCTGTCATCCTTCCCGGAGTCGTGCCACACACGCACGCACCACCGCCAAAGCAAACTCAGCAAATGCGCGCAGTCACTCCTTTCACCCAAGGCGCATTAAATAGATACACAACACCGAAAAGTTGTTTTTTTTTCCTCCCCCTCCTCCCACGGGAGAACAAATATAATTGGTACATACAATTCTCAGATTCTCAAATTAACTTATCCACACCTCCTCTCCAATGGGGAGGCAACACAAAATAAACACAAACACACCTCCTCTCCACTAAGGAGGCAACACCTGGTACTGTTTCCCCTTCGATTGAAACATTCATAAAACATGGGGGTTATGTCACTATCCATCATCACCGTATTTATACTATATACCATTATCTTGTAACCTCAGCACAGAAGATCAATCAAACCACGACTCACAACAGTTGAGGTTATATAATAGAGTCATGACATCATGGGAGAATGCGTCAGAGAGTCATTCTTCAACCACATGGGGAAATGCGCCAGAGTCATTCTTCATCAACACAGGAGAATGCGCCAAACACGCTCTTCATCCAGTTTCTTCAGTCCCCAGTAATACCACCGAAACAGCCCTCTTCGGCCCAAAGGGGCGCTGCCTGGCTGGAATCCTCCTCCGTGAGGAAGGGTACTGCGGGCGAGGTCCGCCACCCATCCCAGGCTGGGGTCAGGTCCGGCACCTCCACCACCCCAAAACACTCCCACCCGTGGCCCGGCGTGAGACAGGCAACCTGTCAACACACTCGGAACCAAATGCAATTCTACAATAACTAAGGAGACTCACTTCAACATGAAGTTGTAAACAGTAACCTCTTCTTATAAGTTTTTACTTTAGATATTACTTTTCCTTTCTTTTCCCCATTCTTTTAAAAAGAAATGTTACAGGTGTAACCACACTGATTCTTATTCTTTTCTTTTCTTTTAAATACAAACGTTTTTTCTTTAATTTTTCTCCAAAGATTTCACTTCTCTCTAGTTAAACATTAATGACAAAAATACCTCAACGATATATCAGCCTTGCATCGGTCTTCATTCATCGTAAATAAACAGACCATGCGACTCCCCGGCTGGCGTAGAGCAAGTGATTATAAAATTTTCTAGCTAATTTAAATAACGTGCGCAGCACTCCCAAGCAGTACTCACCCGGGCCACTACCAACGGAACAACGCCGTTCAATCACCTGATCTTTTTCCTCTCAATACCCCAGTACCGCTGACGTTCAATCTTAAAACACAAAACAACATGTGCACACGACACCTTCACACATCCTGTGCACATGACACTACAATTATCACTGTGTTCGT
>JADBJO010001556.1:0-5000 GCA_016801955.1 Conus betulinus | reverse complement strand
TGGTTATTTCTTGGACCCAAATTTCTTTGAAAATAAGCTATCGTCTTTCTTGTGTATATTTTATTTCACTTTCCAGAAATATTTGTCTTTTCTTTTTCCTTTAGTTGAAGATCCAGGACAGCATGTACGCGGTACTGCTCGAAGACTGGCTGAGAGTGATCCCACGTGACCAGATCTTATTCTTACGATCGGAGGATTTCAGACTGAAAATTTCAGAAACTATGAAAGCAGTGTTCAAGTTTCTGGATTTAGTACGATCACATTGCACAGTTGTGCGCTGTTCGTGTTGTGATGTTTCGAATCGATTTGTAGTTGTTTTGAATTGACAGAAAAGTTGGGTCATTTGGATAAGAATTAAAATGCTTTGTTTCGTTACGCCGTTGAATGTCTGTTCTGACCGTTCAGATGACATTCACAGCCTGCTCATGTTTTTTTGTTTGTTTGTTGGTTTGGTTTTTTGTCTTTCTCCTTCCGTTTTCCCGTCGCTCCATGGAAACGAAAATTATAAGATGGGGGACATCTCATAGTTCGATTTGACAAAGAAGTCATTCAGGTTTGCCGGAACTGTCCCAGTCCATGCCAGTACCAAAATAAAAAAAAAAAAAAAAAGCCAGCTTGACGTATTCGTGCTGGTGCTTGGCTGTTCAGATAGGTGAGAGCGTGTGCTTTAGAATCTCTACCGTACAATTGTTGTATCGATTATATCGGAAGATTTTCACTTTCGGTTAATAGAACCATACTGCCGGTGTGTGTGTGTGTGTGTGTGTGTGTGTGTGTGTGTGTGTGTGTGTGTGTGTGTGTGGGGAGGGGGGTGGATGGGTGGGTGCATGCATGCGTGCGTGAGTGCGTGCGTGTGTGCATGCGTGTGTGTGTGTGTGTGTGTGTGTGTGTGTGTGTGTGTGTGTGTGTGCTGTTTTCTGGGCTTATATCTCTGGCATATCTGGACGCTGTGTCGCAACAATCGGTATTATCCAAGAATGCTGGAATTCGAGAGCCAGCCTTTCAAATTTTGATAATTATGTACGTTTGTGTATCTATTTTTTTTATTGCCGCGTTTTTTGTGAAAATGTCGCTTGTGACAAGGTTTCGGTCACACTTTTATGCTGTTCCCTTCATTGCTGTGTTTTTTATCCCTCGCCTTCATTATGTATGTTTATGTTATGTAGGTCATCCATCATTCTGCGTTCAAAGCTCCTGCCGACATTATGCTTTTTTTCCGTCCCATCTTCTGTGCCACCTCATGGGCATGGCACCCACGCCGCTTATTCCGAGCCCCCGTCCATAGCCACAGCCCGGCCCGGCCCGCCACAGCCCCGGCACCGGCAATCCACAGGGAGCAGTCAATGTTAAGTCATCATGAGGAATCCCACCAGAGGAGATACTGCGCTGCTGCCGAGCCGCTTCGGTGGTGTTCAGTGGTGCCTGTTCTGATCCAACATACGCAGGACACTAGTTACTAAGCCCCCGACTAGCAATAATTGCTTAGTCGCAAAGCCGGCGAGAGTGAGCTGTCCCGTCGGAGGGCGCCACCACGTCCGTCCAACAACAGCCCCCCTTGAAATCGCCAATACCGGCGACCCCGACAGAATCAAACCAAAGCCATAGTCTTGGAGAGGACATCAAAACTGAGGTCACCATGAGAGCAGGGCATGAAGGGTTACAGAATTTGAGACTTTTTGATGCTGATCGATGAGGATGAGGATGATCCTACGGATTTCCACTCTATTCAGAGATTGCAGGACAGGGCTGTACTCCACGCCTACTTTCATAATATATCCGGCGGCAACCAGACCCGAGAGATACAGACATCCTGTAGCGTTGGTTAGGAAATTTGAGAATTGCCCCCTTTAAGTGGATGAAACTCGGCTGTGTGGTCTCAGTATTTCTAGCTGAACCCTTAGCAAACTCTGGGTTGGAACCGGTCGGGGCAGGGGAAAAAAAAAATGGCTCTGATGGGAATCGAACCCACGATCTGCCAGGCGGGAACCCGCGACAGCTAACCACTTCGCCACGGTGGTTGGTACCATTGTCGTTTGATGTCTTTGCCGTCATCTGTGCGTGTGAAAGCCCTTTATTGTACGGGTTTTTTCTTGCCGGTACCTTCATTCCCTTTATTATGTTCAAGTCCCGAATAAAAAAAATTTTCAACTGATGTGGGAACCCAGTTTTCACATACTACCGGAACATGGAAAGTCATTAGCTTATTCTACGTTGCAGCATACAGTTTGTCCCAAAAGTATTTGCTGTGAAGACGTTAAAACTCAGCCTACTCATCATCTTATCTCATTCCCATGAAGTATGTTCTCTGACCAGCTCCTCTGCCAAAAGCCTTTCTCTGTCAGCCTGCTGGGAAGTCAGCATAACCTCAGCTTACTCTCGTTTTTTTTTTGCAGAACCCGTGAGCGAAAGCGAAGTGCAGAAAATTGCCCAGCAGCGCTTCCGCACGGTGAACCGGATACCTGTGGGACCCATGCTGCCCGAGACGGAGAAGCTGCTGAAGCAGTTCTTCCAGCCGATGATCCACAGAGGCGCCCAGCTGCTGAATGACCCACGCTTCCTCTGGGAGGACGCGTGAAGGAATCAGGCAGGCAGGCAAGTAGGCAGGCAGGCAGGCAGGCAGCGACCTTCTCCCGTCTCAGAATGGCGGATGTGGTTTTGCATGATGTTGAGGGTTTGGTTTTGGGTGATGCTTTCTTTTTCTTTTGTTTGTTTTTGTTTTTTTTTGTGTTTGTTTTTGTTTTTGAGGCGGGGTGGAGTGTGTGGGGAGGATAGGAGGAGACGTCGGGGCGGGTGTTGTGTATCTTGGGTGTTGTACCGTGACTCAAAACCTAGAGGTGTATGTGTGGGGGTGGTGGGGGGGGGGGGGGGGGCGCGTGTGTGCACAGGGTGCGTGCCTGTGTGTGCGTGCGTGTGTAGGTGTTGGTGTTCATGCATGCGTGTGGATCTATGCGTAGTGTCTTAGTGGGGGGAAAGCCACAAAACCAATCCAGATAACTGAAAGCAACAAGTAAGAAACTCTCATGATCATCGTGAGGTCATTGGAAAGAGGACTGAGGGGGGTTCAGGATGTGGAGGGCGGTTGGGGGGGGGGGGGGGGGGGGTAAGGAAGGGAGAGCAGGGGCTTTTAGAACAACAGCAAATTTGCATCAAAGGTATTTGTCCCGAATGAATGAGTTCAGCTGTCGCAAATTGTATGCTTCACAGGGTACCAATGCATGAGTAGCATCGCTGGAAATGCAGGGACACGTGTGTGTGTGTGTGTGTGTGTGTGTGTGTGTGTGTGTGTGTGTGTGTGTGTGTTTGTGGGAGTGTGTGTTTGTGTTTGTGTGTGTGTGTGCGTGTGTTTTGTGTGTGTGTGTGTGTGTGTGTGTGTGTGTGTGCTCGCGCGCGCGCGCATGCAGGCACAAAAGCACGTACGTATTCGAGCACCGTGTGCATTAATGAATGCAGGCACACACACACACACACACCACACACACACACACACACACACACACACACACACACACACACACACACAAACAGTTTGCATGGAATTTAGTATGCAAACTCGATCTGATCGAGACGTTTTTGGTTTCTTGTTCCTGTTCTTCAGAATGTACTAGTTGTAATCGATTAAGCACTATACGTATACGTGGATACATGCACCTCAGTTGATTTAGACACTATGGATTACGCTTCAGCTCTGTCCTCTGGTGCAGTTTAGTGACTGCTCGCGTAGATTGCCAGGCAGAGAGAGGAACGAGTGGAAAGGGGTTGGAGGGGCTTGGGGTATTGAGTCAATGTCTTCTTTAGTTACTGATGTCAGAAATGGTTGTGCCACTCTATTTTCCAGTCTTTGTTTTGCGCTAAATCCGTGAATGCCCATGATTAACAATATCTCATCCCGTTTTGACTATCTCCATTCATATTTTCTTAATCATACCATATTCGTTTTGTTTTTTGTTTTTTTTTTACTGGAGACTAACCGTATTTTCTAAGAAACTTACATTGAAATGGCAAGGAACATTAGAGGAAAAAAATGCAAATACGTACGATAAAAGTGTTCTTTCTGAACCACCAGCATCTTGGAAACGTTGAAAAACATTGAGATGTACCTTTTAGATACCCATTTCACTAAATCAAAAATACCTGAGATTCGAGGTGAATGGAGATATAAGTATTTGTTTTATGCCATAAAAAAGTGTACATATTTCATAAGCTAAAAAAAATCCTTATCGATCAAGAGAGGTAACTATCTAAAAAAAACCACACATACTAAGTTTGAATTCCACAAAGAGGAGAGCATCACATAGAAGGACGGAAATTTGGTTTTTGCTTTTGCATACGATGGGGAGACATAAACTAGGCCCTATCAGTTAAGGTATACGGTCTAAACAGATGCAACCCAAGGTTCTACGAGGACGTGCAGGGGAGAACAAATGAAGAATTAAATTTTTACAGATATGAATTCAGCTGGGGACTGGAATTTGGTTCTTAATCCAAACTTGGCCCACTCTAATTACAAAGAATTTAGTATTCAAAATTCAAAATTAGCCGGGACTGGAATTTGGTTTTTAATCTGAACTTAGACTACTTTTATCACAAAGAACTTAATATTCAAAGTACAAATAAGCTGGGACTGAAATTTGACTCTGAATCCAAACTTGGACTACTTTAATTACAAATAATTTTATATTCTAGATATGAATTTAGCCGGGGACTGGAATTTGGTTTTTATCCAAACTCGGACAACTTTAATTAAAAAGAATTTAGTATTCCAAATATAAATTGAGCCGCGAACAGGAATTTGGTTCTTAAATCCAAACTTGGACTACTTAATTACAAAGAATTTAGTATTCTAAGGGTACTTTTAGCCGGGGACTGAATTTGGTTCTAAATTCAAACTTGGACTGCTTTAATTACAAGGAATTTAGCATTCAAGTACAGATTTAGTTGGGGACTGAAATTTGGTTCTTAATCCAAACCTGGACTACTTTAATTACAAAGAATTTAGTATT
>JADBJO010001555.1:404303-411963 GCA_016801955.1 Conus betulinus | reverse complement strand
GAGACCAGAGATGGGAGAGCGGCGACCGAGAGAGAGAGAGAGAGGCTGACAGGGCAGGCAGGCACGGCACGGCAGGCAGGCAGACCAGCCAGTTCGAAGAGAGGCCAGATGAGCCGAGACGGAGGGACGATGATTTTTTGTTTCACGAAGTGTTTTGAAAGTTCATGGGGTGGGTTTAGCCACCTTAACATGGGCGCTGCTACTGATATAACTCATATTACACCAGCTCTACATATGCTCAAACAATGCACCACAACATGAGTACATGTTTGCGTTCATGGTATGTACACAGATACCCATTTTCAAAAACACAGCATGCGATCGACAGGAGAGGAGAATGATTGGCCGGAGCGACCTGAGAGGGCAGGAGGAAGTGGGACGGACTGGTGAGCCGCAGAACGCCGAGGAGAGAGGGAATGGAGGGTAACGGACGAGAGATGATGGAGAGAGGAGAGAAGCGAGCAGAGAGAGAGCGGAGAGTGAGATTGTGGAGAGCATGAGAGGATAACTAGTACGAAGAGGAGAACTCGTCAAACGCGGACGTTAATGTGAGGGCCTAGCAGCTACCTCCACATGAGACGACCGATGACATTGTGATGAAAGTCTTGATTATGCTATTTGAGTTCCCAACTGTGACTTTGATTTCTTTAGAAAAATGGTCAGAAAGAAGATGTTTATCTGGCGATCACAAAAGTAACAAAACTAGGTTTATAACATTTCATCTACAACACCCCATGTTCCACTCTAAAACGTAAAGCGGTACTGTACAAACACAGCCTTTAGCATCCAGCTTCATTATGATCAGCATTTTCGTTTGCAATAGTCGTCCTCAAATGTAGCGTTAAAGCTATCTTAGTTCAGTGTTTGTGCCGATATATTTTTTCTCGTATTTTTTTTAGTAACTGGGTACCTTTAACTAGAAGAAAATGTATTCTCAAGGCGTTTCTTTCTTCACTACTGCAGAAAAGTTCAATGGTTAGTGCTGCTTGTCGGTATACTTTTTCGATTTGTTCCAAGCTCATTACAACCCTGTCTCCCTTTTGCTAAGGCCCGAGAGACTTGAGAGAGAAGAGAGAGAGAGAGACAGTCGACTTGGACGCAGAGAGGTGGAGCGAGATGTATGGTTCGAAGATTTTTTTGCCAGCTCTGAGGCGCCGCTTCGAGGAGAGTTGGGGAAGCATCTTGACGATCCGCGTTTCCCCCCTTAGAAGGGCATCGCCGATCTGATCGACGAGACTCCTTTTGTTGATTGAGATCCCCCCCTCCTCTCACCTGCAGAGAGGCGCACCCTCTAGGGCCGTCCGGGCGATCCGGATTCGACCGACCGAGATAGAGCCCATGCCAGTTTCTTTTTTTTTTCCAGAGGTTAATTTCCTCAGATAGGATTTAAATGCGTGTAGTATGTTTATCTATTCAGTATGATCTCTATAGGCATTTGGACTTTTTTCACATAACTGCTTTTAACGCTAAAGAATAGACGGAACTGCTCTCTATCTCTCTAGCGTTGGCTGCACGTGTCGTGTTTTTCTCCCTCTTTGGCTTTTCTTGCCTTCTTTTTAAAAAGATTCTAGTTTAAATGGACAAAATGTAAGAAACTGATTCATGAGCCTTGAGCAAAAGACCAGGAAAGCCAGAGTGACATGACAGCAGAGCAAATAAGCTTCAGCACACGCCATACATACGTAGATAGAATACAGTCCCCCCCCCCGACAAACATAGACACAGGGAAAGCGGGTCGAAACGGAGTTAGTGATCACTACAAAGGTACAGAGGACGGTGACCGAGACAAGAAGACAAGGAAAAGCCATTCGTCAAGCACACGCAAAACAAAAAAGCACAAGCCTTTGAAGGAGGCTATCTCTCCCCCTCCCCACCTCCACCCACGCACCCCTGCCCTCTCCTTTTCCATTGCATCGCATCTTCCCTCTCCCACTAACATCCGCCTCGGGCACCTTAGCTGCTTATAGTGGCAACCTTTCATTGTTTACACAACTGAAAACGCCCCCCATAACACCAACGGAAACCTTATTCATGCTTCTTTTGTCCAGTAGCATAGCCACCGACCGCAAACCCCACTCCTACATACGCGCGACTAACCCCGCTTGTGGACACACGACAGATATGCCTCTCGGCCGCAGTTTTTTTTGTTGTTGTAATTGCGGAGCCAGTATCAACATTACATGTGGTGTCCCATATTCGAGCTTGCGTCTATGCCCACATTACGCTTAAAAGCGAGTGATAACGTGCATGCAAGCAGACATGGCATGACTCCACCCAATGTCTATGCTGCCACAAAACCCACACACTAAACACAACCCACCACACATCATTCACACCAACCCCAAACAACAACAACATCTTCCACAGATGAGAGCCCCCGACGAGATTCGCGTGGATTCCGCCGCGAGAGTTGAGGACATCCGAGCCCCCCCGAGAGGAGACCTGATGTTGATGGAGCACACCGACTAGACAGCCGGCCACCAGACAGATAAGACAAGCAACAAACAGACAGACCAGCAGACAACTGAACGACGAGAGAGATGTAGAGAGAGAGTATATCGAGAAGAGAGAGGAGATGTAGAGCGAGACAGAACCCCACGCACCACACTGTACAGGCACCAGAAGTGATATGAAACCCTGAACGAGCACTGGAGGAGTCCCGTCCGATTCCTGAGGTGCTGAAGGATCGAGGAGATGCGAGAGAGAATTGGGAGGTTGCAGTTTCGCCCCCCCTCCCCCCCGACCCCCCCCCGCCCCACCCCCAGCTCGGAAGGCGGAGATGATTCGAGGACCCGGACGAGGAGAGAGATGAGATTTCTCGCAGTAATGATGAGGATTCTCACCGTGGAGGGACGATGAGACCCTTTTGGGAATGGCACGACCCAGCTTTTTTTTTTCCGAAACTCCCTTCAACCCCCTACGCCTTTCTTCATCATCCGAAACAGTACCGTAATTATTCCCCCAGGCAAACACACACCCCACACGTACATGACGGATCAGGACACGCTGAATGTGAGAGACACCAATTGTTATCTGTCGGAGTTACAGGCCCCCGAGTACCCCCAGATGAGTCGTAGTCTTTTTGGAGTACGTAACCCCCCCATGACAGACAGGCAGAGGAATAATTTTTTACAGAGAACTGACCGGAATAACTCGTTTGACCCCCCCCTACCCCCCCCCTACCTTTTCCAACCCTACCACAAAGGAGGTTCCTGCCCCGGTCAATTGTCAGGAAGTGAACCAAGGAACTAAACTTTTTTTTTTACCCCCCAAAATTTTAGTATTTGACCCGGACAACTGCACCAACCCCAGTCCTTGACCCGGACGTCGGAGGATTTGGCCCCCTTCCCCCCCCACCCAGCAGTTGAGGAGGGGGAGGCCCCTAGTGGGGAATGATTTGGGGGGAGGCGGGATGTTTGGTTAGTCCTAGCCCCATTATTAGAGGGGGGAGGTAGGACGGAAAAGGAGTGGCACACCAAAAAGGAGCCGGGGGGACCAGGTCTCGGGGGGGGAACGGGGGCAGGGCCGGGATTACCCAAGAAAGCGGAAAAGGAAAGGAAAGAGGTTGCAAGAGGGGAGAAAAGGGTTGTGGAAGAAGAAACTTATTTCGGTGCGCAAGGCCGTCCGCCACCCCTCGGTGGTGGTGCACCCATGGTTGCGTGGGTAGAGGGAGCGATCCTTTTTTTTTTTTTTTTTTTATTTACAAGGAATTCAAATCTTTCACGTCTGCGATTTAAGGAATGGCCAGAAAGTGTAGATTAGCGCGGGGAATATGGTGTGCGAAAGAAAAAAAAAAACAAAACAAAAAAACCACAATAAGAAGAAAGAAGAGAAGCCAAAGAGAAAAAGAAAGTTAGATAAATGTGATTATCAAGCCCGTCATCTCGTGTTTCAGTCACACTCCGTCTGCCACCCCGCACGTGCTGCTGGATATCTTTCAACTCCACGGTCTTTTTATGGTTGTTGATCGGACCTGTTTGCAAAACTCCTTCCGCTATCCACATTCCTCACGTTCCGCCAAAAGACGATGTGTGAGTAGTTGCTCTTTGAAACGCTTGTGATGCTGCTTCCCTGAGTATGAAGCCACGCTACAACAATCATCGAAGACGGCGGTTTATGGTTGTGGAGGGGAAACGGATAGTGGTTTACAATTCAAAAAAAAAAAAGACCCCAGGATCCTTTGTGCCCCCAATTTGCCTTTCTTTAAAGTCAGCTTTACCCCTCTCTGTTTGACGTTGTAGATGATTTTAAAGGAGATATCTAAATGGAGAGGACGAGAAACTGAATGGAATCAGATTTTTGTGTTCTGCCTGGTCGTTGCCTTGTTGTCTTTTGTCTTTCTCTCTCTGGTCTGCTCTTCCCCTCTCTCTCTCTCTCTCTCTCTCTATCTCTCTCTCTCCACGCCACGCACGCACACCACACTAAACACACACACACCACAAACACACACACACACCCCAACCCCCCCCATCCACACCACCCCCCCCCCTTTCAGATACACTCACACAATAACACCACACAAAACAGAGAGAGAGAGAGAGGAGACGAGAGATGGACTCGAGACAACCGCGTGCGGGAGGAGAGAGATGAGAGACCCCGAGAGAGAGAGAGTTCGTAATATAGAATCTGATTCATGGCTGGGACTACACAGGCGGGTGTATAATGAATCCCACAATCGGTTTTCTGTCACAACAACTAGAATTATATTGTAAATAATTGCGAGTCTAATATCTTTGGTTTTAAACAGAGAAAGATATATATTATTTCTTATATATATATATATATATATTATACTCATTTAATATATATGTATATTTGATATATATATACTATTCTGTGTGGGTTGTGGTTGGTGTCGTTGTGTGTGTGTGTGTGTGTGTGTGGTTGTGTGTGTGTGTGTTTTCCTGGCTCCAATCCTTACTATACCAAAACATTACGACAACACCACTGTGGAAAGGAACTGACGCGATAAGAGAAGGAATAGTACTGGTAGGCTAATGATCAGTACGGAACATTCATTAATTCTCCATGAGAGTAAGAAAAAGAATCTTATCCAGTCCCAAAACGCACATGTTTCCACCCCGAACAGTTCATTATTTCTCCCCCAGGAGGGATTTCACACACATGAGAATGCAAGTGAGTGCTGTTTCGCTTTGTGGAGAGTCTTTCAGGCCAGGTACTTGTTTTGGTTTACCCCTTAAGGCAACCCCAGTGTAAATAGTCTGGACGGTTGACAGTCTCCTCAGGGACCAGCAGTTGAAGAACACCAGAATGAAGATTACGGACAGGAAAATATACTGTGGTCACAATCACGATAAAACAATTGGTCACACGATCAAACACAGAAATGGACAAGATTCAGGATGACAGTCTGAGAGATTTTGCGTTCAACAGAGCATGCGGTCAAGATCCGAGTCGCGAGCGAGCGAGCAAGAGAGAGAGAGAGGATTTTTTTTTTGAGGAGAGAGAGAGTGATGGACGGAAGGAGGTAGAGAACATGGGTGGGGATCGATGAATACCTTCGACCTTTTTTTCTCTTCTTTTTCTTTTTGTTTGAGTGTATGTGTGTGTTTTGGAGGTTGGGATTTTTCCCCCCTTTGTCGCCCTCTCACCGAATCTTCTTTCCGCTATCCCGCTACAATTTTCACCACCTACACCGAAACCCACCATCCTCTCTGCCTTGCCCTCAACTACGCTCAGGGTCCGGAGAACTTTAGTACTTGCTGAGTATGTTATGCGTTTATGTTTGTCATATTCAAACCCCAGACAAATTAAAACACACACACACACACACACACACACCACACACACACACCACACACACACACACCACACAGCACACACACACACACACACACCACACATCACACACACAACACACACACACCCTACCTGAAGTTCCAGTAAGAGCCAGAGAAGAACCGTTCTTATTCGGCAAACTCAGCAGACAGGAGCAATCCTGCTCTACCCTTGCTCGCGCAGGGCATTCAATTAAGACGTCGAGGGACGTAGGAACTGCTCCCTGGCAGATGCCATTGTGGAATAGCCGCTGGACGCGACGCAGCAAAACCTCCATAGAGCGTCCTCATGGGTGTACAAGCCCTGTATGTTCCATGACTGCCGAGACCAGCAGCGGAAAAGGCCACCACTGTGGCGAACTGCTGTGTGCATCGAGCAGGACCCAGTTTTTTTTTTTTTTTAAACTTATTGGCTGATAAGCAATCTGAATACTATCGTTGGTGGCGAGATGACAACAAAGTTGTATTGAAAACCCGGTATTGAAAGTCGTTGATTATCATTGATCACGTCAGCATGAAGGACAAAGTGGACTAACAAACAAACGATATAAAGTAATAAAAAGTGGGTTTTTTTATTTTTTTTATCACCCATGTGACTTTATTCTTTTTTTAATCAAATAATATTAGAGCTTACAAGGTGCGCAGATAGAGTACAGGGCGCACTAGTTGTCATTTTTTTTTTTAAAAGAGAGGCATAAAGAAACGAAACAAGTACATAATGTGATAAAAAAGGTTTACGCTAAAAAGCCTGTTAAGAAGATCAAGTGATGGAAAACAAAAACCAAAACCAAAAACAACAAACAAAAAACAACACACGAATTATAAAGATGAGAAGTCACAAGCAGTCAACATACACACACGAAGATGAAATATGAAAACAATGGGACAACGAACCGACACAGCAAGACGAGAGGTGGGAATTACTCTTATTAAACAACTTAACCGTTCACAATCTGATGATGAGCTTGCAGACGTGTGAATGTAGCCAAGATTAAACTATTGAAGCGAAACAGCAACGGGACAAAAAAAGTTACTTTTCGGCCAGTCCCCGCATCATACGAAGAGATGGACAGAAAAGTGATTTCACATAAACGTCATAATGGCCAGTGGAATAGCAGACTGATAATATCTACATCCTAAATGAACAATATGAAGATGTGCAATTAGAAGGGATCGGCATTCAATAGCATATAAACCCGCCTGTGGTTATGGACAGGACGTCACTCACGATAAACATCTCATGAAGATAAGTAGTAGCAAGTGACGAAACAATATAACAACCAATATGGTGGAAACGTGGTGGTGGAGACGTGATGGAGATCCTTTTGGGGTCTGTCTGGACGGGTGTTAGGGCGCCGTTGGCGTGCAGAAGGGCATAGGCAATAAAGCGCGGGCCTGAAAGGCAATGGGCCACCAACCTATGGCGACAAATTGTGCCAGAAAGAACAAGGAGTATGGTGGATTGAGTTTGATTGTCAGCACGCAGAGGACCCCTCCGGCTGCCAGCACAGGTAGGGTATGATGTGCATGGCCTTCGAACGCGTTCCAGCCGGCGTCAGTATGGTTGGTAAACCGGAGTGGCTGCCATACCTGTAACATTCACATTTCGTGAAACGTACTGACGTGCAGACAGATCAGGACAGGACAACGACCAGACAGACACCACACACACACACAACACACACACAAAAACACCACACACAACACACACACCACACACACAACAACACACAGAGGCATGATGATACACACACAGACACATACACACACTCATATATGCACGTACACATCGGCACATGACACACAGGAACACCAACACACACACAACACACACACAACACACACAACACACACAACCCACA
>JADBJO010001555.1:396803-399303 GCA_016801955.1 Conus betulinus | reverse complement strand
GACAGAGAGAGAGGGTGAGAGAGAGAAAGAAAGAGAGAATGAGAGAGAGAGAGCAAGCACAAGCGCGCGCGCGCGCGCACACACACACACACACACACACACACACACACACACACACACGCACACAACAACACAACCACACACACACACACACACACACACACACACACACGCACACGCGCGCGCGCGCGCACACACACACACACACACACACACACACACACACACACACACACACACACATGCACGCACATACGCACACATATGTGCTAAACTATATCCGTAGTGTTGATTTTACGCATGAGAATCTTTAACTTGGTTTTGGTGAAAAGGTCAACATATCTCCATGTCTGTAATATCAACAGTGGGGGATTATTTTTCATCAACTGTGATTAAATATCTGTCTTTACTCTCTCCACACAACACACACACACACCACACACACACACACACACACACACACACACACACACACACACACACACACACACACAGATCCATGTGTATGAATCTCTCTCTCTCTCTCTCCTCTCTCTCTCTCTCCTCTCTCTCTCTCTCTCTCTCACACACACACACACACACACACCACACACACACACACACACACACACACACACACACATACCTCCCTTCTTTATGGGGCATAAACCTGACTGACTAGCTTGATTTGCGTATGGGGGTAGAGGGCCGGAGTGGGTGTCAAATGGGTGTTGTTGTTTCTCGCTTGTTGTTCCTGTGTCTGTTTTCCTATGGTTCTGAAGATGACAAATCACCTCAGTGAGGAAAAAGCGTAGCTTAAGGGATACGAGTGTGGGTGGAGCGAAAGGAGAAACAAAGGGTTTGAGTGGTGGACTGGTGGGGAACGGAGATAGGAAAGTGGGCCTTGTCTTGGAACTCTCCTTCCCACTTCTTTTATGTCGTTTGTTCTCTCTCTCTCTCTCTCTCTCTCGTCTCCTCTCTCTCTCTCCTCGACCTCTCTCTCTCCTCTCTATATATAGATATAATATATCTATATATATATATATATATATGTTTCATATATATATATATATATGGGTATATATATATATATCCTTGTGTATGGTGCATAGTCGTGCGTGTGTCGTGCTTGTTGCGTATGCGTGTCGTGTGTGTGGTGTGTGTTGTGTATATATGTGTGTATGTGTGTGTGTGTAGATCATTTTGGTGTGTGCCCAGTTTGTTACTTGCCAGTCGCGCCTTGTGTTTCTGGTTTGTGCGTTAGCGTTTGTGTGTGTGTTTGTTTTCTGGGTTTCCCCTGTCATTTCTTTCCCAACATAATCACTGTCGTGTTAAACGATGTAGTGTTATACACCGTCGTGTGTAGATCATTTTTGTGGTGTGCCAGTTTTGTTACTGCCAGGGGCCAGCATGGCTTGTCCATATCACAGGCATGTATTTCTGTTTTTGCTTTTCTCGTTTTGTTTGTTGTTGGATGTTTTTGGTTTCCCGGGAGAGAGAGAGGCGGGGAGAGGGAAGATGAGGGGCGGTCATTTGGGGGAGGGAGGGAGAGAGAGAGAGAGGCGTTCCCAAAATAACACTGTCGTGAAGTGTAGGCTGAGGATTATAACACCTTCGTCTTGTTATTTTCGAGAGAGAGAGGGCGGGGAGCGACGATGAGAGCGAGGGAGAGGCGAAGAGAGAGGAGAGGGACGGAGAGAGGACGACGCTTCGGAGAGAGAGGAGGGAGGAGGAGAGAGCTGTTAGAGGAGAGAGGAGGGAGAGAGAGGAATGATGAAGGAGGGGGAGGAGATGAGGACGATGACGGTGAGAGAGTAGAGGGGGGGGAGAGAGAGAGAGAGTAGAGGGGAGAGTGTCAGGAGGAGGAATAGGCGGGAGAGAGGGGGGAGAGAAGAGTGGGGGGGGGAGGTGGGGATGGGAGAGGGAGAGTGCTGATAGAGAGAGGGAGGGGGGGGAGAGGATAGAGTGAGATCTATGGCGGAGTGGAGAGGGAGGGAAGAGGAGAGAGCCATCAGGTAGAGGGAGGAGAGTGAGGAGGAGTGGTTGTGCAGAGAGAGAGACACTTCAGATAAGAGAGAGGAGAGAGAGCAGAGTGTCTCAGAGAGGGGAGAGAGGGGAGCGGGGAGAGGAGGAGGGAGGACCGAGGAGGAGTCATCATTTTGGGGAGAGGGGGAGTGGATTTTTTGGTTCTGGTGATGAGAGAATGAGAGTGAGGGGAGGAGGGAGGGACTTGAAGAGAGAGAGAGAGAGAGAGAGAGAGAGAGAGAGAGAAGGAGTGGCGAGAGAGAGAAGGAGAGGCGAGAGAGAGAGGGAGGGGAGGGGGGAGGGAGGGAGACAGACAGACAGGACAGAGAGAGAGGAGATGGGGAGAGAGACAGGAGAGACAGAGAGGAGAGAGAGAGAGAGGGAGGAGAGAGATGGATAGAGAGAGAGAGAGAGAGAGAGAGCGGAGGATAGAGAGAGGAGAGGTTAGAGAGAGAGAGATTCATATTCAGATGGCTTAATGCGTTTTCACCATGGG
>JADBJO010001555.1:389303-391803 GCA_016801955.1 Conus betulinus | reverse complement strand
TCAGAGAAGAAATGAATACTGATAGTCAAAACAATTTCACGAACAGTCATTTCTCCATGACATTAGGCAAAAAATCTTTATAGTCAACAATTTCACGAACAGTTAGTATTTCTCCATGACATCAGACAAAGATTCTTAATAATGAACAACAATTTCACGAACAGTCATTATTTCTCCATGAGAGAAGAAAAAGAATCTCAACAATCAACAACAATTCACACAAACAGTCATTATTTCTATATGACATCAGAAAAAAGAATCCTAATGGTGACCAGCAATTTCACAAACAGTCATTTGTCCCCAAGAGGGATTGGCACGCATAGGAATGCGAGTGAACGCTGTTTCGCTTTGTGAAGAGCTCTTCAGGCTAAGCGCCTTTTTGGCTTACCAGCTTCAGATATATGCATCTATGATAGAAAAACAAGCAACACTATAGAAGGGGCGGCCTTTGACTTCTTTTCAGGACTGGCTGTGAAAGCCCCAGCAGAATCAAGGAAGGAAAAGAAAATACTGTGATCAAAATGGATTATAAGCAAAATTTGTCAGACACAAAAATGGACAAGATTAGGTATGACAGTCTTCAAAGCATGTATTCCGACAGCGCATAATTATGTAAGAGAGAGAGAGAGAGAGAGAGAGAGAGAGAGAGAGAGAGAGAGAGAGAGGAGAGAGAGAGAGAGAGAGAGAGAGAGAGAGAGAGGTGGGGGAGGGGGGAGGAGGGAGGAGAGAAACATGGGTGGGGATCGATGTGTATCTTGATATTCTTCTTCATTTTTCATTTGTGCGTGGTGTGTGTGTGTGTGTGTGTGTGTGTGTGTGTGTGTGTGTGTGTGTGTGTGTGTGTGTGTGTGTGTTGTGGTGTTTTGGGGTGTTCTTTTTTCTCCCCCTTTCCGTTCGCTGTTCCCCTCCACCCCATTCTCCACTACTCTGCTACATCCCCCTCCACCCTACATCCCAACCCCACAATCTCACTGCTTTGTGCTGCAACTTCGCTTTTGTGTGTGGAGTTTTATATTGCTGGCAGAGTAGTAAGTTATGCATTCATGTTTGTCGTATTCAAAGCCCAGACAACGTCAAGAAGAAAAAAGATACATCTGAAGGGGCCAGTATGACCCAGAGAAGCACTGTTCTCAATCACCAAGCCAACTAGCCCGGAGCAATCCTGCACCCACCCTTTGAAGTCTACGATGTGTAGACATGAGGTGCAGGCACGCACAAGACGTTCCGTTAAGACGTCAAGGGACATAGCTTCTCCCTGGCATGTGCAATGGCCACTGGACTGACGCAACAGAACTTCCATGGAAGCGGCCCTTGATTCATTACTGCAGAGCCGTCTGCAAAAAAAAAAAAAAAAAAAAAAAAAAAGCTAAACTGAAACAAATTGCTAAGCTTGTCCCACAGGCTCTCTCATTTGTTAACTTGTTGCTGAGAGAAGCGGTCAGAATACCATTGATGGCGAGGCTGAGGAAAGATTATAGATAGGACTGAGATGCTAAGCCAAAGAAAAAACGACAAAAGAATGAACAGAAAGGACTGATATATCATGCTAAGGGAAATGAGGGCAAAATACTTTGAATTGCATACAGTGATGTTATTTACATAACCATCTCGTAAAGAGGAGGGACAGAGAATAAACGAAATACAAGGGACACAAAGGATTCACAGTTAATGCCACGAGAAGACAGAGGAAGTAATTGATAAGACACAACTCATGAATGGAGTCTCCTGCGCGTGCTGTACCCATCGTCAACACAGCGCAGGCCTCCAAGGGTGGTACAGGACTGCTCTAAAGGCAGGCGAAGACAGTGCTTCTCTGGGTCCTCCCCAGCACCTTCGGGTGTTTTTTTCTTCTAAGACACAACTCATGAAGATGAAAGATGTACGTGATTGCCCGTTAAGGTCTTATGAGGATGAAGGAAACATGACTGACGATAAATGGCTGAAGAAGAAGGTATAGAATCGATTGACAATAAAAGTCATATGAAGTCGACGGGTTTCTAGAAAACGGTGATAATGAAGGACTCATGAAGATAAGGGATAGAGGTGATTGGCAATTCACGTCATACGAAGATAACGGACCGAAGCTGATGATACTACACAAAGGACAATTGAAGATGAGATCGAAGCCATCGGTAATCGATGTCATATTAAGATGACAGACAGACGTGACTTACAATAAACGTCCTTTGAAAAAATGAGAGATAAACGTGACGAAAGATAAAACAGAATTGTGAAGGTGGTGGAGGGATGTGAGGGAGGAGGGTGTAGGGATGCTGGGTGCAGAAGGACTAGGCACTAAGCGCGGCCTGAAGGCCAAGGGCACCACTCTCTGGCGACAAATGTGACAGACAGAACAAGGGAGGGCGATGATGTCAGCACGCAGATGACCGGCGCCAAACAGAGTAATGATGTGCAGGCAACCAACGCGCCGATACTCAGTCACAGGGTGATAGATGCGAGGCGCAGGAATACTGTACATTCACTTCCCGTGAAATGTAGT
>JADBJO010001555.1:384303-386803 GCA_016801955.1 Conus betulinus | reverse complement strand
TTAATCTGATTAATCCAATTCAATCCATGTTGTCCACAGCTTAGCTGACTGCAGGAAGTGGGGTGGATGAAGGGGAGTGGTAGTGGTGGGGAGGGGATTTTAGAGCTGCTAATCATTGAAATCGATCCCAAACATGTTGGTATTGAAAATAATTGACAAAACAGACTCTTTATTTCCAACAGTCTCAAAACGCCTTAAAACTAAGTCTTTTTTCAGCAGTCTTTAATCTAAGAAAAGAGCATCTTAGCGGAGCTTTTCAGCTAACGAGGGCTATTGAATCTGTCTTGAGCCGTTAACTCAGCCAAGGAAAATGCATTTTACTGTGCCATCAATGGATTCGAAAACGACAAATCTGCATTAAGCCCTTCAATCTAACCAAAGGGAATAGCTGTGTAATGTTAGTGTTATGTCTGGGATGTGATTATGGGAAACTAAATCTTCGCTGAAACCTTAACTCATGCAATGACGCGACAAGTTAAATACCCAAACAGGTCATTTAATCCTTCACTGAGATGGGCTTCAGAACGAATAAATCCCTACGGACTCGAGTGTGTCCATTTAACACCTTCCTACCCTTCTTTACAGGTACAAAGAAAGAGAAATACATAAATACGCCACGCTACCACACACATTTGCGCGCGCGCACGAGCGTGTATGAACACTCTCACCCCCCCCCCCCCCCCCACACACACACACACACACACACACACACACACACACACACACACACACACACACACACACACACACACACATGCAGGCTTGCATACAAGCACGTACACATGCTCTTGCTCTCTCTCTCTCTCTCTCTCTCTCTCTCTCTCTCTCTCTCTCTCTCTCTCTCTCTCTCTCTCTCTCTCTCTCTCTCTCTCTCTCTCTCTCTCACACACACACATAAACAGAGAAAGAGAGAGAAAGACAGAGAGAGAGAGATAAAAGAACACACACACACACGCGCACACGCACGCACACACACACACACACACACACACACACACACACACACACACACACACACACACACACACACACACACACACACACACACACACACAACTGTTTTCTTTCTTTCTGTATTGTTACTTCCACCAGAAAAGTCACCCTTTTACATTCATCTGTTCCTTGTTTGTCTTTCTCTCAACCAAATTACGCAAAAAGCTACAGAACTGATTTGAACAAAACTTGAGGAAAAGCTGGGATGTGGACTGAGAAGGAAGCCCATGCACTTCGATGTGACTCTTTTATCGTGGATCTGTGGCGCGCATCAAGATGAAATGACGGATCCGGGGGTGCGTTTGACTTTGGTGTAAATCGTAAGGATGACATAGTAGACGTTTGGGAAGTCTGTGTCTAGTTGTTTATTCTGCACTTGCATGACTCCAGTACTCCGCCTGTGGGTAGTCCACCCTCTACCTTATCTTGTGGAAAGGTCTTGTCCAGGGACTTGTGGCAAGATGCGTGTCCAACTTCCAGTGAGCCTCGTAGAATGGGGTTGGGACATGGAGTCATGGCCAGATGCATGTCCACCTTCCACTGTGCCCAGTAGAATACCTTTTGGACAAGCAGGCACGGCAAGAAGCATGTCCACTATCCTCTGGACGCCGTAGAAGTGTCACGACGAGATACAGGTCCACCCCATACATTGTGTCTTGTAGAGTGGTCTTCAACATGAGCTCTTCGCACGAATTTCTCTGGCATCTTCGTTACCCTCAGAACAGATAGATAGAAAGTCATCGTGAGATACATGCCCACATTCCGGATTGGCTATAATGCTGAGACACGTCAACCCTTCTCTGTATTCGGTAAACTGGTTTTGGATAGGGAGTCACGGCAAGATTATGTCCGCCCAACACCCCCCCCCCCCCCCCTCCCCCCCCCAAGTAAATTTATAGAATGGTTTTTGACAAGATGTCATGGCAACGTGGACTCCCCCAGCTGTGCCATAGAGAATATTCTTGGTCAGGAAAGTCATGGCCAGATACATATCCAAAGTTCTTTTACACTGTACAATGACCTAGGACAAGGAGTTATGGCGAGATAAATTTCTAACCCCCACACCCCCAGCCCCCGCCCCCTTCCATTGCACTGTGTAGAATGGTTTCGGACAGCGTCTCACGGCGAAATACATGACATTGCCATGCGTGGTTCTGGCGCCTAAGGAAAGAGAGGTTCTTAAAGAAATTGCATGTTATTTTGTGTCCTGATTCGCCGATATATATATATATATATATATATATATATATATATATATATATATATATATATATATATATATATAAAGGGGGGGGGAAAAAAAAAAAACCGAAAAAAAAAAGGAGAAAACACACACAATCAACGACGAGGCCATTTTGTTGCGCAGTGTGCGCGACAATAATCACGATTTGCATGGGGGGAAATTGAGAACGTATTCATAACTTGCAAATGAGGAGCATGCACATTTTTCTTGATTCTTGCTGTCAACCTCTCTGACATCCAAGTGACCGAATTCCCCATGATTTGT
>JADBJO010001555.1:371803-381803 GCA_016801955.1 Conus betulinus | reverse complement strand
TGTGTGTGTGTGTGTGTGTGTGTGTGTGTGTGTCGTGTGGGGTGTGTGTGTGTGTGTGTGTGTGTGTGTGTGTGTGTGTGTGTTTGTGTTTTTTTACGTTTTCATTTCTTTCACACTTTTTGTTTCTTTTCTTTGCTTTCTTTCTTTCTTGCTTGCTTGATTTCTTTCTTTTATTGTTCTGTCATGTTCCTTTTTTAAATTTCATTTTTATTTTATTTATTTTTTTTGGTCGTTCTTTCTTCCTTGTGCTTCTTTCACGCTTCGCTTTCTTTTCTCCTTTATTTCTGTACATATTAGTTTTTCTTTATCGATCTCTACCTTTTTCTTTCTTGCTTTTTTTTACCCCTTTTTCTTTTTTTATCCCTTTTTCCTCATATTTCTTTCTGTTTCTGTTTTCCCCCATTTTAAATTTCTGTCCACCCGTCCTTCTTTGCTTCTTTCCTTCTCTGCTTTCCGATTTTTTGCGCTGTCTCAGTGGCACAGTAAACCCTTCCTTCATAGACCAAATAAATATTCCTTTCTCTCCCTCCATCTAACTACTCGCAATTTTTGTTTTCAACAATATTTTGTCTTCGTCTGAACTATATTTGCTTTCCTTTGAAGAATCCAATCATTTATTTTCAAAGTGTTTTGTTCTTCCGTCTGTGTTTTATTTCCGTTCCAATGGAGAATCCCTTCTTTCAAAGACTCGTGTTTTGTTTCTACAACTTTTGCTTGTGCTTGTTTTTAGTAGATTCGCTATCCAGCATTTGAAGACGTTTCATGAAGAAGAAACGATTTCTGTAAGCTGGTCGTTCTGGAGATATATTACTGTATTATCTGATGCTGCTTCAGACATTTAACCTGTGCATAGCCATATTGTATCCTTCCCGTGATGCGTTTGACAAATTTATGATATTGCACGATCAGATGACACAAAACAAACACAACAGAAACAAAAACACAAAAACGCTAGGGAAGGAGGATATATAATGTCAGTGAAATGTATGGACGTTATCTGTCCAAGATGAAAGTGAAGAATTGGGGATGGATTGAGGGCGGAGGATTTATACATAATGTTCCCAACAAAGCTGTTGTTGACGAGGAGTCCAACGGCGAGCAAAATTTCCCATTTTGCTGTACATGCCTTCCATTAATGAAATGAAATTCGCATCATCATGAAGATCATAGTCTCGGGAAACGTAGACAGTCAAACACAATATATCTTTTATTTTTTTTATATTTTTTTAATATTTTTTTTTGTCTGTAGAAGCACGCAACCGTTTTGAAGATTTTATTCCCCGTGCGTCATGTCTCGTTCGATGTATCGAAGCTGCAGTATGGTTTGGACATTGAATGTGTTTTAAAATGAACCTATTTTCTTCTGAATGTTTTAATCATTATTCCCGCCACAGGCTCAGTGGTAACTGTCCACCTGTCTCATAGTAGCCTGATATGTGTTGATTTTTGTGAACAATACGCTTTGAAAGTTGAGTAACTGCTTGTGAGCGATGAAGAAGAAAAAATGAAATTTGGGTAAATTGACTACTAAAACATAAGAAGAAAAGCAAATATACCACAGAAGCAATGGTCTTTTTCACGCACGACAAACTATGGAACACACATTGAGGAAAGCGAAGAAAAAAAAAATGACCTGGCTGAAGGAAAGGGTCCGTTTCCAGGTGACGAATAGGAAGTGTGGTGAGAGTTACGTTTTCTGGGTTAATGTTTACAGGTTACAGAGGGGAATATTTAAGTGACTAGCTGGTTCGGGCTTTCAAACAAACATTTCTGGAGGAATATTTTGACTTTTCCCTCTGATTTTGCTGTTGGTGTCTCTTTTGTTTTTCTTTAATTCTATTTGTGTAGAGGACAGCTGTTCAAGTTGATAAACATCTTTTTAGAGAAAGAGTTGACAAGTGGGTAATTCCATGGGCTAGTTGACATGGAGCAGTTGGACTAATCTGTTCACAAGAAAGCAGTTTGACAGTGTTGCTTTAAAATCAGCTGCTTGCCTTTTTGCTGACAGGTACGTGTGTTACTTGCTATTATTTCTAAGAAAAAAAGAGAAAAGAAAAGTAAGAAAAAGAAAAAAAAACAATTACAAACAAAAACGGAAATAACCAAACGTCATGTTGTCAAGCCCTGCTATTCACATATTCGCATGATGCATTACACATTTCAGTTTGCTTTGTCATCGTTACTATCATGGATATCATCAGGCTCATGATCACCTGTATCAGCAGCATCAGTATCACCATATTCATCACTATCATCCCCATCATCAGTATTCTGAAATTAAAACAACAGCCATAATTACGTTGATACGTAGAATGACTCACATGAACTGATGCACAGGTTAAACAAGATACCACCATCACCATTACTATCACCATCACCAAGAACAACATACTTAAAGACAAAGACAGACGGAGACGGACACAGACGCAAGGAACTTTAAGACGCATGAAACAGCTCGTGACATCCCCCTGGTCCAATACTTTTCTACTCCTCCCACCTCCACCTCCCTCCAGCTCAGCCTAGTGGTCTATATCTTCCATGTCTGTACTAATCTCATCAGAGGGAGATTGACATAGACAATCTTTTTTTGTACTCCCAGTTCTTAGAGAAAAGGGAGTACTTTAGAATGGGAACGAAGAAATGCGGTCTGTGTGTCTGTGTGTGTCCGTGGTCAAACTTTGTTCCACTCGCTCCAGACAAAACTATTGGACCGATCTTTCTGAAAATTTGTAGGTATGTTCATTATGGGTCAAATGATGCCCGGTGTTTAGTTTACCGTTACAGCCGTTACTAACGGTTGTAACGGCCTGTAACGGTTTTTCTTCTTTATGGAATATCTCCGAAAGTACTTGGCCGATCTTTGTGAAAATTTATAGGTATGTTCACTATGGGTCACGAATAATGCGCGATGTTTTAGTTTACCGTTATATCCGTTACTAACGGCTGTGACGGCCTGTAACGGTTTTGTCTTCTTTATGGAATGTCTCCGAAAGTACTCGGCCGATCTTTGTGAAAATTAGCAGGTATGTTCGTTATGGGTCACGGATGATGCCCGATGTTTTAGTTTACCCCGTTATAACCGTTACTAACGGCTGTAACGGCCTGTAACGGTTTTCCTTCTTCATGGAATATCTCCGAAAATACCTGGCCGATCTTTGTGAAAATTGTAGGTATGTCCATTATGGGTCACGAATAATGCCCGATGTTTTAGTTTACCGTTATATCCGTTACTAACGGCTGTAACGACATGTAACGGTTTTTTTTTTTTATGGAATATATGAGAAAGTACTTGGCCTATCTTTGTTAAAATTAGCAGGCATGTTTATTATGGGTCACGGATGATGCCGGATGTTTTAGTTTTTACCGTTATAGCCGTTACAAACGATTTGTCTTCTTTATGGAATATCTCCGAAAGTACTTGGCCGATCTTTCTGAAAATTTGTAGGGTATGTTCATTATGGGCGACGAATGATGCCCGACATTTTAGATTATCGTTACAGCCGTTACTAACGGCTGTAACGGCCCACAATGGTTTTTCCCTGCCAATCTTTCTGAACATTTGTAGGTATGTTCATTAGGGTTCACGGATCAGGCCCGCCGTTTTAGTTTACCGTTATAGCTGTTACTAATGGCTATAACGATCCATAACGGTTTTTTCTTTTTTTTTATGGAATATCTCCGAAAGTACATGACCTATCTTTCTGAAAATTTGTAGGTACGTTCATTATGGGTCACGGATGATGCCCAAAGTTACAGTTTACTGTTATAGCGCGCTTGCGTGTGTGCACGTGTGTAAACATACGAGTGTGTGTAAGGAGGGGGAGGGGGGAAGTATGTGTGTGCGTGCATGCATGTTTGCGTGCCTGCGTGCGTGTATACGTGTGAGTGGGGGGGGTAGTGGTGCTGGTGGAAGGGTGGGTGTGTGTGTATGGGTGCGAGCGCGCGCGCGAGTAGTTTGGTGCGCAAGAGTGTAACCCTGTCACATAATCTCTGGCCTGACTGAAATTCCTTATCATCATTGTCATTTCGATTAACTGTATTGGAATTGCCTTAAAGTCAGCGAAACAATATATTACCTGTTTACTCGTAAAAACAAAATGCCCGATCTTTGTTATGGCAACATCAATCACGCTTACAAATCTGAACCCCTAGCCCTATCGGAAAATCTGATCATGATGTAGTCCACCTCATACCGCATATAGACCTAAAATTCAGACAGAACCATCATAAAGAAGAAGGTTAAGGTATGGGAGCCTGACAATATTTTTGAATACAAGGATGTTTTGACTGTACTGACTGGGACCTTTTCTTTGAATCCTCTGTCAATATCCATGAAGCAACAGATGTCATATCAGAATATATCATGTTTTGTCAAGATTTAATCATTCCATCAAAAACAATCAAAATTTTCCCTAATAATAAACCATGGGTAACGAAGCCACTGAAAACAGTGTTAAATGAAAAGAAAATTGCCTTTCAAACAGAAAAAAAAAATGGAACGTAAGAAAGTCCAAATAAAACTGAGAAAGGAAAAATACGCTCAGCCCAAACAAAGTACAAAGAGAAGGTTGAATTGCAGTTTCAGTGCGGTAATATGCGGAAACGCATGGCAAGGTCTAAAGAAATTAACTGGTCAAAACAAAATCCCATCATCACTGTGCCTTATCAAAAGAACAGCAACAACAATTCGCTGATGAACTCAACAAATTTTACTGTCGTTTTGATGCTCATGATTTCACCGATGCATTGGGAGTGATAAAAGAGGAAATCAAAGCAAAGATAGAAGATGAGATCATTATAGAAGATACAACAATACTTTCAATGTTTAAAAGACTAAATATCCAAAAGGCGCCTGGACCAGACAATATTTGTAGTATATTTTTCTCAAGAACTGTGGATCTCAACTCTGTCATGTCTTCACTAGACTATTCAATTGGTCTATTAAAAATTCAACTGTCCCTTCTCTCTGGAAAGCCTCAGTGATCTGTCCTATACCCAAAAAGTCTAAACCATCTTCCATCAATGACTACCGCCCAGTTGCTCTAACATCCATTGTGATGAGTGTTTCGAAAGAGCAATACTCAGTCACCTCCTCACTGATACAGTCAGTCATCAAGATCCTTATCAGTTTGCATACAAAACGCAACAGATGCACAGACGATGCCCTCTCACACTTTTACACAACGCTTACACTCACCTGGAGAAAACAGATTCTTTTGTTCGTATTCTTTTTATTGATTTTTCATCAGCTTTTAACACCATCCAGCCTCATCTCTTAGCGCACAAACTTTTATCCTTAATGTCAGACCCAGGCTTATCCTGTGGATCACAGATTTCCTCATCTCCAGATCCCAGTCAGTGCGCTATCAATCAGTCATGTCATCTGTCCTCTTTTGCTCCACAGGTTCCCCTCAAGGTACCGTTCTTTCTCCTGTCCTCTTTACTCTGTACACCAACGACTGCATTGGTACAGAAGAAAACACCAGTCATTAAATATTCAGATGATACAGCCCTTGTAGACCTTTCCAATTCTGATGTAACATATTTTGATGAAGTTGAGCGTTTCAGCACCTGGTGTAAAGAAAAAATTTATCTTGAGCTTAACGTCTAAAAAACAAAGGAGATGATCATAGAGATTGCGGAAAATTATGTGCCTGATCTTTATATTGATGGAGAAAAAGTGGAACGGGTAGAGGAATACAAATATCTGGGCACAACGTTTAGACAATAAGCTCACTTTCAATACACACACCAGGTCCGCATACAAAAAATGCCAAACCAGAATGCATTTCCTACGCAAATTGAGGAATCTGCATGTCCAGCCAAAAATTCTTAAAAACATTTTACAGGAGTTTTATTGAGTCTGTCTTGACTTTTTCATGCATTTGCTGGTATGGAAATCTTAATTTGAAAAAACAGCAAACTCTTGGATAGCGTTGTGAACATCTGTGGTAAGATTGTTGGTGAGAGACAGGAGAGTATGAGTGAGTTGTATGAAAGGCGTGCGGTCAACAAGGCTCGTGCGATTGTTAGTGACAGTGGGCATACGCTTGCGCGACAGTTTGAGCTCCTTCCATCAGGCAGACGATTTTGTGTCCCCAGAGCTAAGCTGATGCGCACAAAAAAGGGAATATGTCTTATCTTAATGATTTTTAATGATAAATCACCTCTCTCTCTCTCTCTCTCTCTCTCTCTCTCTCTCTCTCTCTCTCTCTCTCTCTCTCTCTCTCTCTCTCATACGTGCACACATTTATGTATATATATATATTATGAGTGGCTGAGTGCATACTTTATTTGCACTACCAAAAGGAGAAAGATTGAAATTCCCATTTTGGTGTTACACGCATGTTTTATTGTTTGAAAGTAATTTTAATTTTCAGTGTCACGTTTGTAACTATAAATATGTATGTCTTAACTTTTAGGGCAGCGGTCACAAATGTAATTTCTCTTGTAACGAGAGATAATAAAGATTTCTGGCTACCGCTGGAACTGCGACATAGTGATCTAGATGAGGGCTGGTATGCACGGAGAACCGGAAGGACCAGTGTTGGAATAATGACACCGAGAGAGCAATTAACGCTAAAGTTTTAGATTAGATAGCGAACCAAATTTCATACTGATGAGTCTATGGGGAGGAGAACACTTTGACAATGGAAAATGAAAGAATGGCAACACTATGCGACATAAAAGATCCTGTGCAATACAGTTCTGATAAAAAAAAAATGCGAAAAATGACAGTTGGAAATACAATACAATACGATGCAAAACGATAAAACATAACATAGCAACTCAATACGATATAACACAACGTAATACAATACAATTCAGACCAATGCCATGCAATAAAATGCAATGAGATTTTGGTATTATTTTTATAAAGGACGCGGCGCTTCGTCGGAACAGCCTGTCACATACACAGTATAAGACGATACAGTACAACACAATGCCAGACACATCAACACACAGAAAAGGAGGCAGCGTTGAGCAGTAGAGAGGAAGCTGATTCCTCATGTTGATAGGCTGTCTTGGTAGACCGCCAGATTCGTGACTAGCATTGGAATAATACCACCGGAAAAGCACAGGAGGTGGCCCTAGACACACACGCGCGCGCGTCGCGTGTTCACACACACACACACACACACACACACACACACACACACACACACACACACACACACACACACACACACACACACACATATGCACAAGGGCGAAGGAGAGGGCGGGGGGGGGGGGGGGGGGGGGGGGGGGGGGGACGGGGTGTGTTGATGCCGAACTCGAGGGACTGGAGACCGAATCTCACACAGATGGATCTTCTCTGGCGAGAAATGTAGTTGTTAATACAAAAATGTAAATCAAATGAATATGATAAAGTATCACACAGCACAAGAGATAGAACGAAACACAATACGAGACAATATTTTTTTTAAAGGGAGAGGGGGAGGGAGATGGATTGAGGTGAGAGAAAATGTGATGCAATACAGCATAACAGAGCACAATAACATATATATATATATATATATATATATATATATATATATATATATATATATATATATATATGTGTGTGTGTGTGTGTGTGTGTGTGTGTGTGTGTGTGTGTGTGTGTGTGTGTGTGTGTGTGTTATCTCTCCGTGCTTTTTGACAATATGATTCATGAATAATTGGAGAAGTCGGTACCTAAGTACGAATACATTGCTGGGTCTTCAGGTGAATTTGTTTACACCGGAGTTTTCTACACTCTTTGATACCCGATTCCCCATTGAAATTTGAAGCCTAGTCAAGCAAGGGAGCTCCTATCTGTATAGAACAAAATTATGAACAGCGGTCTCTATAGTATGTTGTCTGCTCTCACCTCTCCTTGGACCCAGCTCCTCTGTCTCCCCTCTACGCCTTCCTCAGTCTGACAGCACCCGACGAGGTCCAGTGAGAGCATCAAAGTACTCAAGGTTATGGGACTCCAAGCGTTAGACACTAAGGTTGAGAGAGAAAAAATAAACTTTCTGGAAAAAAGGGTCGCTGAGATGAGACACACATTTCATTTCTGGCCTTTGAATGAATGGCTTTTTTCTTTTTTCTCCCTGGCACTGACAGGTAGACACCCACTATCTGACCAGAGCGTCGGGCTAATTCACATATCCAGACCTCTGCTAAGTCTAATCAATGAGACCCTCGCCTTAAATGTTCAGTCATTAATTCATTCATCCATCCACTGTAAACAGTGCACAATGTGATCTCCAAAACTTAGCAGATATGTTGTGTAGCGTGTATAGATGGACTTCTCCGCGCACAGTGACATCTCCTAGATCAAGCTTAAACTGAAACAGATCTTTACACACACACTTTCATGAGACGAGAAGGGTCACGAAAAAAGCACATGATACTTGGCACTCGCCTGAGACGAAGGCAAAATCTTAAGAGATATATTGTCCAACCTCTGCGCCACCTCAGAGGCAGTGCACCCACGCCGCTCATTCCGACACCCCGTCCACAGCCACAGCCCGTCGGCCCCGCCGCAGCCCCGGCACCGGCAATCACAGGGAGCAGTCAATGTCGAGTCGTCAAGAGGCAACCCACCGGAGGAGACACTGCAATCCCGCCGAGTCACTTCAGTGGTGTTCAGTGGCGCCTGTTCTGATCTAACATACGCAGGACACCACCTACTAAGCCCCCTACTGACGACAATAATTGCTTAGTCGCGGAGCCGGCGTGAGTGAGCTCTCCCTCCGGAGGGCGCCACCACGTCCGTCCAAACGACAGCCCCCCCATGGACTCGCCGATACCGGTGACCCGGACGGAACCAAACCAAGGCCACAGACGTGGAGAGGACATCGAAATTGAGGTCACCATGAGAGCAGGGCATGAAGGGCCACAGAATTTGAAACTTTTTTTATGCTGATCGATGAGAATGAGGATGATTAAGATGATGCTACGGATTTCCATTTCGGTCTGAGACTACATGACAGGGCTGTACTCTACGCTTCCTTTCATAATATATCCCGGCGTCAACCAGGCCCGAGAGATACAGGCACCTGCAGTGTTGGTCAGGAAATTCGAGCAAACACTCTCAGAAACGCATCATTAAGTGGATGAAACTCGACTGTGTGGTCCCAGTCTTCCCACTGAGCCCGCAGCAAACTCAACTCTGGGTAGGAGCCGGTCGGGGCAGAAAAACCCACACATGACTTCTGATGGGATTCGAACCCACGACCTCCCAGCCGGAGTCCGCAGTTCTGGCATGTCTAAAGAACAGCCGGCCTGGCCAAATCCATTCTGCAGGGCACTGTGCCAGATGGACGGAGAAGAGGCAGACAGATGAGGGCGAGGTGGGGGGACAGCATCAAACATCAAGGAGTGGACAGGCCTGTCTTTTTGCCAGCTCCCCAAAAGAGCTAACACACAGCAGCAAAGAAGAGCAAGGGATATTTTCTGGGCGTCATCAGTTGGGTCTCGGCAGGTCTTTCTTGGCGTTACGATGAACTGAACTGATAAATGTGTGTGTGTGTGTGTGTGTGTGTGTGTGTGTGTGTGTGTGTGTGTGTGTGTGTGTGTGAGAGAGAGAGAGAGAGAGAGAGAGAGAGAGAGAGAGAGAGAGAGAGTGGTAGTACAGCCTTCACACAGTTGTGAACCTACACAGTAATAATAATAATGAATACTTATATAGCGCCTATTCTAGGCTGGAGACCAAGCTCTAAGCGCTTACAATCCACACTCGTTTACACAACGGGCTGCCTACCTGGGTAGTGCCGACTGAAGAGCTGCCAGCTGGCGCTTCATTCAGTCGTTTCCCGTGTCATCCAGTCAGTATCGTTCAATATCGTTCACTCGATTTCCTGACTTCCTTAATTCTTTCAATTTCTCACGCAGAGTGCATGCTATGTGTAACGTGTCATCCATACCAACGGCCAAACTGGCCTTTTCTTCCGAAATTTGGTGATGGGATTTTACGTGTGTGCAAGATGTTATGCGTGCGTTCACACACGGAACCTCGGTTTATAGT
>JADBJO010001555.1:361803-366803 GCA_016801955.1 Conus betulinus | reverse complement strand
ATGTGGGAAATTTCTGTTAGTTTGGGACATGATGAAATAACACAAAAAATTTATTTTCCTGAAAACTGAGTAAGGAAAGTACATAAAAATGGTACATTTGACATCAGTTCATCAAAGCCTAAATATGTAAAACATTAAAACCAATTGATAAAATTTTATTTAAAAAAAAATAGCTGAAAAAATCGCGCGTATAAACAGAAAACAGATACAGTAAAACTATCGTAAAGTTTAGAAGGGTTTCATAATCATTCTCATAAATGCTACTAGTGTTGTTAACTTGTGTTTACTTCTGATGTTAAACGACACTTGAAAATTTTCAAATCGTTGAGTGTTTATGGCAATATTTTTAGAGATATTTAATCCTTCACTTAAACACATAATGAAACTTGTAGCCGAATTCTCAGTCATTTCATTTCTGACATAATCTTCGATTGGTATATCTTGAATCCCGCCTCTCTTCACAGGCAATTTGTGGTTCTAAGTTATAAATCAGATAAATAGGAAACAAAATTTTCACGCAATGCTCGAATGAGTAGGAAACAAAAATGTTCACGTAATACTTGAAGATAATCGTCATATGACAGTTTTAGCCTACTCATAAACAGCCAATACTGATATGAAGAAAAAAAATCTTTAGGATCAAAAAGCATCGCTCGATATATTGATCTTTTAAAGTGCTAGTAATTTTCGCTTTGAAATGTTTGTTGTCTGTCGGAAGATCAAAGCCGGTGTAGCCTCACGCCACAAAGACCAAGTTCGTTCAGCGTTGTATTCATTGATGAGAAAAATTCTCAATAATGTTCATCCTGTACATGTGACTCATAACAGAAATTTATGCATTGTGTTTGAGAGCTTTGATCTATGATTCATATAATGTGTGAGATGTATGGAAGAAATAGGCGATGGATTGGGGAAAGTTTTGATGGAAGTAAAGAGATGCTGGCGGAGATCTGCTCTCTCGCGAGTAAAGTCCTCGAGATTAAATCTGTCCTATGTGGTCATGATTTAGACGTTCAGTTTCAGTCTCTCTCTCTCTCTCTCTCTCTCTCTCTCTCTCTCTCTCTCTCTCTCTCTCTCATCTACATATTATCGGTGTTGTGCGCAGATGGTTTATTGACCTTAAATGAAAACGTACTGTTTATTTGCGCTTTAATGTTTAGAAGGTTAAAAACAATCAAATAAACCATTGCCTATGCACTAATACTTATTTTGTACACACACAAAGATTTAAGGAAAAAGTTTTTCTTCTGTAAATTGATAAAATGTGTTGCATAGTGCCTAGCTTATACGTACGCGAGCTGTGGAAATGGCGTCTCCGACTGAAAATAAAATTAGAAAACAAACACATAAAAAAACAAAACAACTCTACGAGTATATTCCAACAGAGTGATGATCTGGACCTAAGACGGTATCAGGCATCATCACCCAAGACACGAACACAGTCACATAGTTCATATGTGGGATATCATCTTAACGCGGGGAATATACCCATCAGTACATTAACAAGAAAAAAGGCTAAACTAAACTAGAAAAGGTAAAAAGGGGTTTGTGAGGGAGCAGTCCGTTACCGAAGGAAGTAAACAAGTTTGCATAGCCTAAAAAAGTCATTTCGAATTCATTTGTATATTTATTTTTTGCAATAGAGTATTAGAAAAAATTAAATAATGACATCTATTTCCTGACAAAAATTTAGATCTTCCATAAAAAAAAATATTGTTTTTTCTTCAGCAGGGGACTGAACGGGCGGTGTCCTGCGGACGTTAGATCATAAAAGACCTCACTGAACACCACTGAGGTGACCCAGCAAGGTTGCTGTCTTCTCTTGCGGGCTGCATCATGACAATCTTATGTTAATAGCTCGCTGTCAACAGTGTGGCGTTGAGGCTTCAGCAGGACACAGTCTGGATGTGAGGCTGTTTATAGTAAGGCCAGAATGGGTGGCGTGTGAATAATCCCATGGACGGAAGATTGCACAGAAAAAAATGAATGTAGACAGCACAAGGCAGACACGCATGCAAGTACACTGACACCCATTTCCTTTCTAGCCCAAATTCTATCCTGCTCCCCCAGTTCCTTTTCCGCACACACAGAAAAGCAATTAAAAGAAAAGACATTTCGAGGACGACCTACACACCACTGAGTGACAGAGATCTGAGCACGTGCCATGCATTATTCATGACACCTTCCCCTTCGTTGCTGGTTTACTGTGAGCCCCCATCCACCTCATCGCCATCTTTTTAACACTTGGCCCACGTCAGAAGAATGTGCATTACGTGCCAGCTGGTTCCAGTGACAATGGTGCAGGTTTTACTTTCTCGTTGGAAGCGTAGAGCTGGATGAGAAATGGTTTGCTGCTGCAAGCCTGGGTTTGAGAGAAATGGTCTGGAGATGAGGCTGTCCCCAAATCTTGGAAAATTTGAGACATGAGTTTTGTAATATGCTGCAGATTCAGCGGAGAGAGAGAGAGAGAGAGAGAGAGAGAGAGAGAGAGAGAGAGAGAGAGAGAGAGGAGGGGGGGGGGGGGGGGGGGGAGTGGGGGGTGGGGTTAAGAGCACTTGCAACAAGGTTGAGAAAGACAGAGAGGAGTAAGGAACACTTTAAAAGTGTGAGAGAGAGAGAGAGAGAGAGAGAGAGAGAGAGAGAGAGACAGAGAGAGAGAGGGGGGAGGACAGAAGGAACACGTACCACAAGTTTGAGAGAGAGAGAGAGAGAGAGACAGACAGACAGAGAGAGAGAGAGGATACACCTAAGAAATTGTTTCGAAAGGGTTTGCTGTCATTACAGGTGACCGGAAAGGGCCATAAGTAGTCTGTCACCCGGTTAAATCAACTCTTTGTACGTCCTTGCAGAGACCTAGAAACATGAAAGAAGCACTGAGAGAGACAAGACTGTACTGGGACATTTGGACGCATAGTTCAGTATTACCTTTCTCAGGCGCCATGCTCGTGTGCCTTCAGACGTGTGCAGGTGAAAGTGCTGACGTGAAGTCTACCGCATTGAAGAAAAGTGATAAATTCCAGTTTCACCCGAGTCTGACAGAGAAATGTTTGGACAAAGGACGAGGAAAAAACGGCAGTTTTTGTTCTCTCCTCTTCCATGCTGTTCTCTTCTTTTCCCCTTACCCCCTCCTATCCTTCCCTTTGCTTATCGATACGGACGACCTCATCACAAACTCACCAAGGGCGTGGTCGTAGATATAGGCCTTCGAGGGCCACAGAGAGTTAAAGACTTTATTTAAATTGATCGACGAGGATGCAGGTGAGAAGATGATGCTAAGGAGTTTCATTCTAGTCAGAGGCTGAACAACAGGGTTGTGCTCTGTATTCCTTCCATAAGGTATAATAGCTCCAAAAGGCCTGTGCGATACAAACATTTACGTTGTTGGTCGGGAAATTTGAGAAACACTGGAAAAGATACATGCAACTCGCTTGTGTGCTTCCATTCTGTCTGATTTGATTGCATGGCATACTCAGCTCTGAGTAGGAGGTGGGCGGAGTGGGAGAATACCACAAAAAATCTTCTATTGAGAATCGAACCCACGGTCTCACTGCTTGCAAAATCTGTGACGTTTATCATTGCAACAATGACGGGAGGTAATTTTCATGGTCTCTTAACTTTCATGTACGGAAAGCATTTTGAGCTCAATGAAAAGGAAACGCTCCATAAGTCTTCATTATTATTATCATTATTATCATAATTGTTATTATCATTATTATTATTGTTGTTGTTATTGTTGTTGTCGTCGTCGTCGTCATCATCATTATCATTCCTCTTCCTCTTTTTCTTTTTCTTTTTCTTGTTGTTGTTGTAGTAGTAGTTGTAGTAGTTGCAGTGAATTACGATGACGTGTTCTTGAAAACACAAAACAGATAATAAGCAGAACAAATAGAAGAGGACTGCAAGAAATAGAGGAATGAACACAGCCTCTGTGTGGCAGCGATTACCATGGTGCGCTCAGGACCTGACAAGTCGTGGATTCGAGCCTCATCAGCGACATCTGTTAGTGGAACGTTTTGGTCCTGGTCAGCTCTAACCCTGAGTTGAATGTGTTATGGAATCAAATTGGAAGGCTGTAACCCCCACCTTCTAGCTGCAAAGTGGGACGACTGCAGGCGGAAATCTAAACAAATCGTAAATAAATGTAGCGAACCGCCAAGAGAAACGTGGACAAACGAGTCACAAGACAGAATACGACGCGTTTCGACCTCTTAGGTCTTCTTCAGGCAAGATACAAACAGATAGGACAATGAAAATGAACGAGTTTGTCACTCAGAGTATCATGAAAAAGCAACTTTGGCATAAATAGTATCACACCGGAGAACTCCACAACATAGACACTATCAGTTTCATTATCGTTGATCACACTCTAGCTCCATCCCCTTGACAGATGACCAACAATTCAGATGTAAGCATCTTTTAGGCCAGAGTATAATGAAACGAAGCTTCAAAGGCAACCTTGCCATATAGTTCCACACCGGAGAACTCCACAACATATAGACACCATCAGTTTTATTGTCATGGATCATCACAAGAAAAGTCACAAATTTTCAGGCCCTCGTTGTCACCACAGTTTGGATTCCTTCTCCACTTCCGTTCCAATAGTGAATTCATGTCAACATCGTCAGCATTGGCAAGTCCGTAGGGACAGTCACTGGATGGAGGGAAGTGGAGGTGTCCTCTGCTAAAGGACAAACACTGATGCTAACCCAGCATCAAAATAATGATCGTAGTCAGCTGGGGTCCTGATATGTATAGTCCTGCATAAGCGAGATAAAGACAGGCACCATCGAACAACACAGCGTATTGGGAAGCCACGAAGATTTGTGTAGGAATAATCCACACAGCCAGGAGGAGATTTTAAAATAAACATAAACAGTACAATGCAAGCATGCATGCACACATGCAGGTACATGCATCCCCAAACCTCTTTTTCACCGTTCCCCACCCACTCTATTTTCACACACAGAGAAGCAGTTCAGAACGACACACACACACATCGA
>JADBJO010001555.1:356803-359303 GCA_016801955.1 Conus betulinus | reverse complement strand
TTTTTTTTTGTCACTGAGAGTTGGGAGGATGGTGGCGGTGGGTGGATGAGTGAAGGAGGGTGAGAGGTGAGGCTCAGTGGACGGTGAAGGGGTGATGGGTTTTGGGTTGAGGTGGGTACAAAGACGGAAAATAAAGAAACACAAAAAAAGAAAAAAAAAAAAAAAGACTCAGCTTAAAAGAGGAATGTGCATGAATATATGTATGACAGAAATGTGTATTTGTGTGTATGGGCTCATGTATGTATGCATGTAAGTGTGCATGTATGTATGCTTCAATTCATTTTTCTACTTTTGTATGCAAATCTGTCGGTACGTTTGTATTTATAGTCGAATTTGTATTGAGGATGCATTTATGCATCGGTGTAAAAATGTAATTATTGGTATAAAAGTGAAAATGTCTCAACCATTAAAGATCATCTTACAACAGAAAACGATGGGAATGGGGGGAAGGATGGAGGGAGGGGGGGGGGGGGGGGGGGGGAGGGGAGGGGAGGAATCAAGACAAAAATTAGTATAAACTAAACTAAAATCGATTATGGATTATGACGTTAAACAAAAAAGAAACAAGCTAAGAGAACCCTAGTAGGGTTCACATAGACTATACGACAGGCTGTCGAGGACAGAACTATGAAAAGGAAACAAGCATTTAAAAACAACGCACATATTCATCCGTGACTATTTGCACAACATCTGTGCACTGTTGATAGTTATGGTCTACTTTGCACAGCAGCTGCTGGGGTAACGAGACTTTCTTCCAGTGCAGAGAGCACTGCTGCTATTATTGCGTTCTCGTAGTATGAGTGTTTTTTCTTTTCGATTTGTCTTCCTTCATTTTCTTTCTTTCTTTCTTTTCTTTTCTTTCTTTTCTTTCTTTTCTTTCTTTCTTTCTTTCTTTTCTTTCTTTCTTTCTTTGTTTCTTTTCATGATCAAATATTTATTATCGTTGAAGTGAAGGGCGATTGGCCAGAAACAGGTTCTTCAAACGGTGGAAGAAATGTCTACCTATCCGTCTAGTTTTCCACTTTGTTTCAAACTCGACCTAATCCAGTCACTGTTGTGGTGGTCTTTAAGGTCATCAGCATTATCATGGTCTGGTGGCTATGGACGCTTTTTTTTTTTTATCAGAAAGTAATTTCTCACAAGGTGGAACTACACACATATCCAAGTAAGTTACCACTTTTTTTTTTTTTTATAAAACTTGTCTTACCTCGGATCAGAGAGCATTGTAGTTTGTTTTCTGTTTAGGTCTCTGAGTTGCTGTTTTTTTTTTTTTTGGTTTTTGTTTTTTTTTTCCTGTTTTTGTCTGTGATCAGTATCATACAGCTATTGTACACGTGTGTTTTGCCGTATTTGCTGATGCTGATTTTATCAATAGTGTGTTCACTACAAGAAACTACATGTTCATTAGAAGAACTATACACGAGCGATTTTTAATGCAAAGTGAAATCTTTATCTCATTATCATATACATCTCAAGTCGTTACATGTGTCAGAATGTAATGATTTCCGAGGCAGCTTAGCCTAAAAATTCTCTCTCTCTCTCTCCCTCTCCCTCTCTCTCTCTCTCTCTCTCTCTCTCTCTCTCTCTCTCTCTCTCCCGTATGTGATATTTGGATGGTTGATGTAGAACTATTGTACGTTCTGCGCAGCTGTGCGCGCGCGCGCGTGTGTGTGTATGTGTGTGTGTGTGCGCGCGCGCGCGAGCGCTCGTGTGTAGTGTGTGTGTGTGTGTGTGTGTGTGTGTGTGTGTGTGTGTGTGTGTGTGTGTGTGTGTGTGTGTGTGTGTGTTGGTGTGTGCGTGTGCGTGCGTGCGTGCGTGCGTGCATGCGGGCGTGCGTGTGTGTGTAGTATTAGTGTCACTGTGTGTCGGTTTCCATGACTTTGCCGCTGATATCAAACCATTTTTGTACCCCTCGTCACAAGGGCTTTATAGCTAATGACAGTATGCCATCAAAAATGTCAAAATCTCTCTCTCTCTCTCTCTCTCTCTCTCTCTCTCTCTCTCTCTCTCTCTCTCTCTCTCTCTGCCTCACACACACACACACACACACACACACATACACACACACACACACACACACACACACACACACACACACACCATCCACATTGAACTACCTTATTCCCTCTTCCTCCTTCTGCTCTTCCACTCGCCACATCCTTTCGCATCCCCCCCCCCCCCCACGCCCACCCCCACCCCTACCCCCGCACATACGCACATACGCGCCCTCCAACAAGTTTAATCAGACTTCCATCATGCTATCAGCAGCCACAAACCCTCGAAAGAGTGGACCAGACCTCTGAAATGCCCCTTGGGGCCAAGGACTTAACCCACAATCTTCAGGCCAGGGAAAACAGGGATAGACATGACGGTTCACCAGTGCTTACCAGACGTAGAGATAAGTCCCAGTGAATGCCTGGTCTGGGGCTGCCACAGGAGGAAAGGGGGTGAGGCGGTCAGTGGGGGTGGAGGGGATGTCGTAACTGAGCGGCGTGAGAGG
>JADBJO010001555.1:344303-346803 GCA_016801955.1 Conus betulinus | reverse complement strand
GGTACCAGACTCACAGCGAGGCTTACAGAGCGGGCGGGGACTCACAGGCTTACAGGCGGGCGGGGACAGCTCTGGTAGCCAGACTCACAGCGAGGCTTACAGAGCTTACAGAGCGGGCGCAAGGGACAGCTCTGGTAGCCAGACTCACAGCAAGGCTTACAGAGCGGGCGGGGACAGCTCTGGTAGCCAGACTCACAGCAAGGCTTACAGAGCGGGCGGGGACAGCTCTGGTAGCCAGACTCACAGCGAGGCTTACAGAGCGGGCGGGGACAGCTCTGGTAGCCAGACTCACAGCGAGGCTTACAGAGCGGGCGGGGACAGCTCTGGTAGCCAGACTCACAGCAAGGCTTACAGAGCGGGGAATAGATCTCATTTGGAACGGCGCAGAGCCCTAGGGGAGGCATCTCCGCCTCTCTCACCCACTCTTCCCTCCTTTTTGGACTCGTTTCTGTTTGACCTGGTCAGCTTCCCCAAGGAAGATGTGCGAACGTGATGATAGTGTGTGTGTGTCTCTGGGTTGACGAATATGTGATGGGAAAAAAAGAGAGGTTTTTCTTTTTTTTTGTTTGTTTGTTTGTTTGTTTGTTTTAGATGGAAACAAGTCACAGCGTATGCCACGGCATCTGCTCAGATTCCACGCGGACAGTTTTTTTTTTTTTTTTTTTTTTTTTTTTTTTTTGATTGTGATTGCAGGGCACGGAGTGGTGATTGTATTGTCTCCTACATCTGTCTCAGTCTCTCTAACTAAGTCTCATTGATTCTGTCATTGTGCTTCTGTCTGTCTGTCTGTCTCTCTCTGTCTCTCTGTCTCTCTGTCTGTCTCTCTCTCTCTCTCTCTCTCTCTCTCTCTCTCTCTCTCTCTTTGCCTGTGTGTCTGTCCCTCTCTCTCTGTATCTGTCTGTCTGTCCATCAGTCTGTCCATCAGTTTGTCTGTCTGCCTCTCTCTCTGTCTCTCTGTCTGTGTCTCTCTCTGTGTCATTGTCTCTGTCTGTCTGTCTGTCTGTCTGTCTCTCTCTCTCTCTCTCTCTCTCTCTCTCTCTCTCTCTCTCTCTCTCTCTCTCTCTCTCTCTCTCAGCCCAGAATGGTGGCCACTCAGCGAGGTCGCCTAGCTCATGGTGTGAATGGTGTTAAGTGGCAGAATCATGTGGAGGGTCGTCGAGGATGGAGGTTGACGACAGGGCGGCGGCAGACTCCTTTCTTCAGCGTATGATTGATGTCCGCTTTTCTACCGGGTCTGGGCAGCTCTGGGCAAGACTGGGTTGTTTGGCTGCTGTGCCTCTGCAGTTTCAGACTGACATCCCACTTAGATGAAGGCCACTTTGACAGGTAGTCTTAACAATTGTATTTGATATGTACCCAGGGAGGTTGCTGTGACTTAGTGGGGTTTTTTTAGCCTGTCACTCCTATCGTGTGTATCGTAGAGAAAGCCCTTTGGAGCAGGTGGTTACCATGTATCGTGTGTACGTATCGTGTGTACCATGTAGAGTGTACTGTAGAGAAAGCCCTTTGGAGCAGGTGGTTACCATGCAGTCGTATCGTGTGTATCGCAGAGAAAGCCCTTTGGAGCAGGTGGTTACCATGCAGTCGTATCGTGTGTACTGTAGAGAAAGTCCTTTGGAACAGGTGGTTACCATGCAGTCGTATCAGTCGTATCGAGTGTACTGTAGAGAAAGTCCTTTGGAGCAGGTGGTTACCATGCAGTCGTATCGAGTGTGTACTGTAGAGAAAGTCCTTTGGAACAGGTGGTTACCATGCAGTCGTATCGTAGTGTACTGTAGAGAAAGTCCTTTGGAGCAGGTGGTTACCATGCAGTCGTATCGAGTGTACTGTAGAGAAAGTCCTTTGGAACAGGTGGTTACCATGCAGTCGGAATTACGCTGCATGCGGCACTTTCAAGCGTTTTAAGGAGCAGGATTGCTCCCGGGTCGAGTGGTGCGACAGTTGAAGACAATGCTTCTCGTGGAACCCGCTGGCAATTTCGGTGTACTTTCTTCTGCTGTAAGCAAAAATTCGGTTAGTGTTGCGGTGTGTTCTGTTCTTTAATGTGTCATTCTTGGATAGGGAGGTCGAAGTTCATAGCGGGCGCTATATGAATCGTGGAAAGTATGTAAGAAAATTTATTATTTTGGAGTATGGTTTAACTGTCCGTAATCGCTTCATGTGTAAAATAATTCCTCGGCAGATTGGAAAGGGCATGCACCTACACTCATCCCCCAGGAATAAATCCTGTCTGACTCCCCCCCCCTCCCCCCCCCCCCCCCCCCCCCCCCCCCCCCCCCCCCCCCCCCCCCCCCCCCCCCCTCCTCCTCTTTGTTACCCATTTCTGCCTTCCCTAAAATTCTCAATGTTCTGAGCGACATATACTTCAATCATCCGCATCCCGCATGGGGTTGAGGGGGTGAGTGACTCTGGACCTGGTCTGCCCTAACTGATCCCAACCCACTCCAAATGAGTGATTAGAGGCATGGTCCAGACACACCCTGTGGAGTCACATAGGCAC
>JADBJO010001555.1:332500-336203 GCA_016801955.1 Conus betulinus | reverse complement strand
GGAGTAGAGGAGATGAGGGAGAGATAGAGGACGAGTGAGAAGGAGTATGAAATGTTTTTTTAGGACTGAGGCCCACAAGACCCCCATCTGAAGGGAAAGGAGAGAGAGAGAGAGGTGAGACTTGGGAGAGAGGAGATGAGGACGGAGCGGAGAGGAGAGAGAGGTTGGAGAACCGAGAGACGGAGGAGCGTGAGGAGGAGAGGTGTGAGAGAAAGAGGAGAGAGACAGAGAGAGTATGAAATGGTTTATTGAGACTAAAAGCCAAGGCCCCCTTGAAGCCAAGCGAGAGAGCGGAGAGTTATGAAATGTTTTTTTTTTTTTAGCACTGAGGCCAGACCCCCGTCTGAAGGAAGAAAGAGGGAGAGAGAGAGAGAGAGCAGAGAGGAGAGAGAGGAGAGAGAGAGAGAGAGGAGAGGGAGAGAGAGAGAGAGAGCTCATTTTTCAAAGTGGGTCCACTTGCAGAACCCCGGACCGAACTACAGCAGGCAGCACTTCAGGATTAAAACGCCCAGCCTGGCAAACAAAAAACCCAAGTGGTGTTGCCATTACTGACAATAAAACCATTTCATCCCATGCCGTCATGACTCTTTGTCTCAAAGCTGTCACGTTCAAAACCAGTGATGATAGCTTCTACACCTAAAACTAACGGTCGTTTACAAAACCCAGAGAACCGCAGCACCCACGGGGGGGAATGTTGGCATATTTGTTCCTGCAAACAAAATATATACAGGACTTCCCTACTCTTCCTGCTCCTGAAAACACGCTTGTAGGGTTCACTAATCATTATCATGCTGGTGATGATTTGACCTTGGTAGACGCCCACATTTACAGTACGTCTACAAAGCAAAGGAGGGAAAGAGGTGGAGGTGGGGTTGGTGGCTATGATTCGCCTCTGGGCATCGTCATCCCAATCCGCACGTGGCAGACAACGATTTGCAGTCACGGTTTTGCCCCGCCATTGTTCCCCGCCCTGGTCTGTTTCAGGAACCATTCATCGCTTAAGGCCAGTGTCAGGGAAGATCGCGCTTTATATGATTGGACACACACACACAACACACACACACACACACACACACACCACACATACACACAACACAGACTAACTGACAGACAAACAGACTCAGTTACAGACTGTATATTTTAGACAGACTCAGAGAGGAGAGAGAGAGACGAGGAGAGGGGAGAGAGAGAGACAGAGAGACGAGAGAGAGAGAGAGGAGAGAGAGAGAGAGAGAGAGAGAGAGAGAGAGAGAGAGAGAGAGAAGAGAGAGACTTGTGAAACAAACTGTGATTAATTACAGAATTCCTTGTCTGGTGACAAGAGCGACGAAAATGTGTGTAAACATTTCTTCCACAGGATAAAGATGTGCGTAAACATTTTTTCCACCACCATTAACAACAGAAGGCGTTGGTTTTCTTTTTTTTTTTTTTTTAAATCTTAAAGAAAAATGCCGTGCTGATTAAAGAAGGGAATTAAAGCTAACTTTGGGAAAGCAGCAGGAGCAGCAGCAGTATGCTGACATCGATGAAAAACCAAAACCAGAAAGACATGCCAGATGGACAAAGATCTGGACACTTTCCGACAAGATCGGTCTAGTACACCATCCACGGAAAACATCACACAGATTTTAGAACTATACAGAGCTGCGTAACCTTGACTTCGAATGGGGGATCTTTGTACTTTTCAACAACATCGGTTTAGTACCATCCACTGAAAGTATCATACAGATTCAGAATTGCCCCGAGTTAGATATACCCACGACTTCAAATGGGTGGGTGAGGGGTGGGGATGGAGGGTGGGGGGAATGTTTCACCGCTCTCACATTACTATCACGAAGAACTACCTGGTTCTCTTGATTTCTGTGACTGGATTTGATTTGCCATGCTTTGTCTGTCTTTGCTCTGCCGTACCTTCTTTTGCCTTGCCCTGAGTTTTTTTACGTTGGCTTGCCTTGCTTTGCACTGCCTGGCGTATTTTGCCTTGACCTAGTTTTGCCTAACATTGATTCACCTTGCTTTGCTTGCTCCGCCGGCCTTGTTATGCTTGACCTTGCCTCGCCTCACTTTGTCCTGCTTGGCCTACCTTTGCTGTCATTGCCTTCCCTTGCCTCGCCCTGTAGACAGTGCTTTGTCTCACCCTCCTCTCCTCTGCCCTGAATCCCCCCCCCCCTCTCTCTCTCTCTCTCTCTCTCTGCTCTCTCCTTGCCTCAGTCCCTTGCCCTCAGTTTGCCCTGCCCCAGATTTCCCTGCTGCCCTGCCCTTGCCTTAATGTGTTACCCCCCTGCCATGCTGTGCTCTGCCTTGCCCAGTCTTGCCGTGGCTCGGCTCGCCTGCCTTGCCTTGTTCCATGAAGTCTGTAAAGCTTCGTTACAGTCTGAAAACTCTGCTTTTCGTCGAGGGGGAGTGGCGTGGGCGGGGGGGCCGGGTGGGGGGGGTTGAAAGCCAGGATAGTGATGGGGATGGGTGGAGCAGGAGGCGGTGTAGCGGGGGGAGGTGACCTTGGGATCGGGTAGAAGAGGAAGGAGGGCTAGGGGAAGGGAGGGGGGGGGTCGGGGTCTGCTGTTACATCAAGCGAAGTAAGTCTGAGGTTTATGAGCTGAATGTGTTTATGTATATGCAGGGGATTATATATATATATATAATAATATATATAATATATATATATATATATATATATATATCAGCTTCTCCGAAGAGCAGATATCTGGGTGCTGTTATATTTGTTCTATTAATGTCACAGAGAGAGAGAGAGAGAGAGAGAGAGAGAGAGACAGAGAGACAGACAGACAGACCAGACAGACAGACAGACAGACAGTCAGACAAACAAACAGACAGAGGGAGAGTCGTCAGTAAAGTCCGATATAACCCAACAGAGGAACACGCTCGACAGCCAGCATTCAACATACCTCGAGTAAGTAAACAACTTAACATCCACCTTCCTTCCCCCGAACCCCCCCCCCCCCCCCCCCCCACCACACACACCACACACACACACACACACACACACACACACACACACCACACACACACACACACACACACACACACAACACACACACCACACACACACACACTCCCCGTTCCAATTCCTACAAAAGTAATAGATGACCGACTTCAGCAGCAGCAAGCCTAAGTCGATACATTCCCTGGTCTCCACACAGCCTGGTCAACACAGACAGGACTACGCGGAGGCAGCCCTTCTGTTGGAGAGGTCCTGGCGGGATCTGTCCCTGTGTGAACAGCATGCCGCACTCTTAACAGGAGTTAATGGCATGTGCTGTCACTCCTCGCTGGCCGTGTACTACACATGTTCGACGGCGGTAGACAGAGACAGAAGACAGACTGATACAAAGATACAGGAGGAAAAAAGAAAAGGATGCAAAAGATTGTTGTTGTTATCATGATGGAGGTGTGTGTGTGTGTGGGGAGAGAAACTGAAAGAGTGGGAGAAAAAAAAGGGGGGAGGGGGGGGGAGAGAGAGAGAGAGAGAGAGAGAGAGAGAGAGAGAGAGAGAGAGAAGACAGACAAGACAAAGGCAAATTTCTTTATTTATGAGGATAATAGATAAGCACTTACGTGTTTTTTATTTTATTTTATTTTATTATTATTTTTTTCTACATCCAGTCCTCGCCCTGAGTAGGGACTACAACATGCAGTGAATTGAATTAATGTAAGAAAGCAAAGAAGCAAACAAGCGGTCATG
>JADBJO010001555.1:325000-327500 GCA_016801955.1 Conus betulinus | reverse complement strand
CAGCACGGCACATATTCCCCCCCCCCCCCCCCCCCCCCCCGGGGCCCCCCCCCCCCCAACACACACACACAATGCATACACGCACACCCCCGCACCGCACGCACGCACAACACACCACACACACACACACACACACACACAACACACACCACACACACACACCACACACACACACCACGCACGCACGCAAGCGCGCACGCACGCACGCACCCACACACACACACACACACACACACACACACACACACACACAACACACACACACACCACACACATGAAGATATGCAGCAATGCACGCATCACGCATTACGCACACACGCGCGCGCGCGCGCGCTGCGTGCACACACACACACCCCCACACCACACCACACACACACACACACCACACACACGCACACACACAACACACCACACACCACACACACACACACACACACATACACACACAGAGAAGCAGTTAGAAAAATCTGTTTTCTCGCCCTGTCTGTATTTCTGTTTCTTTCTGCCTCTGTCTGTTCCTATCCATCGTGTGTTTTTGTCTGTCTGTCTGTCTGTCTTTGTTTCTCTCTCTCTATCTGTCTCTGCTCCTCTCTTCTCATTCTTCACTGCCTGTCTGTCTGTCTTGGTCTTCGTCGCTCTCTCAACCACAATCTGTCTCATTGTCTTACTCTGTTCTCTCGCTCTGTCCCTCTTTGTTTTCTCTCTGTTGCCTCTCTGTCTCTGTCTTGTCTGTCGGCTCTCTCTGTCATCTGTTTGTCCGTCTGTCTGTTTTTGTCTGTCTGTTTGTCTGTCTCTGTCTTGTCTTGTCTGTCTGTCTGTCTCTTTCAATCTGTCCCTGTCTCTTTTCTGTTTGTCTGTCTGTTTGTTTCTCTCTCTCTCTCTCTCTCCTCTCTCTCTCTCTCTCTCGCTCCTGTTTCACTCTCTGTTTCTGTCACTGTCCCTCTGTCCGTCGTCTGTCTTGTCTGTCTGTCTGTCTGTCCTCCTCTGTCTGTCTGTCCTCTCCTCCTCTCTCTCTCTTCTCTCCCTCTCTCTCTCTCCTCCTCTCTCCTCATTCATGCAGCTTATGGATGGCTGTGTCTGCTCGAAATCCCTACTCATTTAAAACACAGTTACACATCTCTGTTTTGGTTCGGGGGTGGCTTTTTGTAAGCATATTCATGTTTTCATCATGAGAAACCTGATTGCTGGTTTGGTAGGACATCACTTTACGGGTAAACGTCAGTATGGGGAAAGCAGTAGTATGGGCAATCGTGATCATGGGTACGCGGTGATGGGGGGAAAACGTAATGCTCCTGGTATTCAGACACCCGAACAGTTTGTACAGAGGGCAGTCTGTGCCCGCATGCGTGAAACACACCACTTTCACAGACAAAACTCTTGAGGGCTGGGAGTCTAATGTCCCGTGCTTGTCCCGACTTCCCTGCGGGAGCAGCCGAAGAGCTCAGATATCAGGCTTCGCTGGAATCGTCCCTGTTGGCAGTGTCCCTTCTGCCGGCTGAGTTTACAATGCTGCCCACGTATGCGTATCTCTTGGAGAGTCTTAACGTGGGGGGTGGGGGTGGGGGGGATCCCTGTCGGTTTGTCTGGAGTGTGGGGTGATTTGTTGCCCTAGTCATGTCGCGAGTGGCGAGTCACGGATGACATGCGTTTTTTACAATCGTTTCATTGTGAGGGTTTTTCTTTTTTCCCCCACTCTCGTCCATCTTGTGTTTTGTGTGTGTGTGTGTGGTGTGTGTGTGTGTGTGTGTGGTGTGTGTGTGTGTGTAGGTGTGGTGTGTGCGCGCCGCGCGCGCGCACACACACACACACACAACACACACACACACACACACCACACACACACCACACACCAAACATACACAACTTACACACACAAACCCATCACAAACCCACCACACCACCACACACACACACACACCCCCACAACCACCCACACACACCACACACACACACACACACATGACATGCATACGTGCGCGTACACACACGCATTTGCGCGCACCGCGCGCGCGCGCGCGCGCCACACACACACACACACACACACGCACACACCACACACACCCACACACACACCAGAGAGAGACACACGAGCACACACACACCACACACGGGAGGGACAGGAGACGGAGAGGAGGAGAGAGGGGAGAGATAGAGAGAGAGAGAGGAGAGAAGAGAGAGGAGGAGAGGAGAGAGAGAGAGAGGAGAGAGAGACGGGGGGGGCAGTTGGTATTGAATCTGAGGGGAGTCTAATTAAACTTAAAAACGATGTAGAGGCAGTATTTAAGAGAGAACAATAGAAGAAGAAGAAAGAAAAAAAAAAGACGAAACAAACGCAAGAAAAAAAACCCGATATATCTTTAAACACAACAAGTTTCTTTATACCCATAAAAATAAACTGTCTTCTGGTTTGCCGTATTTTTGACAAATAACCACAAAAGTGATGTAACGGACACACAAGAATGTAAACATTTATTTGTTTCTAACACTGATGTTGAGCATA
>JADBJO010001555.1:302500-305000 GCA_016801955.1 Conus betulinus | reverse complement strand
GTGGAGCAGAAACAGGAGTGAATTAGTGACAGTGGTGATGGTGATGGGGCTGCTCGGGAATAAATGGGCTGCCAGTCATATGTGTTTACTCTGGCCCATATGTCTGCAACATAATGGGGAGAACGGATGGTCTTTTTTTATATAGAGAAGATATGGTGATAGGGGAACATGTAACCTTTGCTGAAAATAGTGAGGTATAAATTTATGTCCTCTAATGTATAAATGAATGAACATTCTGCCACATTGTAACTAAGGTAACGACGTTTGAGAGAGGTGTGTGTGTGTGTGTGCGTGTGTGTGGTGTGTGTGTGTGTGTGTGTGTGTGTGTGTGTGTGTGTGTGTGTGTGTGTGTGTGTGTGTGTGTGTGTGTGTGTGTGTGTGTGTGTGTGTGTGTGGGGGGGGGGGGGGGGGGGGGATCTGTCTGTCTGTCGGTCAGACATTGTGTCTGTCTGTCTGTATCTCTGTCTCTGTCTCTCTGTGACTTTGTGTCTATTTGTACTCACCTTTGTCGGCATGTGTGTGTGTGTGTGTGTGTGTGTGTGTGTGTGTGTGTGTGTGTGTGCGCGTGCGTGCGTGCGCGCGCGCGCGTGAGTGCGTGCGTATGTGCATGTGTTGTGTGCGTACGTGCGTGCGTGCGTTGGTGTGCGGGCCTGCTCCCAGACTATTCACACAATATGATTTTAGACCCCTCCGCCCTTCAAGAAAGTGTCTGTATACACGGGAAAATGATAAAGGGCAACACAACCGATGCTAAAGAGCAAAACGTCAGTAATAGTCTACCCCCCCCCCATAAAGCAAGGAATCTCTATACAGGCAAACGTCCAAGAACTATGAAATAACATTCACAACTATAATCACCGAATTAAGATTATCATTGACCTGTCTATCGAATTCTCAGAGAAATCTGTCAGTGAAGATTTTAAATTAGCACACTCGAAAACTATGTGGGGAACTGACGTTTTTTGTCTACAACAGCATGTGATATCTATGCTAAATTTCGTTCTAAAGACAATTGATCTAAACGTGTATGCCAGCGATACTCTCTGTCTTCCACTTTGTAAATCTGGATGCGACTTAGAGGGCACGAATATCCAGAGAACTAAGCGTGTTGGTAGAAAAAAAATCATGTACTGAATACATACTCTTGTTGACTTTTCTTAAATTTTCGATGATGTCTTTTTCTATATAAACTCTACCGACAAAAAGTGGACATACCGATTCTATCCGCCCTGGCATTAGAAGGAAAACTGGACAGGGGAGGGTGAGGGCATTCAGCAAAGAGTAACACTCGTATCGGTTTATCATACCTAATGTACAAGCTGACGAATTTATGCTATTATATTAGGGTTTTTTGCAACATATAACACCGATTTAAAATCCACACACACGAAACAATTTGAAAGATTGGAGAGAGAGAGAGGGGGGGGGGAGGGAGGGAGGGAGAGAGAGAGAGATGAGAGAGAGAGAGAGAGAGAGAGAGAGAGAGAGAGAGAGAGAGAGAGACAGGCAGGCAGAGAAAGAGGGACACACCACACAGACAGACAGAGACAAAGACAGGGGAGGGAGAGGGAAAAAGAGAAAGAGAGACAGACATAGAGAGGGAGAGGGAGAGACAGTCGGACAGACAGACAGATAGACAGACATACGGACAGACCGAAACACATACATACAGACAGACAGACAGACAGACGGACAGACAGGCAGTGGAGGGGTGGAAGAAGCTCCAATATCATTAACTCAAAAACGTCGATTTGTCTGAAGTCAGTCAGGTCTGGCCGGCCACTACTGGTCATGATTACGTCATACTGTCTTATCTACGAAATCAATTCCTGATGGACCAATCAAGACAACTAAGAGAGGTTGACTACTTTTCAGGTCGGTCTTCCCAATTAGCACTGAATTCTGACCTGGTTTAGAGGCCCGTAAGGAGGCAGTAAATCTGAAGCAAAAAAACGCACGCAAATGCTGTTTGCAGAGGTAGTATTGATACTGGTATACCCAGCTGAGAGAACATGATGTCCAGTTTTTTTTTTAAGAGACCTGAGTAACAGAGGATACATATCACAGTGGAGTAGACCTTTCTTTCTTTCTTTCTTCTTTTTTACTTTCTTTCTTTCTTCCTTCCTTTCTCTCCCTCACTTTCTTTTTCTTAAGCACCATTAAAGATGCCGGATATATGATATTTCTTATTCAAAATGGGTACTACATTATTGAGATTTTTAAAAAAAAAATTGAAATCAGCAGTTGTCTTAATAGGACTCACAATACTTTTTTTAAGCTTTTAGAAATCTTGACAAACTATAGAAGAGAGAAAAGCAACTTGCTTCTGAAGAAATTATCCGGGGTTCATGAAGATACAGGGGAGGGATTTTGTTGCAATGATGGTAGAAATGGAATTCCACAGAAACACATGGGCTGCCTATCAGGACTGTTTGCTCCGGCTGTAATACCAGGAGAGAGAGAGAGAGAGAGAGGAGAGAGAGAGAGAGAAGAGAGAGAG
>JADBJO010001555.1:287500-292500 GCA_016801955.1 Conus betulinus | reverse complement strand
TTAGTTTACGTAGTGGGAGAACCTTTATCCCCTTTTTATAGCAGAACACGCCACAGTAGGTTTTGTGTTAATGGGATCAAACGCCTTTTTAAAGTCAGTAAACGCTATCTTGAGCTTTCGATAGAGGCATTCGCCTGTTATATGATTATGCTTTATATGGTTTGGAGAGGAGAGGCGAGAGAGTGTATGGTTGAGGAGAGGAGAGCGAGAGAGAGAGATTGAGGAGAGGAGACGGAGGAGAAGGAGGAGAGAGAGACGAGAGAGGGAGCTGAGGGTGAGGAGAGAGGGAGAGAGAGGGCGAGAGGGAGAGAGATGAGAGGGAGGAGAGAGGAGAGAGAGAGAGGAGGGGGGCGGAGAGAGAGAGGAGATGGAGAGGAGAGACTCGTGACTTTAATGTGAAGCCATCAGCCTATTCACATGAGTGTGCAACAAGAAAGAAATCCATTTTATACAGTTAGAACAAAAATTACCATGACTGCACAAAAACATTCTTCCATGACAGTATGTACATGCAGAATTCTATCTTTATTATACATAAAATGCTCCTTAGTACAAACTTCCTTGTGAACATAATGTAAGTATACGTATTATTATTTCAAAACTCATGATATGAATGCTGTTGATACTAGCATGCAAAAACACATGATTTCTATTACATTTCCCTCATCGTATTTTCGTAACCAATATACAGCGGAGACCTTTCTACACCTGCGTCGTATAATACTCCGGAAAGCCGTACTATTTTAAGCATCTTTTATTTACTTTATTTACGCATGAGTCAGATTAGCAAATCGCTCTCCACGTGCAAAGGAACGGAAAACCCCCGAATCTTGGGTCTATATAACAATAGCTGCCATGCTAACCTTTGACACTCTGTGTGTTCTGTGGTCGTGTTCGTGTGGTGTTGAACTTGTGTTGCTATATATTCGTTGGATTTAGCAGCCCATGGATAGATTACTATAGCCTTGCCCGCCTCACTTCAGTTGTAGTTTTCCCTATTTCTTTTCAGCCTGTGACGCTGACGTATCCTGTCCCGTGGGTCTTGTTGACGCTTGACTAGTGCGCATGTTGTGCCTAAATTGCCTGAAGACCAGAGGAGAAATCTGATGAACACACACACACACACTCACACACACATCACCACACACACACAACACACACCCAAACACACACACACACACAGACAAAAAGATAGATAGACAGATAGATAGATCAACAGACCTCTTTGGTAATGACAATAAAAAATATCAAAGTGTCAAAAAAGTGTCTCTCTAAGAGACACTTTTTGAACACTTGGATATTTTATTGTCATTCATTAAGCAGAGGTCTGTCAGTCTGTCTGTCAGTCGTGGGTCTGTCAGTCTGTCTGTCTGTCTGTCCGTCAGTTTCTCCGTAGTGTGAGAGAGGAGCGGAGTAGAGGGGACAGAGGACGAGAGAGAGACCGAGAGCGAGAGAGAGAGAGGAGAGTAGAGAGAGAGAGAGCATCTGTGGGGGATAACCCTTCTTGAGGCAAGATTCGCTGTTTTAGAATGTAGCATGTGCAGACACGCGAATTGTAAACGGAATGTGCGTGTCGGACACGCGTTAATCAAGATAACCATTTCTGAAATCCCTGTGTTGTACAGGAGGACACCAGGGTTGTCCCTGAAAGTGGATAGCATGCAGTAACCTGGGGAAAACAGGATAGTGTTCCACACAAGAGACACTGCTTAGACTCGCTGCCCCAAACAAAGCCACTGTGTTGATCTGAACATTGACATAAGGTACCGTCGAGACGATTCTATCAGTTTTAAAGAGCGCAGCCCCGACCACGGGAGCTCAATTTAGGGCTTAAAAAAGCACGGGGGGGAAGGAACGTGATGATACGGTTTATCACAGGAAAACTGTGTTTTGAAAATGCTGACAGTTGAGGCCAAGGCCAATGGTTGGATCATGACAGTTGCTGAACATAAACTGACGAAAAAACACGGCTTCTTTGTTTGGGTGGGTTTTTTTTTTTTTTTTTTTTTTTTTTTTTTGTTTTTGTTTTGTTTTCGTTTTTTTTTTTTTTTTTTTTTTTTTTTTTTTTTTTTTTTTTTTTTTTTTTTTTATTTTTTTTTTTTTTTTTTTTTTTTTTTTGTTTTTTTGCAGCTGACACCCAGGAGGAAGGATGTAGGGATGAAAGGAAATGATGATGTTGACAAAGAAGGGCATGTGTGATTTGATGATGAGGAATAACAGACAGGGCATTGGCCAGCGTCAGGGTTACCCATGTGCAAGGTCAGTGCTAACTCCCATCGTTGCGTACACTATCTATCCACTTCAACCGACCCACATCTCTCCCCTGACACCCCAGGATAGCCAGCCCACAGTCTACGGTATTAGAAATGGTACCCTGCTCGTCTGTATCCAGAATGGAATCCGATTCAGCGCTAAATCTTCTTAAGTTTCTATGTCTGTCTGGGAGTCTATGTTAGGTCCTGTATGTCAGTTGTGTGTGTGGGGGTGTGTGTTGTGTGATGATGGGTGTGTGTGTCGTGGTGTGTGTTGTGGTGCTGTGTTTTGGGGGGGTTCTATCCTTCTCTACTCTCCTGTCTCTCCTGTCTCTCATCTCTTCTCTCTCTCTATATGCTCTACTATCTCTCTCTCTTCTTATAACTACTTGGGGGAGCGATTCGGGGACACCACATCATGAACACAGTTCAATCAGATTTTTCTCACAGTTTCTGTCGGTTTGTTGTGTCCCCGTAATGTTTCCTTTTCCACACTGCAAAGTTTGCCAGTCCATGTTTTTTTTCCGTGTCTCCTTTGAGCAGTTCCCTGGAGGATTGTTTTAACAGCGAGGGGGCCCACCTTGATCTTACTGCACTTATGGGGTCGGCGTACCAGGGTAGGTTTTTTTGTTTTTTTTCTTATGGACTGATGTTGTAGTGTTATAGGTGTATGTTCCTATTGTGGCCTGATGGTTTGACGCACTTGCTTGTCGCACATCTGCCACTCATTTCCCATCTTCCTCGCGCTCCACCTCGTCAAAAGACAGCCAAACCTAATTTTCAAGTGTTGAAAGAAGCAGTCCTTTGACACTGGGCGGGGGCTGGGACAAACAGACTTGATTTGCTAGGTTGAAATTCTGCCCCGGAAATTCTGTCCACATCTGCCGAAGATTCTCTCACGCCGGTATGGGATACTGGTGTGATTTGGCGGAGGGGAAGGGGGGGGGGGGGGGGTGGGCCGGGGGGGGGGGGGGGGGGGGGGGGGGGGGGGGGGGGGGGGGGGGGGGGGGGGGGGGGGGGGGGGGGGGGGGGGGGGGGGGGGGGGGGGGGGGGGGGGGGTGGGGGGGGGGGGGGGGGGGGGGGGGGGGGGGGGGGGGGGGGGGGGGGGGGGGGGGGGGGTGGGGGGGGGGGGCGGGGGGGGGGGGGGGGGGGGGTGGGGGGGGGGGGGGGGAAAAGCAAGCGTAAGAGTGGAAGGGGCAAAGCGGGGGGAAAGAAAAAAAGGAAAAAAGTGGAAGAAGGGGGGAGGGGAAAGAGAAAGAAACAAAGAAGGAACAAAGAAGGAAGAAAAGGGGGAAAGAGGTGGACTACCAAAAAAGTAAACGTTTTCACAACTCTAGTAGAGGTTCTCTTGAAGTTTACCCCACGAAAAAGGATTTTGCCTTTTTTTGGGTAATTGATACAGGGAATCCCGACCCTATCAGACTGACGAGAGAAAGAAGGACAAAAAAAGCTAACGAGTGGGTACACACACCCACGTGAGAAGGAGGAACATTGAAAGCAAAGTGGGCCATTCAGATTCTCAGTACTGTGTAGTGTTCAGAAAAGCCTATGCAAATGCAACGGAAAAACCGAGTAGTAGTAAGTAGTAGTACTCGTCAGCAAGTGTGAACAATTTGATTGAGAGCACCAGTTTGCGCTGTTCTGATTGAAAATAACAAGGTACAAGGAATACAGACGATGGGGATATCGGCCCTAAAAGCAGAGAGAACAAGGATGGGGACAGCAAGCATTGAAGAACGAGGCGAGTGCTTGAAACAGGAGGACACCCTTTCCTGTAGCAAAAATGACGGCCAGCAGCATGTGGGTTTTTGTACTCTATGTTTATACAGTACTTGCAGAAGTTATATTGTTAGAAGTGAGCCTGATGGGAAGTGATCCGCTGAGTGATTGTGTAAATTTCAAATATTTTTTTTTTTTTTTTTTTTTCTGTTGTTTAATGGTAAGATATCGACCAAAACTTATTGACATTGGTGAGAACTTCCTAAATAATTGTAACGAATTGAGACCGCTCGGTTTTGCGTGTGAGACAATGCCGGTTTGTAATAAAAGCAAACATTTCACTGTCGACTGATGTGAGAGGAATTAATGTGTTGCTAGTGGTTTGTTTTGAGACTAACTGTTTGTAAATTGGGAGATTATCTGTGCTGCTACTACTGAGACACGAGTTCGTTGGGATGAATTTTAGAGACAAGTGTTTGTTGTATACGATACTTTTCAACCTGCAGTCGCGAATTTTTTACTTTTATCCGTACCTCAACCCTCTGCAGCTGGTCGATCGCAGCGGTCCTCTCAATGGGATTTTCGATTTCGTTTATAGAGTTATCTTCTAATTATGCAAAACCTCAAAATATGTTTTCAATATTAAATTAAAAATTTGAATTCAGAAAACTTGCAAAATCAATGTATTGCTTCCTTTTTAAAACCGTACTTCCTTTCTCAAAGGAAAAAGAACGATTAATGTATGTCACGAACGCAAAAAATGGTTGTGTCATTTAATCGGCAGTGAACAGTTAGTTGAACCGTATAGTTCTTGTTTGTGGGGACCGCGAAAGAAAAAACGAAAAAACCGAAGAGAAGAGGAGCTAAGAAAGAAAGAGGGAGAGGAGAAGAGGAGTGAGCGCGTGGGGTGGGGGGGGGGGGGGGGGACGGGGGGGGGGGGGGGGGGGGAGGGAGCAGGGGGGGAGGAGAGGGGAGGGGGGGGGAGAGGGGGGGAGAGGGGCCAGACCAGACGGGGGTGGATTCAATGAA
>JADBJO010001555.1:275000-277500 GCA_016801955.1 Conus betulinus | reverse complement strand
AGTGAACAATAATTATGGACTCGTCCTTTGATCCGGATCCGTGCCTAAATGTAATGGATCCGCCCTCAGGCCACATTCCTTCTGCCCACCAAATGTCATGAAATTCGGCTCTGCAGTTTTTAAGTTTGCTTTCAGGCTAACAAACGCAGGTGAAGACAGTCCTGATCTCCCTGAAGAAGGTCGTGACAAAACCTGCCTTTCTCACCATCTGCCCACAGCTTCCCTCTCCGCAATACACCCCACCAAAAGACAGCCAAAACTAATTTCAAGTTGAAACAGCCTTCTGACTTCGGAGCGAGTACAGACTTGATTGCTAGCAATATCTTGCCCTTGAGATTCCATCCGCGTCCTCACTGTCCAAGATTCCCCCAAGGCAGGACAATAAAACTGGTTTGAATGAAAAAAAAAAAAAGAAAAAAAAAAAAACAAAAACTTTTAGTGTACTCGGTATACAAACTATAAGATCTTTTTTCGACTTCTTACACACACACATTCCTCCCTATTTCCTTCCCACCTATCAGTCTATTCCTACCCTAGGAATGGGTGCTGTACATCATGACGTGTCTGGGATTTTCTCATTTGATAGTGGCACAGGGAATCCAAATCACTGCTCAGACCAACTGAAAAGGAACTGATGGCGGGGTACATTTGTAGCATGGACATAATTCAAGCCAACAAGGGTCCAAGGGTCCATCCACACAGTACGTGTGAAGTGTTCAGAAACGCAAAGTAACCGACATGGCGCGAAGTGGGTTGATTGAAACGGTCATTTCTAACAGAAATTGCTGCAAATAAAAAGGTTTCCGGGTTATGAGAATAACGTTTCTGAAAGGAGAGAATATTCGACAAGACAGGTTTAGATGACAGTGTTCGAAATCACGAAACGGCTTTCGCTTATTTTCCTTCTGGTCTATGAGCAGTCATTCAAGAAATTGCCTTGTCATTAGTTAGACAATCTATAAAACTTTGAGATGCTGTTTCATGATTAATCATACATAGTTGGCTGCAATACGTTATAAGAGCTGCGTAATATTTTGTAAGATATGCTTTAATGTACATATTGAAATACTGCATTATAATTAGTGAGAATGCTGCATTATAGTTATTGAGACATACTGTTTTATAATAAATTAGAATGCTGTCTTGTAATACTTTTAGAAAAAAAAATGCTGTGTTGTGGTCAGTAACGATGGTGAGTTGTAATTTATGAGAAAGCTGTGTTTGTAATTAGTACGAGGTTTTGTGTTGCAATCAGAGAGACACGGGATTGTAAGTAGTGATGCCATGACTTAATAAGCACAAAACAGGCAACTGCAGATCTGGCTAGGCAGCACTCCATCGCAAGAAAATCTAATACGTCTCCTCTTCACATTTGAAGCACCAGAAACACTAGTCACTGTTTTAACCCTCTCTTGATTAAACTCTGGAAATGGTCCTTGTTGGATAATATACGTAGTGGTAGGCTTATGAATAGGGGTTAAACATACACGATTTTAAAAGCAGTCAGTGAGAATTCAAGTAAAGTGAGAGTGGGAAATAATCTGTTTCAGTATAAAAGTGCTGTGCTTCAGATTTTCATTCAGTAGCCCATGTTTTTTTTTTTTTTTTAATGTTTGATAAAGGTTTTATAAGTAAACCCAAAATTTGCAATATGCTTATTGAATGTTGGCGGTTTTTTTACTATTCAATGTCAATGTCCTAAACAGTGCTTAAATAAACGTCGAAACGTGCAGCAGTCAGCTGCTAGGTTGTCCTCAAGGCAAAAAAAAATGGAGACTATGTCATTGCTGCTAGGTTGTCCTCAAGGCAAAGAAATGGAGGCGATGTCATTATCAATGCAAGCATCCTTAACCCATGCTTATGTTCAGGATCTTCTCTACTATCTATGTCAGTATCGTCTGTCTGTCTACAATCCATTTCGACTATTCTGTTCATCCACAGATAGGTTCAGGTTCTGCCTTTCTGCATTTAGCAGCCCAGGATAATTGAATAAAAAAAAAAAAAAAATCTGAAAAATCAATTGTAAAATTACACCGAAGAAAAGACCCAAAAATAATGCTTGCTTCAGCTGTGCTACACAAACTAACCATCAAAACCGCTTTGATGTATCATCAAAACTTTATTATTTTGAACACATGCTTTGGCTAGCCATTTTAACGCATTCAGAACTCATAATGTTGTAATACGTTTATTTACCATCATGTTTTAATCTATGACGGTTACGTATGTGAGAAACCATTTTCGTATAGTTTTACTTTCGCTTGTCTACTTGTTCATTCATTCTCAGTGTTGACTTTAATATTCACAGTGAAGTGAGCACATGTCTGTCATGCATGTCAGTGGCTAGTGATCTCATTTATTTCATGTCACTTTCCCGTTTCTTGCAGTTGTAAAGCACGACACGCCTTATAGACCACAGAGTGGAGAACCAAACTGCATTGACACTTATATTATTATCATTATTAGTATTGCTGTCATGAGAAAGACAATGCGAGAGAGA
>JADBJO010001555.1:250000-252500 GCA_016801955.1 Conus betulinus | reverse complement strand
TGTATGTATGTATGTATGTATGTGTGTGTTGTATGTATATAACTGCGGTTATGAACGTATGTCTCAGTTTTCAATTGCAGCTGTGTCCTGTGCGATTTGTTTCTGTTGCCGCCATGCTTGTACATATCCGCAGTTTTCGACTGATGTCCAGTTTTGACATGGAAGCTTTTCAGCATCCTGTTCAGATCAAGAGCTAATCACTTTGGTGTTAGAAAGTGGCGGCGTGGCTCGCTCGCATTTTGATACAGCTACATTAGTGAAACAAAGCGATGTCGGGATTCCAAGAGAATCAAACTGGTCCTGCCGTTGGTGCTCCTGTGATGTACGTGTGCTCTCTGTCAGTCAGAATGCCTCAGTCTGGAGAGCGTTGGACAGAAGATCTAAAGGTCCCGGGTTCCACCCAGGGTTCAGACACCTCTTTGCCGTTTGTAAGGGGTTCAGAGCAGGTCTAAGGTGAAGGAAGGAGGAAGGGGGGGAGAGGACTTAGGAACAGGTCGGTGATGGAAAAAGAAGACAAACAGACAGGGAGATGGTGGAAGAGGAGAGGAGGAGGAGAGGGGGATGGGGGGTAGGTTTAAGGGTGGACGTAGGAAACGGGCATGGGCGGAGGAGGGTGTTGGTGGATAGTAGAAAGGGGAGTAGGAGAAGGGGAAAGGGAGGATGGCGGGGTCGTGTGAAGGGGACAGGGATAGGGAAGGAAGCGCGCGCGCGCGCGCGCGCACACACACACACACACACACACACACACACACACACACACACACACACACACACACACACACACACACACACACACACATTCTCTCTCTCTCTCTTTCTCTCTCTCTCATACACACACAAACTCTCTCTCTCTCTCTCTCTCTCTCACACACACACACACACACACACACACACACACACACACACACACACACACACACACACACACACACGCACGCACGCACGCACACACACGCACACCCACCACCCCCCCCCCCCCCCCACACACACACACACACACACACACACACTCATAGAAAGAGAGAGACAGAGACAGAGTGACAGAGAGAGCACTGCAGTGAATACAGCTAGTATGGGGACATACATGCGGTGGTAGATACCGATGCATGATGACTGAATTGTTAGAAGAAATATGGAGGCGTACGTTTAGAAAACATCACGGCTGATGTTTTTCCAGCCTCAACACCCTGAGGCTGTGGGCATCTCTCGCCACCTTTCTGGTTGCATTACTATGCCAGATTTTTGAGCGCTGGCATCGTAGCTGTTTCATTCTTACAGCAGCTGTTAGCACAGATGGATTACAGGAAGGAAAAACGGTAGACAATCAAATAGGAAAGACAAAGGAGGAGGAGGAGGAGGAGGAGAAAGAGCGTAGGAAGAGGAAGACAGGAAAGGAAGAGAAGAGAGAAGTAAAACGGACGAAAAGAAGGTGGTGGTCAATACTTTCCTTAACATAGCTCAGCTGAGCGCAAATCTATGTATGGTATAGCTTGAACGCATTTTCAAAGTTCGCCCTATTAGATTAACCACTATTTTGTGCATACAGTTGGTCAGTGTCATGCATCAATAACAATCCCTGAAAAAAACAGGCATGTCTGTACTATTTGTTTCAAGGAACATGCGTTTTTTTTTTCCCCCATCTGAGATCCAATACTTATGGCAGGTAACGAACAAACAGGGAATAGGAGAGCAGGAGTGGGAATGTATTGCTTAGAGGCAGTGGCGTTGGAGGAAGAGAGAAGAGAAGAATGAGAAGAAGGAGAAAAAAATGAGAGAGAAAACAAGTGAAGCGTTATCTAGAGCAAGCTAACTGGATATATGAACACACACACACACACACACACACACACACACACACACACACACACACACATGTACGTACACACATACATACACACACACACAACACACACACACACACACACACACACACACCCACCCCCCCAACCACACACACACACACACACACACACACACACACACACACACACACACACACACACACACTTCAATTTGCGACGGCATTCACAATATAATTCACTTTTCCTTAAAAGCATTTCTCATGGACTTGGTCAGATTCCCGACAAAAGTTGACAGATTTCAACCACTTAAAAGTTTCAGCAAAGAAAAGAAGGTTCTTTGTTAGAATCAATTTTAAAACAAACAAACAAACAAACACAGTGCAATTTGAGTTACACCCCGCGACTCCACTGGCTTCCAGTGTAGCAGGGCATGCATTTGAAAGTTTTCGGCGTTTTTGTTGAACAGTGTTCACGAGGATTCCATGCTGTGTTGACCATTTCTGCGAAGCAAACCCAGTTTTATGGGGATTCCGTTCCTGTAAAAGGTTCGCGTGTTATAAAAAGAAAGTGTCTCCCTGAACAAGCTTCTTTGATGTTGTTTGATATCCCACCACGTCTCACAGGATCCTGAATAGAACACAATACCTGTTTGAAGGTGGAGAGCATTCGTTGCTTCGCTTTTCACTCCGACAGTGAGA
>JADBJO010001555.1:230000-237500 GCA_016801955.1 Conus betulinus | reverse complement strand
GGGTGGAGAGAGGAGAGAGGGGGAGAGGAGGGAGGTGGAGGAGAATCGAGAGAGATGAGAGAGAAGAGAGAGAGAGAATCCAAAACTCAAACGTGAAATAACTAGCGTGTAGGTTGTTCATTTTTAACACTGATTAATTCTTTGCCAACTATTGGTAATTACACATACAAGCTCCTCCAATCATTTCGAGCAAGACCAAGAATGTGACACCAGACCGTGTTTAAGTTCATGACACAGACAAAGACTATGGTCTAGAACGTTTAGTATGGCAACACACAGACTTCGTAAATGATAGCCTTGTTTTGTTAGATTTATTAAGATATCATATCCATGAGAACTATCCAGACCTTCTAGTTACTGGTAGAGAGGGATCTGTTTTAGATAAGAGTGCAGAGACAGCCTTTGTAGCCGTAGCTAAAAAAAAAAAAACAAACTAACCCTACCACATTCTAGGAAACCTTTTCTTGCTTGAAGCTGATTTCGCAGTGGTCATGATGTGCTTCTTACTCACATGGTTTTCCTTCAGATCTTATGTTGCGTCGATTCAGACTCTAAACTGGAAGCAATAACATCTTTTAAATGGTAACCAAGAGCTGGTCTTTTAATTGATTTTAGCCATTTTATCTTGTTTTGTTTGTTTGTTTTCTTTGTTGTCAAAATGTAACTTTTTTTCTATCTTGGATTCCGTTCTACAGTGGAACTTTAGGAAGCGATGGGTAGATCGAAATGCGAAACGTGATGCGAAAAATTTGAGTGATAAAACAGAACTAAATGTCAGGTTGCGTTAAGGAGATAGATATTGCTTGCTTATGAAGGCTCGATGGCATCATATCAGTATCCTCGTTTCATTGAACGACAGTAACCACCAAACAATGATTTAAACCAGTTTCCAAAACTGTCACGAGATTTGCTTTGGAGTGTGACGCAGGATGAAGCTTAACGCTGACTTTTACAAACTCTTTTTCTACGAATACTGAAGGCTAATCTGACTACTCCCGTTCTTAAAAAATGTGTATCCCCCCGCCCTCTCCACTCAGCCCCTCTCACCTCTGCTTCTATTAACCTATCCATAATTTGCAATCCTCTTAAACACGTCGAATGGGACAGGTTCACAATGACAAACTCGAAAATTTCTAGAGGCGTCTACACTGCTTTCCCTTCAACGACCGCTGGACGAAAGGGAACGACGGCCGGTTTTAGGGTCACAGTCGGCGAGTATGATGGGGGACGACCAGCTCAACAGGTGCTCCTGTGCACGAGCTTATGAAGCATAAACACTGACACCAATTCTGAAATTTCTCTGCTCCGTGCCTGAAAGACCGTATGCAACTAGTTTTTGGCGCACAAGCCAGTCGTAACTGTCTTTCTGCCTTTGAAGTGGTATGGCTGCAGTGTGGCGGGATTTTGCGGATAAGGACGGCAACATTGTTTTGAATCACTTCTGTACCTTCTGAAGTCCACAAAGCAGGATCTGTTGCTTCCTCTTGGGATCATACTGGTAAACCCATCTGATTGTCTCCTGTTACAAAATCCCAGCCTGGAGACCTCTGTCAAAGCTTCTTAGCATGCTCACGTGGCTCAGTCCATCTCACTCTTGTTTTTTTTTTTTTCTCTCAGGTCAGGTTATGCGGCACACCACTTCTGCCACGGTCCCTCTCGCATCTTCAGTCATGAAGAGTGCGAATGAGATCGTCATGATGGCTTGTATTTCAAGAAAGGTGATTCCTGAATCCTAGATGAGGGATTCTACCATGGAGGCGTTTTTTTTTTCGAGTAACGGTCGTTGCCTGACATTCACAACGGTCCTCGTCTTCCAGCGGTGTTTGGCTAGACTTGAACTGTCTGAGTTACCTGAAAATAATGGCCCTTGACGGAGACAGATATCAAAAAACAGAATTTGAAACATCAAAAGCACTCTCGAGATACCTTCCCCCTGGCTGTAGTCATAATGAATTATGGATCGAGAGTCCCTTCGCGAAAAGGTCAACGTTTCTAGAGGGACGTCAAGCCTTCCTTACCGAATATTTTGTCGCTTTAGCAGATAGGGATGCGTGGAATCAATTTGAAAAAAAAGGTGATGCGTAGAAATCACATGAATGTTTTGTTATGAGTGTCAAGAAATGGATCTATATTATGACGTAAAAGGTAAGGTAGTGATGTCGATAGTTCGTCAAGTTTGAAAAACTTCATGTGCGCCTTTCGTGTTTTACTTTATCATTTTGTTTTAGTTTACCTTGATCTAATTGACCTGTATCATGTGCTTCGATTTTCAAACATTTTAAACCGTGCATATCCTTAGGTTTTCGTTTTCTTCCCAGTTTCATTCAATGCTTTAAACAGTTCATTGCATTTGATCACAAAAATTTGTTTTGTTTATATTCTGTTTCGTAAAGTTTCGTTTTGTTTCAATCATTATCAGTTTTCTTGAAAAAAAAAAAAAAAAAAAAAAAAAAAAACGAACCAAAGCTTCGGCAGACGGCCAATATTGTTGAACATAGACGTAGCAGACACATAGATCAGCCTGCGCCGCGGATTGCTGGCCATAATTCTGGAAGAGACTGGCACATCAGATGTTTGGTGCCACCTCACGGGTCGGAATTCGTAAAGGTAGGGATTAGGTTGCTTGGTGAACAGCTGCCGGCTTCACGGTACTGCTGATACATCGGATTAGTGTTGTCTGTGGTCTGTACAGCTCTCCCTCTCGGTCTGTCTGTCTGTCTGTCTGTCTGTCTCTCTCTCTTCTCTCTCTCTCTCTCTCTCTCTCTCTCTCTCTCCTCTCTCTCTCTCATCTCTCTCTCTCTCTCTCTCATCTCTATACCTCTCCCTCTTCTCTCTCTCTTCTCTACGGTCTCTCCCTCTCTCTCCTCTCTCTCCCTTCTCTCTCTCTCCTCCCCACTCTCTCCCTCTTCTCTTCTGTGTGTCCGTGTCTGTGTCTCTGGGTCTGTGTGTTTGTCTCTGTATGGGTCGGTGCGTCTTCTCTCTCTCTCTCCTCTCTCTCTCTCTCTCTCTCTCTCCTCTCTCTCTCTCTCTCTCTCTCTGGTGTGTGTGTGTGTGTGTGTGTGTGTGTGTGTGTGTGTGTGTGTTTGTCAGTACAACCTTGAGTTAATCTGACAATATATTGGTTTCAGTCAGTCAGAGTGTGTGTGTATGTGTGTGTGTGTGTGTGTGTGTGTGTGTGTGTGTGTGTGTGTGTGTGTCTGTGTGTGTGTGTGTGTGTGTGTGTGTGTGTGTCTGTGTGCGTGTCTATGTGTATTAATATCTCTGTCTCTCTCTGTCTCTTTGTCTCTGCCTCTGTCTGTCTATCTATCTGTCTGACTGTCTGTCTGTCTGCCTGTCCCTCTCTCATTCATTTTTTTTTTCCTCCTATCTCTCTTTTTTTTCCCTGTTACCTCATCCCCTAAATTGGGCATAGTTAATAGGGGTTTTTTGGGGGGACAAAAGTGACTGTCCGTTGCTTGAGGAAGACCAACACAGGTCTAAACGGGTCGTGTTTTGTCTTGGCATTTTGTTTAATTCTTTCTTTTTTGAGGGCACAGTATTTTTCCTTTTAACTTTTGATCCTAACGGAAGAAAAGGGTAGGTGTTTGTACAGCTATTGTGTGGACTTTTCGAAAGCCTTAGACAATGTTTGGCAAGACGGTCTGCTTATTAAACAACAGGCAGAGCAGGCTGTAAAGTCACAAGATCGACGTATCATAGCACCACATATGTGCAAAACAATAGATGGACTACCTCTTTCAGATACCTTTCTTTAAACGCGTTCTGCAAGGAAACGTTTCAGACCTCATGCTGTTCAACTGATTCATTGATTACTTTCCCAAATATATTCATTATAAAGATTCATTTGATTTAATTACAAATAACGACTCCGAAATTCCGTGTCCATTGTATGGAGATGACCTAGTAATCCTCTCCATCTGCAAACCTGACCTCACCTATTCCGGAGTCTTGAAGACCACTGGGGCGCCCCAGAAGACTTCGCAACCAGCTTCCTCCACTCCTTCCGATTCTCAGACGTTCCTAGGCAGATGTTGAGTTTGAGGCCAGTCCATGCTCTGATGTTGTCTTCCCATCTCTTCCTTTGTCTTCCTCTCCTTCTGTCTCCTTACAGAGAGAGAGAGACGCTCCTTACGAGAGAGAGAGAGAGAGAGAGATCTGAGGAGAGAGAGAGGGAGAGAGGCGGGAGGGAGGGAGGGAGGGAAGGAGAGAGACAGAGACAGACAGAGACACAGTGTGTGTGTGCTGTGTGTGTGTTGTGTGTGTGTGTGTCGTGTTGTGTGTGTGTGTGTGTGTTGTGTGTGTGTGTGCTGACGTGTGTGTGGTGTGTGTGTGTGTGTGTGTGTGTGTGTGTGTGTGTGTGTGTGTGTGTGTGTGTTATGAAAGATCATCTTGTCCTGCATGTAGACACATTATGGAAGACGAACAACACTTTCTCTTCCAGTGTAACTGCACATAATGAAGTGCGGGACAACATTGTTCATTTTTCCAGTGAGATAAAAGACAAGATGTCGCTGTCGTGTTATCATCAGGTGACGAGTCGCAATTACATGAGTTGCGAAATTCATCGCGGAGGCCTTGAAAATTAGACAGATGAAGGATAGTCACATATAAGACAATGCATTGTAAGAGACATATGCATGAATAATATAGTTCATCGCATGTGGAGGTGATCAGTAAGATACAATGTCATCATTATTTGATTTAGTGGACTCTCTCTCTCTCGCCCCTCTCTCTCCCTCTCTCTCTCTCTCTCTCTCTCCCTCTCTCTCTCTCTCTGTCTCTGTGTGCGTGTGTGTGTGGTGTGTGTTTGTGTGTGTGTGTGTGTGTGTGTGTTGTGTGTGTGTGTGTGTGTGTGTGTGTTTGTAGACGTTACTGTATTACCTCTGTGTGCTAGGACATATGGAGATGTTACCGTTTTATTTGTTTTGTTAACCTTTGATTTGATACACACTGGGAATATATGTGTACTATTTGTTTGCAAGGAAAGGAAGAAGTGCATGCAGGTTGTGTTCTGTTACCCCCCCCCCCTTGTTAAAGACCTCTTTGGTAATGACAAAAAATATCAAAGTTTCAAAGTGTCCATTCTCTCTGTTTTTGTTTCTTTTTCTGGTCTGTCTGTCCTGTCTGTCTGCCTGCCTGTTGTCTGTCAAATTCTGTCTCATCCTCTGTCATAATCTCTGCCTCTGTCTGTCTGTCCATCTGTCTGTCTCTGCTTGCCTGTCTATCTGTCTGTCTGTCTGTCTGTCTGTCTCTCTCTCCTCTCTCTCTCTCTCCTCTCTCTCTCTCGCTCTCTCTCTCGCTCCTCTCTCTCTCTCTCTCGTGTTCTCCGTTTTCTCTCTCTTTCATCACTTTCACTATCACTTTCTTTGTTGTTTTTTCTGCCCTTTCTTCCATTTTCTCAGCCCTCTCCTTATTCTCTCCGTCTCTATCGCTGTATCCCTCTATCTCTCTTTCTGTCTTTGTATGTCTGTCTCCTTGTCGTGTTTCTCGTCTGTCTCACTGTCTCTGTCTCTGTCAATGCCTCTGTTTCTGACTCTCTGTCTTCCTGTCTCTGTCTCTGTCTGTGTGTCTCTTAGTCTGTCTGTCTGTCCTGTCGCTCTGTCTGTCTCTCCCGTTTCTCACTATTTCTCCTTTTCCTTCAGCATCACTTTATTTACTTTTTTTCTAGGCTTATCTCACTTTCAATCTGTCTGTCGCTCCCATCTCTCTCTCTCTCTCTCTCTCTCTCTCTCTCTCTCTCTCTCTCTCTCTCTCTCTCTCTCTCTCGTCTTTCTGTCTGTCGCGTGTCTGTCTCTCTGTCTGTGTATGTGTCTCTGTCTCTGTTTGTGTGTCTGTCTGTCTCTTTACACTCTCTCTCTCTCTCTCACTCTCTCTCTCTCTCTCTCACACACACACACACACCACACCCACACACACACACACACACACCCACACCCACACCACACACACACACAATCTGTTGCTTTCAACCAAACATAAAAGGGCGTGAGCAGGGTGGAAGGGTTGTTGATTTGGGGGAGAGGAAGAGGGTGGTGTGAAGGCTTAGAGAGGAAGGGAGGGGCAGCGGTTTCGTTATCCAAGATTTGCAGTTGAAAGCATAACATATCAACAGAGACAGGCACGGTAATTTGATAACAATATGGTTCTCTGCTAGGTGTAAAAAATCTGCTGCTAGTTAATAATTACAGTCCAATAAAGACAGTCCCACGTTTCCCAAAACATTCCGAATGCATGAAAAAGCATCTAAAAGAAGAAAAGAGACTGTAAGATCATGGTTATTGTGTGATTGGGAATGCTGCTGTAAAATCAGCTATTAACTGTCCACAATTACAAATAAGAGCAATCCCCCAAAACAAGAAAAATAACAAGGAAAATGACTGAAGAAATGAAGTTGACTTGATTTTTTTTTTCGTATGATCTCATAATCCAGTCTGGCATTTTAAACTACCAATATTCTGCCAGAGTGTTGTTCCGATCAGACAGGAATTTTAAGCTCTTGCAATATCCTAACAATTTGAGTGAACAGCTGAAAACGGGAAATGCAAGATTTGATCAAGTACACCCAAGTGCAAGAGAAGAGAAATATTGTCTGAAAATAGAAAACGGTAATTCATGGCGACTTTGGAACGGATCCAAACTCAGTGTAATTGGTGATATACATTGATGGATATATTCGACAGTTTAGCTTAATGAAATGGCTGACATACTGTCTGTATGAAAACTGATGAACTGGGCATGCAAATGCATTCATAATCATTACCAGCATATTCAAAAAGCCACGGTGTTGATGATATTAGATATAATCTAGGCTTGATTGTTTACCGACATAGCCAAAAGAAAACGAAAATATGGGCATTCTTTAAAAAAAATGTATTGGACAGAATACAGTAACCACAGATGTCAAATTAAAATGGTTAAAGGTATGACCTCTACACAGAAATGATCTTTAAGGCTGTCTTTAAAGCTGTTGACGCAACGCAAACCGTAGAGAGCAAGTTGAAAGAAACCCAGTCAGCATGTTGAACCGAATACCAACCACCACTGTACTGCTTTTTTTCCCACATCTTCGGAAGGAGCAAACTTGCGAAAACGGAAATAATGTGAACATATATCCACTATTGACCTAGGTCATGTTCTCCAGTGCTTTTTGCATTAATGAAAAAAACAATCATAATCAAAGCTAATACAACACGTTCATCTCATCGCAATATCCGGTAAAACGCAGCCGTGGTGAACCAAAGGAAAGGAAATATGTCTTCCAAGTGTATAAATTTTTCGAAACTTTGAGTAGCAGTAGCAGTTTCTAAAATGAACAGAACAATGCTAGGATGAACAAGTTACCATGTCAAAAATTGAACATGTGTGGTGTGTGTTGTGTGTGTGTGTGTGTGTGGTGTGTGTGTGTGTGTGTGTGTGGGTGTGTGTGGGTGAGAGCTGAGAGGGGGAGAAGAAAGAGAGGGAGAGAGGAGTGAGATGAGAGAGGAGACCTGAGAGAGTGAG
>JADBJO010001555.1:220000-222500 GCA_016801955.1 Conus betulinus | reverse complement strand
GATCGTGGACGCAGATTTAGTTCGTGCAGGGTATTGCTTAACTGCACAGTGTTCTCTCTCTCTCTCTCTCTCTCTCTCTCTCTCTCTCTCTCTCTCTCTCTCTCTCTCTCTCTCTCTCTCTCTCTCTGTTTTTGCCCCCCCCCCCCCTCTCTTTCCTTTCTGTCTCTGCCTTTGTTTCTAGCTCTCTCTATCTCTGTCTGTCGGTTTGTCTGTCTACCTGTCTGTCTGTCTCTCTGTATCTTTGTCTGTCCCTGTCTTCTCTGTCTCTCTCTCTCTCTCTCTTTCTTTCTCTCTCTCTCTCTCTCTCTCCTCTCTCTCATCTCTCTCTCTTCTCTCTCTGTCTCTGATGATATTGTGTCTTTGAATAAGGCTCTCTCAGCGATTTTTCCCCCATCACTGATATCAACCAATGAAACCCATCCAGTCAAAGGACACAGCAACGTGTTGCTGGCCGTCAGTGGTATGACCCAGTGTGACTCCTCCGGTCAAAACCAACGTTGTCATGTTAGTACGTCAGATGTATAATCCAGTGGGATCCATTCCGTGAAACTGGACATTATGTTAAGAGCGCGTCAGCAATCTAGTCCGGTGAGGTCTGCAGTCAGACTGGACATTATGTGGATAGTTCGTCCGTAGTATAATCCAGTTAGAACAGGAGCAGTGTGGGCTTTTTCCTTTAGTATGATAATTCAGTGAGATCCCTTCAGTGGAAAGGGATCCTGTTTAAGTCTGTCAGAAGTAGACCTATACACCGGCGAAACCCTTCAGTCAAACTGGACACAGTCTTTTTTTTTTTAATGCTGATCGATTAGAATGAGGATGATAAAGATGATGCTAAGGATTCACATTTAGGTCTGAGACGGGACGGCAGGGCTATACTCTACGCTTCCTTTCATGATATATCCCGGCGTCAACCAGACCCAAGAGATACGTACACCTGCAGTGCTTGGTCAGGAAATTTTGAGCAACACTCTCAGAAACGCATCCATTAAGTGGAGGAAACTCAACTGTGTGGTCCCAGTTTTCCCAACTGAGCCCGTAGCAAACTCAACTCTGGAGAGGAGCCGGTCGGGGCAGAAAAAAAATCCCACATAACACTGATGGGAATCGAACCGGCGACCTCCCAGTCAGGAATCCGCGACGCTAACCACTTCGCCACGGCGGCTGGTAACTGGATACACTATTTCTAGTCCATCAGTAGCATAATCCCTGCAGTCTGTCGTAAGATTTCGTCAAAGGAGTCATTGTGCTGTTAGTCGCTCAGTAGTGTAATCAAGTGAGATCCCTCCGGTCACACCGCACATTATGTCAGTCTATCGATCGTATAATCCAGCAAGATACCGGTAGGCAAAGCGGATATAATAATATTGTCAGTCTCTCAGCGATTCAATCCACTGAGACCCGTCCAGGCAAACAAAACAATGTACTGTCAGTCTATCAGTAGTATAAATTCACTGAAATTCCTCCAATCAGTGTCTTGTAAGTCCGACAGTTGTATACTAGACCGATTGTAGTAAAATCCGGTGATGTTGATGTTCGCCTAAATAAAAGGGGCAGTGTATTGCTTGTCCATGGCTGTATCATAACTCATCAGGAATATAACCCAGCGAGATTCCTCCGATTCAAAGGGCCCACCATGTTGATTTGTTTTTAAGTAGTATAATCCAGTGAGATTCTTCCAGTTAAACCGGACATTATGTATCAGTCCGTGGTATGATCCACTGAGATTCCCCAGTCAAACAAGACATTATACTTTTTGGTGCTTAAGTGGTATTATCCAGTGAGATCGCTCCAGTGAAGCCGTACATTATACTGTCTGTCCGTCAATGGCACAACCCAGTGAGATTCTCGCAGTCAACGGGGGATGATATATGGTAAGTCCGTCAGCAATATCACAAATCGTCAGTACCATAATCCAGTGAGATTCTTCCAATTCAAGATGGCAAGGTATTATTTGTTCCTTAGTAGTACACTCCAGAGAAATTCTTCCAGTTAAATCAGACGTTATGTCTTTGCAATATAATCCAATCCAATGAGATCCTTCCAGTCAAAAAGGACAATGTGTTGCATTCCGTCAGAAGCATTATCCAGTGAGATCACTCCAATCAAACTGGACATTAAATTATCTGTCCGTAAACAGTATAATCCATTGAGATCCTCCAGTCAAACAGGATATTATATTTTCTGTCCTTGAATAGTATCATCCAGTGAGATCGCTCCAGCAAAACTGCACGCTGTATTGTCAGTTCGTCAAAAGCGCAATTCAATAAGATTCCTCCAGTCAGAGAGAACTGTGTTTCGTCAGTCACTCAGTGGTGTAGTACACCGACAGTAGTAACATCTAGTGATGTTCGTCCAGTTAAAGGGGACAACGTATTGCATGTCCTTCCAGTGAAGTGGAGCACTGTATTCTGAGTTCGTCAGCGGTGTGTAGTATGCGTCAGAAGTATAATGCAGTGAGCTCAGAGTTCTCCAGTGAAAAAGGATAATGCATTTTATT
>JADBJO010001555.1:202500-212500 GCA_016801955.1 Conus betulinus | reverse complement strand
TCAGCCGTATCACTGTGTCGATAATTCAACTGAGAACCCCTGATCACTGAATCACACTCATTTTCAGCTGCTCTTGCCACTCCAGTTGTATCTGGCAGTGAAACTGGTGGCCTGGTTTTCAGTTCTTCACGCTCAATATGATTATACAAAAGTGCATGTTATGTAAGGTTAGAGAGAGAGAGGGGGGGGGGAGAAGAGAGAGAGAGAGAGAGAGAGAGAGAGAGAGAGAGAGAGAGAGAGAGAGAGAGAGAGAGAGAGAGAGGGAGAGAGAGAGAGAGAGAGAGAGAGAGAGAGAGAGAGAGAGAATAACTGAGCTTATGGCTTATGCAAAGAAGGAACAATAAAAACAAATTAAGAACAAAACTACAGTGTACAGAGCATCGAATAAGAAGGTAGAAGAGGTAGAGAGTAACACGAAGAGAAAGAAAAATGTTAAGTATGAGGAAAGGACAGAAAGGAAGACCCCCCCCCCCCCCCCCCCCCCAAAAAAAAAAAAAAAAAAAAAAAGATATGAAGCGAGAGGAAAATAGAGAGGAAAGAAGAAGAACTACAACCTGCAAAAAGAGTTCAGGGGAAAAAAAAGAGCAAACAAGAGAAACAACCTCGTTTCACGCTCCCCTTTTTTTTCATCGATCCCCACAAGCTCAAAGGCCCAGAATTGTGGGCCACAGCTCATGCACTTTTCTTTCATGCCCAGCGACAGCACAGCTTTCAATCTGCGTGAGAACTGGGCATATGTCCGTCCCATGCCTCACGGACATCATACGCGTGTTCAACATCCATCAGAATCCTCGTTCCTTAGGAAGCCGCGAAATCAGAAGCTTGGCTGTGTCTGACGCATCTGCGTCCTGTATTTCTCCCGTTATCATGGCTTTGGGAATACGATTTCAGTGTGTTCTTGGCGATGTGTAAACTCTTTTTACCAAAAGCAGCATCAACGTCACTTCCATGAACAAACACTGACATGGTGACATGCACTAGGACGTTTTGTAGTAGGAGAAAGAAGAGCAGGGATAATGATGATAAAGATCACTTTTACACTGTCATCACTAGACAAGGTCCCACTACCCCACCACCACCACCACCACCACCACAACAACAACAACAGGTAACAACATCATCAACAAGAAGAAGAAAGAATAAATACAACAATAACTGCAACAAACAATGACAACAACAACAACCACCACCACCACCACCACCACCACCACCACTACTACTACTACTACTGCTGCTGCTTTCTGCTGCTGCTGCTGCTACTACTACTACTTCTGATACAACACCCACTACTACTACGACTACTACTACTACTACTATTGCTGTTGCTGCCGCTGCTGCTCCTATTGCTGTTGTTGCTGCTGCTGCAATCACTACAACTACCACTACTACTGCTGCTGCTGCTGCTGCTGCCACTGTTTCAGCTGCGTCTTCGACTACTACTACTACTACTACTACTACTACTACTACTACTACTACTACTACTCACCCCACGACTGCTGCTGCTACTACTACAACAGCAACTCACTTCCAGACTTCTGCTGCTACTACTACAACAGCAACTACTATTCCAATGTTTCTGTTGTTACTACTACTGCAACAGCAACTACTATTCCAATGTTTCTGTTGCTACTACTACAACAGCAACTACTATTCCAATATTTCTGTTGTTACTACTACAACAGCAACTACTATTCCAATGTTTCTGTTTTTACTACTACAACAGCAACTACTATTCCAATGTTTCTGTTGTTACTACTACAACAGCAACTACTATTCCAATGTTTCTGTTGCTACTACTACAACAGCAACTACTATTCCAATGTTCTGTTGCTACTACTAACAGCAACTACTATTCCAATGTTTCTGTGGCTACTACTACAACAGCAACTACTATTCCAATGTTTCTGTTGTTACTACTACAGCACCAACTAGTATTCCAATGTTTCTGTTGTTACTACTACAGCACCAACTAGTATTCCAATTTTTGCTGTGGCTACTACTACACAACTGCAACTAGTATTCCAATGTTTCTCTTTGTTACTACTACAGCTGCAACTAGTATTCCAATGTTTCTGTTGCTACTACTACAGCTGCATCTAGTATTCCAATGTTTCTGTTGCTACTACTACAGCTGCAACTAGTATTCCAATGTTTCTGTGGCTACTACTACATCTGCATCTAGTATTCCAATGTTTCTGTTGCTACTACTACAGCTGCAACTAGTGTTCCAATGTTTCTGTGGCTACTACGACAGCTGCAACTAGTATTCCAATGTTTCTGTGGCTACTACTACAGCTGCAACTAGTATTCCAATGTTTCTGTGGCTACTACTACAGCTGCAACTAGTATTCCAATGTTTCTGTGGCTACTTCTACTGCTTAACTTTTACTCTTACTGCTGCCCCTGCCGCTGCTGCCACAACTAGTGATGCTTTGCTGGTCCTGCTTCAGCTACTACTCCTGCTACTGCTACTATCATCACTACTGCTACAACTGTTGCATCTGTTACAACTACTATAACTTGCACTGTTGATGCCGCTACTATTACTACTACCATTTCTACTACTACTACTGCTGCTTCTGCTGCTGCTGCTACTACTACTATTGCTTGCTACTATCACTACTACTACTACTACTACTGCTACTACTACTACTACTACTTCTAGTTCACATAAAGCATTTTTGGTCTTTGAGGTCAAACGGAACAGAAGACCAATATGTAATCAGCACTTTTCTCCCATATTCATCTTTACAAAATTGTGCGAAGCGTCAGGCGCTCTGTGCATAATTCTGAGCTATTGAAGATTTCTCGCAACAAAAATGGTCAGGAGACAACAACAATAACAACGATAGTCCAGAAAATCCTCCTCCTCTCCCTCTTTTCCTCCTCATGCTCCTCCTCCTCATCACCATCATCGCCACCATCAGAAGCTTTGAATTGCGACAAGAGGGACACATTGATTTCTGTTTTGTTTTTTTGTTTCTTTTCTCTCTTCTTTCATTTTTTAAATTTTTCTACCATCAGGAAGGGACTAAGGACATGGGATAGTGAAGGTGTATGGAAGAAGAGGAGATGTACTGTGTAGGAGAGGGACACTGACTACTGGAACCGAATCCTTCGAACACGCCCATGCCTTCTTACAAAATCGACATCACAAATGGTCAGCCGACTCAGTGTGAATGAAGGACTAACTGCGATCTGTTTGCTGCCGATAAAGGGTTTCTGATGAACGTGCCTTGCGGAATTTGCATATGAGCGAGCACTATTATGCAAAACCATGTGGTAATCTGACAGTTGTAGATCAGAGAGAGAGAGAGAGAGAGAGAGAGAGAGAGAGAGAGAGAGAGAGAGAGAACTCGGAACTCGGAAACTTCAACTGTAAGGCCACCGGCCTGTATACAATGGATACACGTTTTTCATGAGTGAATCAAAACAAATAACATAGGGACAACACGCAAAAATAAGTATAGCATCCCACATCAAAATCAAACTAAAGTCACGGGAGTTACATTGGCATGTAAAATTAAGCAGACAAAAACCTTAAGACAGCAGTTCAATTACAAGTGTGCAGCTTTACTTCTTGTTTAAAATGCGTATATCTAGTCTTAAATGCATAAAATACATACATTGCTAAATTTCTTAGGAGCATGACGTCTTCAGAATGTAACATTCGAGCTAAGCGTTCTTCATTAATGACTGTATGAGAGAGAGAGAGAGAGAGAGAGAGAGAGAGAGAGATGGGGGGGGGGGGGGGGGGGGAGATAGAGAGGAGCAGAGAGAGGTTTGAGTTGTGAATATCTACACCAAAAAAATATGCTTTGACCTATCCGTTTAGAACAAAAAGGGGAAATGCACCGGCAGCAACAGCGAATCAAAGTAAACTAAGCACACCCCCTACGAATACATGCCTAAAGCAAAATAAAAGAGCAAAAAAAATGGGCTCTTTGAACCGAGTTTCCTCCACTTTCCTCAACCCCTTTAGCTGCACTCCACCCCAGGGTGTTTCTTCTTGGCAGACTGTCAACATTGACCAGGATGGTGTGACATGCCCTGCGTATTTTTGGTAGGAAATAGGGGGCTTGATATGTAAGAAGCCTGGTGATTGGCTGTCAGGGGTGCACAAGTTGTCAAACATGTCAACAGCGCGGGCAAGCAGAGTCCATGTAATTTGTTTAATTTTTTTTTTCTCTCTGGAAGAGGCCTGAGGATGTGGTTTCCTCCCCCCCCCCCCCCCCCCCCCGTTCTTCTCCCTCGCCCTCCCCCAATTCATCAAAACAAAACAAAACAAAGAACGCGTGCGCGTGCGCACTGGGCAGTGTGTGTGTGTGTGTGTGTGTGTGTGTGTGTGTGTGTGTGTGTGTGTGTGTGTGTGTGTGTGTGTGTGTAAATAAAGAAGAATGTGATCAATACCATTGTAATGTTGCTTCTCTGCTGAATATTCGTAGGTGTTTTTCCCATGCCTGTATATGAAGAGTAAAGATGTTGTCTGAAGTATTATGAGCGTTTACTAATGACCTTTGAAACCACACAGTTTCTACTATGATGAAGAGATATTACTTTTTTTTTTCCAAGGATGCTGTTCTTCTCATCCCTCTTTTTCTTCAGCTCTTCTTCTTCTTCTTCTTCTTCTTCTTCTTCTTTACCCCTACGCATGTATTCATCTCCGAACTATCATTTGAAACTTTACCACTATCTGAATCACACTCATTTTCTTTTTCTCCTACTACCCTAGTTATATCTGGCAGTGGAGTTGGCGGCCTTGTTGTAAGTCACTCACGCTCACATAGAATTCCACAAAAGTGCCTGCCTGTTTGGAAAGGGGGGGGGGGGGGGGGGGGGGGGAGAGAGAGAGAGAGAGAGAGAGAGAGAGAGAGAGAGAGAGAGATCATCTGAGACCATACCTCATATGAAAACGAATAATAACATTTTAAGAACAGAATTGCCATTTACTTAGCACAGAAAAAGAGGCTAACAAAGGTTGGGTGGAAGAAAAGAAAGACAGACATTACATGAGAGGAAAGGAAGAGTGGGTAAGAAGAATAAAACTACTACTTTCAAAAGATTTCCGACAAAAAAAATATTAACAACAACGAAAACAACATTTACGTTTCACACCGTTTTTTTTTTTTTTTTGGCGTCGATCCCAAATGTTCAAAGAAACAAAACTGCAGGCCAGGGTTCATGCAGTTTTCTTTCATGCCCGGCAGCAGAATCGCTTTCAGTTTGCGTGAGAACTGGTCATCTGTCCATCCCATTCCTCACAGACACACGCGTGTTCAACATCCACCAGGCTCTTCGTTCCACAAAAAGGATACAAAATCAGAAACTTCTCTGTGTCTGACGTCTCTACATTCTGCGTTTCTTCCTTTACGTGACTTTGGGGAAGGGGTAATGGAAAGTATGGAATTCTCCTTGGCCTAGTCAAAACTTCCAAACAAAATTAGCATCGATGTCACCACCATGAGCTTCCCTGGCGTTATAACAAGGACAACAAGGACCGTAATAGCAAGATACAGATTAGCAGTGAAAATGATAATGGTGATGATAATTAAGCCGCCTTCAATACTTCTCCTGATTACCAAAAACATCAATGAGCAATACTTAAAAGTAAAAACAACAAGTACTACATCATCATCAGCCCCATCATCATCATCATCATCGCCAACAATACAGGCTTCCGCTTTAGACCTTCAAGAAGGGACTATGGGGATGGGAGCAGCCATGGTAAGGGGAAGGGGACGGGGGTACTGCGCAGGAGAGAGAGGGATGACCTAAATCGAGTCCTTCAAACATGCCCGGGCCTTCTTACAAAATCGAAAATCCAACATGAATGGCGACCCAGTAAGCCTAAAGGACTGACTACGAAATATTTGCTGCTATGCAGAATCTGAATCTGCGCAAGCACTGCTATGTAAACATTGTGCTGATCTTACACTGGTAGTCCTACTCAACTCAACTCAAATAGTTTAATTGTAAAGGCCACCGACATATCTACAATTAAGTCAAGAACAAAAGTAGTACACACACGCGCTCGGCGCATATACTGATAATCATGAAAGAATCTATTTGCATAACAAAATGTTCTTCCTAAAATTACCCTGGCAACTGTGTTTTAACTGATAGTAGTTTTAGTGCTTTAGAAATGAACATAGGTACATAGCGAGTTACAATTGTCTTTTCATTTTGCAGTAAAAAAAAGCAACGATACTTGGTGAACATTTCGACGGTTTGACTGCTGCCAGAACCCAGTATGTCATACACATGCGTGTGTACGTGCGTGCGTGCGTGGGTACATGTGTGTGTGTGTGTGTGTGTGTGTGTGTGTGTGTGTGTGTGTGTGTGTGTGTGTGTGTGTGTGTGTGTGTGTGTGTGTGTGTGTGTGTGTGTGTGTGTGTGTGTGTGTGTGTGTGTGTGTGTGTGTGTGTGTGTGTGTGTGTGTGTGTGTGTGTGTGTGTGTATGAGGTAATTCAATTACATGTAGATGAGACTGTCCCCAGACTTCTGCTGCATACAAAAATACATAGGTTTCACTTGCACATAAAAAAATGATAATAAAACAAACTTTTATCCATTGTTCCCAAACTCCACATAGTGTTCATAATTTCTACAATTCTAGCTTTAGCCCTGACTGCATATTCTTCTAGTGCAATGTCGTATGACAGCTTTGTGGTTGAAGTAAATCCCAAATGCTTATAACCGTTAACAACTTCAATCTCTTTTCCCTGATAAAAACCATTTTTTGCTGCTTTTGATAAATGTCCCCTTTAGACAAACATAACTTTTTGTTCTCTTTAAGTTCACTTTAAGCCCGAGAGAAGTTCATGCTTTATCAGTTGTTTAATTGACTTTGTAGCCCTGAAGGAGTTGTCGACATCACACATATATCATCAGCAAATAACAACATACTGGTAGACCTAAAGGATGGATGGGAGAGACAATTGACAATTGACAGTTTATTGGCAATAGCCTAACTGACCTTCACGCCAAGGGGGGGGGGGGCAATTCACAGTTTTCTTGCAAAGGGCGCACAAAAAAATATAGCACACACATGCATACATGCTAAAGAAAGATAGGGGTCAAAAAAGGAAATTGCACAACAGCATTCTATCTGCAGTCAAAATAATCTAACTTAATGCCTTACAGACGAGACATACGTTAGTACCAAATCAAAGTAAAAGGTAATCCAGGACCATCCGACGGTAATCACAAAATCGTCAGATATATTGAAATCATAACAATTTGTAATGCTTAGAATAATTGTTCACAGGTTCTTATTCGTAATGTAGAAGCTGATTCAAGAGGAAAGAATTTTCTATCTTCGTTCATATGCTTCAGCGATAAACTTCGCAAGCGATTTGATAGTATCTCCATCTGCTGACGACATCATCTTCCGAGCTAAGTTATAACTAAGTTACATAAAGAGTGTGAAGCACACAACACCAAAAGCACACACGTAATTCATAAACGAAATATCACCAATCTTACTAAACAGGTTTTCAATATTACAGTTCAAAAATGATAGTTGTGTTGGCGGATGGCCCTGCCTGTCCTATTTACTAGAACTTAACCCAGAGCGCACTGCCGGCCTGTCACTGCCAGGAGCTGCAGGAGGTGTGATGTCACTACCTGACAGGTAGTTTTTCAACCCAGTTTGTGGCCGCCGCCTGCCTCTCCCTGTGTCATCACGGTTTCCACGTGCAGGCTGTCTACCACCCCTTCCCTTCCCGCCCACGTGTTCCTGCCGTCCCGTGTTCGAGTATTCGCACAACTGCTGGCCCCCCTCCCCTCTCCACTTCCCTGTACTCACTGGCACGCTGAAAACTGGTTGGGTGGGTGACATTCGAAATCACGTGACGGGGGGAATCCCCGTTACCCTTCACAGGTGTGTAGACGCTTTGAGCTTGACTCGGGCCCGGATCCGTTGTCTCCTGGTTGTCGGTTTCTGCTGACTGGTTCTGGCCCTTCTGCCTGTCATCCGTGCTGACGTGGGCGATGTTGGTCGGCGCCACCAAGGGAGGTCTCCGTCTTGTTTAGGCCCGATGGTCAGGACGCCGCGTACGAAGTAAGCGGACAACCCATCACGTTTTGCTTGCGCCACCATTGCCGCTTGCCGTCTTGTTAAGTTGTTTGCAGCACGTATGACTTGCGATTGTAACTGCGCCCTATAGTCTTTGCTTTTGATAATTTCCAGCTTGTCTCTCCAATTCCGAAATTTAGCAATCATTGGCTTGGGAGACCCGTTGCCTATTCGATGGGCTCTGGGTGTAACTGGGTGTGTGACATAAAGAGTGTTGTTCTAATAAAAAAAAATGGATGTGGAATAGTTTGGGTTACTCAAATGGTAGGTAATGAAAAAGTGTTTCTCTCGGAATTCCGACAACGGCTTATTGATTGTTTTCAACATAATTAGTATGCTCATATAACAGAGACACAGAAATATGCTTGGTACAGCTCTTTTAAAGACATATTCCAACCGGAGAAATACCTCAACGAAATAACACATAAATGGCACCGGGATAATCTGGCAAGGTTTAGAACTAGAACGCTAGGATTTCACGCGAACAGGAGATGGTTTGATACAAATCTTTCCGTCCTGTGTTCTTTATGTTCAAACGGTGTGTAGAAGACGAAGGCCATTTCCTGTTCGACTGTAGGGAATATGAAGCTTTATGTTTGACATCAGCCGTTTTTCAGCAGTATAATATGAAAAGATGTAACTTAGTTCGGATAATGTCGTCAGCAGATGGAGGATGTGTGTGTGGAGAGAGAGAGAGAGAGAGAGAGAGAGAGAGAGAGAGAGAGAGAGAGAGAGAGAGAGAGAGAGAGAGGACGGACGGGGGGGGGGGGGGGGGGGGGCAAGCAAGGGGTAGTTATTGGCAGGGTCTGGAGTGGCGAACATCCAGTCCCAAACAAGTTCATGCTTCAAGACATCAGTTCTGAAAAGAAAACTGATATGCAAAAGGAAAAAGAGGAAAACAAATTATAGCAGAGCAGTGAAAAAAAAAAAAAAAAAACATCACCTTTGAATCTGCTACAAACACAAATAAAACGGCAGACAAAGCGTTTCTCTTTTGTGGTTTGTTGAACCCAAGGTCCTTCACTTCCCCTGAACCCTTTGATGGACTCCACCCAGGGCGTTTCTTCTTGGCAGACTGTCAACATGGACCAGGCGGATGAGATATGCTTCGCGAATTTTCTAGGACACTGTGGAGGTGAGCGGTTAGGAGCCCGATGATTGGCTGTTAGGGCAGAAAGAATTGTCAGCCATGTCACAGCGCTGACATGCTGATCCCTATAATCCATGTAAATACTTGTGTTTGGGCCCGAAGAGGCCTGGGAATCTCTCTCTCTCTCTCTCTCTCTCTCTCTCTCTCTCTCTCTGTTCTTTTATTGTCTTCAATCCCCCCCACCTTCCCCCTCCTGTCGTCTTCCTGTCCTGCTAACCCCGTTCCTGATGAATTTTCTGAACGCGCGCGCGCGCGTGTATGTGTGAGTGTTAATAAAAACAGAAGAACTGGATCACTGATATCCGAATTTTGATTCTCTGCCGAATATCCATTGCTGTTTTCTCCATGTCTGTAAATGAACAGTGAACTTGTTTATCTAAAGTACCAGGAGCGTGTGTGTATGACGTGAAACCGCGTGGTTTCTAAAACAGTCAGGAGATTTTACTTCTTATAAAGATGCTTATACATGAATGTAGTTACGGCCCTTATTAAGTTATAACCCGCCTGTTGATTCCACGCCTATAGTAAAAAAAAAAGAAAAAAGAAAAAAAAAAAAAAGGGGGGGGGGGGGGGGGGCAGCAAAGATAAGTGTGTAAGTTTGTTATTATTGTATAACATCCATATTTCTAACACTAAGCCTGAATGGATATGAGTTGGTGGATATTGACCAGTGAAATCGCTGCCTTTCTCTCCTTCTATCTTTCTTGCTTTCTTTGTTTCTTTCTTTATTTCTTTCATCCATTTATACATTCTTTCTTTCTTTCTTTCTTTCT
>JADBJO010001555.1:190000-197500 GCA_016801955.1 Conus betulinus | reverse complement strand
GTGAGCGTGCGTGCATGTGAGAGAGAGAGAGAGAGAGAGAGAGAGAGAGACAGACAGACAGAGAGAGAGAGAGAGAGAGAGGGAGAACTGGATTACTTGTATTCTAGTGTTGATTCTCTGGTGAATATTCATTAATGCTTTTCCTCTGTAAACAAAGAGTAAATTTCTTGTCTGAAGAATCCGGCGCGTTCCATGTTGACTTGAAACAACACAATTGCTAAAAAGGTAAGGAGATGTTACTTGTTACAAGGATGCTCAGACAAAGGATAGTTATGGTCATGACCCTTGTGTGTTTCATGCCTTGCCTTTTGATTCCTCATTTAAATGTAAAAAGAAACGGAAAAGAGTTGTAACATTTATTTCAGAGTGATGCTTTTCCACTTATGTAAAACGCATGAAAAGTAAGCTGAAAACATATCATTCGTAAGCACAGGCAGATGATGTCCACCTTTGTCTGGACTTGGATTCTTTGCCTCAGCAGAACTGGCCTCTTTGGAAAGCATCTTAGCACCGAGCCTGAATGGAGATGATTCGGTAGATACTGAATGAGTGAAATTGTTGCGTTTCTTCCTTCCTCTTCTTCTTCCTTCCTTCCTTCCTTTCTTGCCTTTCTTTCTTTCTTTTGACCTTTCTTTTTTTTTCTTGCTTTCCTGCTTTATTTCTTTTTTTAACAGTATATATGCGCATAGATGTGAAGAACTTACATAGGATGCGATCATTTCTTTCATTGTTATTCAATCACTCGTTTAGCAACATGATCTCTTTATGAATCTCTCTCGCTCGCTCTCTCTCTCTCTCTCTCTCTCTCTCTCTCTCTCTCTCTCTATTTTTAACCTTACTGCATTACTCCTGTACGTGAGGACATAAGGAAATGCTACGAATTTATTTGCTTTTGTTAACCTTGGATTTGACATACACTAAGAGAATAAATGGTGTACTATTTGTTTGCAGGAAAGGAAGAGGGAAATGTTATCGTTCTGTTACCCCCCTCCCCCTTGTCAAAATACCTCTTTGGTAATGACAATAAGATATCAAAGTGTCAAAGTCTGTCTCTCTCTCTCTCTCTCTGTGTCTCTCTCTCTCTCTCTCTCTCTCTCTCTCTCTCTCTCTCTCTCTCTCTCTCTCTCCTCTCTCTCTCCTCCTCCTCCTCCTCCTCCTCCTCCTCCTCCTCTTTTTCTCTTCTTTTTTTCTTCTTCTTCTTCTTCTTCTTCTTCTTCTTCCTTTCTTCTTCTTCTTCTTCTTCTTCTTCTTCTTCTTCTTCTTCTTCTTCTTCTTCTTCTTCTTCTTCTTCTCCGCCTCCTCCTCAGTTTAATTTCTCTAACTGTATTCCCCTAGGCATGCCCTAATGTCCTTAGATTACGACGTCTACATATTCATATTGAGCATATATTCAACTTGAGATCTATCGTTCGAATCTCGACCATTATCTGAGTCATACTCATTTTTATCTCTTCTAATCAGCACAGTTTTATCTGGTAGTGAAATCGGCATAGTGTTCTGTTCTTTACGCTCATGTATGATCCAACAAAAGTGCATGTTTTAGAAGGAGAGAGAGAGAGAGAGAGAGAGAGAGAGAGAGACAGAGAGAGAGAGGGAGAGACAGAGAGAGACAGAGAGATAGAGACAGACAGGCAGGCAGACAGATAAACAGACAAACAAGAGACAGACAGACAGAAAGAGTAATTGTCTAAATCCTCAGCTTATATGAAAAACTAACTATAAAAGGATTTTAAGAATAAAACTGCGATCCGATCCAAGACAGATAGGGACAGAAAGATAGAGAAATAAAAAGTAGTAAGTGAGAGGACACGAGAATGGGAAAAAAAAAGAAAACCTAAGACCTGTACATTTCAGAAGAAAAAAGATGTAATCAACAACAAAAACATCATTTTCATTTCACCCCCCCTTTCGTATCGATCTCAAAATGTTCAAAGAACCAAAATTGCGGGACACTGCTCATGCGCTTTTCTTTCATGCCCAGCGATAGCACAGCTTTCAGTTTGCGTGAGAACTGGTCATCTGTTCATCTCATTCGTCATGGACATCATATGCGTGCTCAACATCCATTAGAGTTCTTGTTCCTTAGGAAGACGCGAAATCAGAACCCTCACTGTGTCTAACGTCTCTGCATCCTGTCTTTCTCGTTTTAGATGGCTTAAGGGAGAGGGGGGGGGGGGGGGGGATGAGAATGTTCTTGACCTTGTGGAATATTTTGAACAAAAGAAGCATCACTAGAACCACCACCGTCACCAATCGTGACAACTCAGGTAACAAGAACAAGGATCTCAACGACAAGAAGAATAGCCATTTCAATGATCATGGTGATTATGATGATGTCGTCATCACTGTTACTTCTAGCATCAATAACAACAACAGCAACAACGATGACGACGACGACGACGACAACAACAACAACAACAGCAACAACAACAACACGATAACAATAACAATGTCATCAACTACTTCTACTACTGCTGGTGCTATTGGTGCTGCTGCTGCTTTTTAATGCTGCTACCACTACTACTGCTGCTGCTGCTGCTGCTGCTGCTACTACTACTACTACTACTACTACTATCATAAAGTACTTCTGCTACTGCTGGTGCTGTAGGTGCTGCTGTTGTTTTCAATGCTGCTACTACTTTTGCTGCTGCTGTTACTGCTGCTGCTGCTGCTGCTTCTACTACTACTACTACTACTACTACTACTACTACTACTACTACTACTACTACTACTGCTGCTGCTGCTGCTGCTGCTGCTGGTGTTTTTTCTGCTACTTCTTCAGCTGTTATTACTTCTTTGTTGCTGCTGCTGCTGCTACCACTACTATTATTACTACTATGTTGCTGCAATCACCACGTAACTCCTCCAACTGATACTGCTTCTGACGCTGCTAAACTACGAATGTTTTACTGTTGCTACTGCTACTACTGCTTCTTCAGTTGCTGCTGCTGCTTATATTGCTGCTGCTCATCCTTACTCTATCTCTACTACTACTACTACTACTACTATACTACTACTACTACTACTACTACTACTGCTGCTGCTGCTGCTACTTCTGCTACTACTACTATTATCAAACGACTACTATTACTGGTTTACATTAAAGAAAAAACGCTTTTTAGTTCTTTCCCGTCGGCGTCACAATGAACAATCGACCAAAATCATCATCAATATCATCATCATCATTATCATCACCACCACCACCACCACCACCACCACACAGACACTACAACAACTACCCCCACCCCCACCATCACTATCACCACCACCACCACCATCTTCTTCATTCTGAAAAAGGTCACAATGAACAATCGAACAAAATCATTATCAACATCATCATCACCACCACCACCACCACCACCACCACCACCACCACCACCATCACCACCACAACAACAACAACCGCCACTACAACCATCACCCCCACCACCACCATCACTATCACCCACACCACCACCACCATCTTCATTCTGAAAAGGTCATGATAAGGTTTCTGACTGTCAGTGAGAGAGAAAGACGGGAGGAGACAGCCAAGGGGCAGGGGAGAGTACAGTGTGTTGTTGGGCAGGTGAGAAAGATTGACTACCTGAATCATGCCCTTCTCACATGCCCATGCCTCCTGACAAAATTGACAATGCTAAAGGAATGGTGACTTAGCTGTAGCATGAGCGCTGACCATGTCGGCACCAGGGTGGCATGAATAAGTGGTGTCTTGCCGTATGTTGCGGTCAGAGCATAAACTACTGAATATCATTAAAGTGATTCAGCGGCACCGCAGCCTTTGCTCTGGCGTGTCGCTCTATGACACCATGCAATCGATTTCTCCCATGTAGACTGCTGGCTCGGCGATGCTACAGAGCATGTCCGGATCTGGTTGTGTGTATGGTAGAATCGAAATGAGTAGTGCGGAAACAAACAATGAACTACGGCTAGCCTGCGAGCTGATTCCATGGGCTGACGATTGGTCAGATAAACAACGCAGCTAACTACCTGCCGACGACCAAAATACCAGTGGAACTACCGGACTCCACACAGACTTCCGTCTGGAAACAACCTGTCCTAAAGGACTTCTGCTGTCTAGAACGCTAATCTCACCATCGGCCGACTCGTCCAGTCGTGGAGGCTGCGAACCTGAAGGAAACGGAGCAGTGTCTGGATGAAAGTACGTCAGCTGCGTGCTCAGACCCATTTTTCTGCCATTGAAACCAGTATTTCGAAAGAGGGAACAAAAAAAACTTTTCAAACTTTACCCCCTCCCTGCCCCTCCCTGTCCCTCCCTCCTACATCTTCCCCGCGCTCTCCGTCTCTCTGAACAGCTTCCTCTTACTTACATTCTCTCAAGGTTTCCATGGAAATGAAATACAGTCACATTGAACTGGCAGGGAAGCTGTTTACCGGGCACACACACACACACACACACACACACACACACACACACCACACACACACACACACACACACGCACGCACGCACGCACGCACACACACACACACACACACACACACACGCAGATAGACGTGTGTGTGTGTGTGTGTGTGTGTGTGTGTGTGTGTGTGTGTGTGTGTGTGTGTGTGTGTGTGCGCGTGTGTGTGCGTACGTGCATGCGTGCATTGCGTGCGTGCGTACGTGTGTGTGTGTGTGTGTGTGTGTGTGTGTGTGTGTGTGTGTGTGTGTGTGTGTGTGTGTGTGTGTGTGTCTGTGTCTGTGTGTGTGTGTGTGTGTGTGTGTGTGCGCGCGCGTGTGTGCGTACGTGCATGCCTGCATACGTGCGTGCGTGCGTGTGTGTGTGTGTGTGTGTGTGTGTGTGTGGTGTGTGTGTGTGTGTGTGTGTGTGTGTGTGTGTGTGTGTGTGTGTGTGTGTGTGTGTGTCTTAGTGTGCCTGCCTGTCTCTGTTTAACTTTAGTGAGCTGACATCTCCAGCATTTATTAATGTAGCATTTCAGATCACGAAAGTTTTTTTTTTTTTAGCTTTTCAAGATTATGAGAGACTGCATTTCAGATGTTGACGATGAAATGTGTGGGCGTGTGGCTTTTTATTTTTGTACTTCTTGAGCTCATGCGTCTACCTCCATTTTTGTTTTTATTTTTCTTTCTTTTTCTAAAATTTCAAATTGATTTTGACGTGGTTTCGCAAAAAAAAAAAAAAATTGCTTAAACTGATAATCATCATTTTTGTTATGATCAGAAAGCCAAAGTCTGGCTTCAGAGATGATAAACAGATGAGATTTTACATGTTGTATAAAGAACGAAGTAGGGATATACACAACAATCATTTGCGCTGATATAACCAGTAATCAGGGAGCACTACCTGATCGGCATTTCAAGAATTCATTTCAAGAGAGAGGCTGAAAGGTTTGGGTGAATAGATAGGTAGGCCTACGTCTGACTCGTTTTGGTTATTTTTTAAAGCGTCTTTGGTGTGGTATAGTTCATATTTTTTGCAAAATTATGATAGCTTCAGGATCTTTTTTTCTCAGCCGATTCAGTGGTGGCATTCGGTCGTTAAGGCGTAATTTAAGACTTTAAAAAGATATTGGTATCATGCTATACGGTTAATTAGGAAAGTCATGTCGGATTGTCTTATTAGGCCCAATCTAAGAGATCAAGCTAAGTGATAAACTCGTTCATTTTCATTGTCCTATTTGTTTGTGTCTTGCCCGAAGAAGACCTAAAAGGTCGAAACGCGTCGTATTTTGTCTTGTGACTCGTCGTTTGTCCATGTTTCTCTTAGCGGTTCGCTAACATTTATTTACAATTTGTTTAGATTTCCGCCTGCAGTCGTCTCGCGTTGCAACTAGATCTGGTTGGGGATAGGCATATGCTCTGTGTAATCTTATCCAAATACTTGATATCAGTTCATTCCATTTCCCTTGTAGTACTTTTGATGTAACTCTCAGACGTAATTTACTCCTGCTGTCATCAGGAACGTAATCCCAATTCACAACACATGAAGCGTTTCAGCTCGCACCGTTTCCTTTTGCCAGGCGGTCGCCCCATCTGTCAAGGATGGCAGGAATGAATGATCATCATGCCCCGGCTCCAGAGCGTCGGCACAGGACGTTAGGCGCTCTGTTATTGAGTATTATCTCTGCTGGAGAAAGTAGAGACCTTGTTATTGCAGGCAGTTACGCTTTGGCGGAAATGTTCTCAGACACGAGGATAGGTCCATTTTGATTACTCTGTTTTCTCTGTTCGTGAGTTGTTTGTTTAGTTGTTCTTGTCTTTACTTCTTTTTTTTTTTTTTTTTTGCATTTTCGACGTAGCATGCATCCTAACGTCTATTATTGCAATGGATATGATTCATAAGTTTAATTCGCATTTTGAAAAGTGAAATGAAAAAAAAAAGAATCAGGAAATCTCTGTGAGTGAGAGGAGAAAAGAGGTTGTTGTGTTGTTGTTGTTGTTGTTGTTGTTGTTGTTGTTGTTGTTGATGATGATGATGATGATGATGATGATGATGATGATGATGATGACGACTACAATGATGACGACGACGACGACGACGACGATGATGATGATGATGATGATGATGATAATGATGATGATAATGAAGGAGATGATGATGATCATTATGTATTTCCAGTGTGAAGAGACAGACAGACAGACAGACAGACAGACAGAGAGAGAGAGAGAGAGAGAGAGAGAGAGAGAGAGAGAGAGACAAACAGACAGTCAGTCAGTCAGTCAGTCAGTCAGACAGACAGACAGAGAGACAGATAGACAGAAACGAGTAGAAAGGGATACAAGGGAGGTACGATTAAACAAACGTCATCGACTTATTCTTGTCTGAAATCTCTTTTCTTTGACACATTGAGAGAAGAAGCAAAGAAAGGCAAAGAACCCCCAAGTCCTTTTGAAATGTCAGTACAACGTGTAGTTAGCGTGACATTGCCCAGTTCTGTCAGCACGACTTCCAAAGGTAGGGACTTCGTATTCCAAACTTTTTGACTCCTCAGTCCGGTCATGAGGTAAGAACTACAAAAAAAGGTTTTCCTGGGCGTCTCCTCCCATTCCACCCACCCCTCCGCCTTCTCATTTTGCTCACAAGTCCAATGTTACAATGTTTCTAAGTGAAACAAGCAGCCTGCCGAAGCGCAAGGAAGGAGTGATGCAAAAATATTATCCAAGGCCTGTCATACGATATGATAGCTATGGCCAAATTTCACAGGATCAGCCACTTCCGATGCGCCTCAGACGATCCAATTGATATATGGAATTATTTGTCAGTGAGATTCGGCTGTAAGGTGCTTGGTGCCTGTTTTCTTCAGATTTTTTTTTTATTATGTAGCTATTTGCAGATCAGGTGACTTTAGAATGATTAATTCAGTCTAGAACTTTTAACATACGTCAGGAATTCATAGAGGGGTGTCCACATACAGACTCCTGTTTGATCTTTACAACTAGCCATAGCCACGGTTTACCAGCGGTAAAGTCTGTAGGCTGATAACGCAGTGTATTTTTTTTGTTAAGGTCACACATACTCAAACCTCTGTTATTTTG
>JADBJO010001555.1:175000-180000 GCA_016801955.1 Conus betulinus | reverse complement strand
TAGGAAATAAACCCGTCTCTCCAAACAACATAACTGACGTTGTAAAACGTTGTAAACTGAAAAACAATTTTTGAAAATTCTTTTTCTGATTTTTCTAAGACATGAACATTTTCATAGCTCCATGTTTCACACCCGTAACCGGAATGACCATTTTCTGAAACATATACAAGAAAAAGACACGAAGTCAGCGACTGTTTCCAGCGAACCGTATTAATGAAAATTTTGCTGTGTGAGTATGGTCATATGCACTCTTTTTGGCTTGGTAGAAAGTTGCTTCTCGATTAAATTGAATACTAAGGTAGGTCAATGAATCAATTTTGATTTGGAACCATTAGATACCAGTTTAATGGTTCTAAATCAAAATGAAAACTATCTTTGGTTTGTAGTTTCAAATTCAACATCATCTTTTTTTATTTTTGACACATCAAGTTCAAGTTTCCATAACACGCAATACTTTTGTGGTGAGTCAAGCACTTTTGATAAACCTTGCCTTGTTTCAGACTAAGAACAGTCTCATCTTCGAACAGAAGTAACTGCAAACGTAAACATAGTAAATAAACTTCTTGTCACCAGCATTAATTTGTATTCTGAATATCAATTGGAAGACTGACAACTGTGAACAAGAAGTTCTCCAAATTATTTAACAAAAACCGCAAAGCAGGCAGACGTACACCTCTGAGACTACCAAAATAACCTTAGTGATGAATGTCATTTTGTAATGAAATGCGCCAAATATAACGACATTAGAAATCAGTTTATACGAAGAACATTTAAATGTATAAAGTCCCTATTTAACTATTGTCGTTTGCTCTGTGTGGGTAAAAAAAGTGTTGCTAAACTGAGCAAAGTTTCTAAAATTAGTAAAGTTATACAAACATTATAATTATTCAGTGCGTTTATCATCGGAAAATTTTTTTTGATATTTGATGTGTTTCATTTACATTTGTTTGATTTGTTTCAAGTCATCCATGCCCCAAAAGGGGTCACAGGATTAAAATCTGTGAATCTTGAATCTTTGAATATTTGTGTGTGTGTGTGTGTGTGTGTGTGTGTGTGTGTGTGTGTGTGTGTGTGTGTGTGTGTGTGTGTGAAGATCTCACAAGCAATCAAACTTGGAGTAATGCTTTATTCGTGTCCAGTAATTTCTGCGGTTTTGGGCTATTATTTGTTTTATTTGTTCTTTCAGTTTTTTTTTTTTCATCTGTCGGCAGGACTTCGTAATATTTTCGTATATTCTCCCCTTTTTGATTTCAGGTTTATGTATTTTCTTCTTGATGTTCTTTCGTGTAAACCTCCTTTTGTTCTCAAGTAGCCTACTCGGATCTTTTTAGTCGCTAAAGTCCATTAAACCCTGGTTGTTTATTTTGTTCATTACCAGAAACACTACCCTCAAACGTTTCCAGGCTTACCTAGCAGCCTCAATTAGTAATGCTGTTAATTTTTCTCTTTACTTTTTTTTTTAAACTGTCAAAACTTTTATACAGTTCTTCAGAGTATCAGTATCACTTGTTTCTTTGATAACATCACTTGTATTACTGTCTCGCCTTCTGTTTCTTTTTCTTTCTTAAAAAAAAGAAAGTTATAAGTTTTCTTTTTAAACGGAGAAAGTTGCTTTCCTGGTTGAAACGCACGCGACAAAACTAACATTACAGGGTACATGCATCTAGAAATAATGCATCATAGTGGTTTGACATGCACATCTCGTATCTGTGTAGCATGGCGTATGTACCAATGAAATAATCAATGATCGAGCATGAATTGCTATTCAAAGCACCCTCGTGATGTATAAAAAAAAAAGGAAAGTAATTGGAAAAACTCTATCAAACGACGGCTATGATTATTCATTATATGTTTATCTTATGAGTGGTCTTTACAAGGTTTAGAATATCATCGGGAAAAGCTTAGAGCGAGTCAGCTATGTCAGTGCTTAGATCGTTATGAAAAAAAATCATCATTACATTTTGTATGCATTACAATCTCCTCATAACAATACACAGCAGTTTTTTTTGTGATTATAAGTGCTCATCAAGTGAACAATTGAAATGTCAAGTGTATCAATAAGAAGACAACGCCGCTGTGTCTTCTTCCTTCAAGTACACGATTCCAGCGAAAATGTCAAGGCCACAAAACGTAATACAATAAACATTAGTGAACTGTATTAGCGTGCACGCAAACGATAATAAGCATGGCTATAAATTTCTTTTAAACAAGGCCAATTCCGTCCGATCGATGCAATGAGACCGTTAGCCTTTTTGAGAAAGAACAGAAGAAATCTGAGGAAATCAGAACTCTCTTGTAGAAAGAAAACACCTACGTCGTCTGCTTTTGTTTTCAAGAACGAGATAAGATGAAAACAGACGATGTGGTGATTAAATCCATGAAATGCCAAATTATTGCGAAATTCACAAATATTGTTTTCATTAAAAGTCGAAGACGACGATGGGGAGAAGTGATGAAGAACAAGATAAAGAGGTGAAAGATGACGTCAACACAGGACGCGTAAAAGACAAGACACAGAGGGTTGCTGGACATATTGACCTTCAACGATTCCTTAGACTGTTGGCAGGCGCGTGCAAGCCAAGTACCACCAGATCAGAACTGTTGGATCCTATGTGAAATAGGTCGTTTGGCGTCTCCGGCAGTACGGTGTGTCCTCTGGCTTGACCTGGCTTCTTCAGAGAGCAGTAGATCTTCCCATCTGGTGCCATTGCACCCCTCTTCACAGAGCCCTGACTTCAGGCTTTTCATTCGTCGTTAGTGAAGACTTCTGCTGAACCCATCGCTTCATAACTGCTGTTTTGGCCTGGCGGTAAACGAACTTTGCCTAACTGTTTCCGTTCGTCGCTTACAATTTTACGCGCCATACGTCGTGAGTCTCCAAAAACCCAAGCTTTTTTTTTTTATGAAGGAATATACCTTTGCCGTACATCGTGGGTCTCCACAGACCGTTGTTGTCTTCTGAAGGAATAAACCCTTGCTATTAAATCGTGGGTCTGCTCAGACCGGCACTCAGTTTTCTTCTTTGAGAGTATGGGTCTGATCACACCCTCGATATTTACTTCTCTGTTTTAGCAACAACAAAAAAAAAAGCATTTTTTTTTGTGTGTGTGCAGATGCAGGGCCATGGTTTGTTGATTAAGTCATAAGATTTGGCAGAGGTTTAAAATGTACCCAGTTATCAAGTGAGAATCATGAGTGAGGGTCATTTCAGACGTATTGGAAATTGGGTTAGATTGCACGCACCTTACTTCCTGGCGTCTGTCCCTTCTTCCTACTTCTGTGCACCACGGATATTTTTTTTACCCCCCATCATTAAAGATGCTAAGAAATTTGTCTTCCGCGTTTTCCCTTTTTTTCTGTTTCTATAATACTCCAAACACACGAATTGTCTCCCTCCTCGCATACTGTTCTTTTTTGTCGAGCTCAAATATGAGAAGTTTTTTTTTCTCCTGTCGTTCAAGCTTATTGATAGCTTTCCGTTGCTCCGCCACGACTGCTTTTACTGTAGTCAACGTGTTTTGGGTGTGTTTCTTTTTAAAAGACAGTTTTTCGAACAAGAGGACAAAATGGGCACTAACACTTCTCTGACGCAAAAAGCTATTGCGTCATTGTTTTCCAGCTGATTGAAGTCTTTCTCTTTCGTTTTTTTTCTCTTTTGTAACATGATGGCTGTGGGCACATCACGACAAGGGAGTATGTTTAGAGCTCTGCATTGATAACTGACATCATGTTGTTGTCTTTTCCGTTTCGTAACACCAGGCAATAATGGCGATCGCTCTGATTATTGTCATGGCGGAAGAGAATCATGCAGATGACTCATAGCTGGTAAATTCAGAGTGACTACCAGCGACAAAAACAGTTTGTAATGAAAACTGGGAAAAAAAAAAAACCGTAAGCACCACCTCTATATGTCCTTCACTATCAATACAAAGTATTACGCCATGAACATTCAGAGCAAGTTTTGTACAGAGCAACGATGTATAAAGCACTTTCCCACATTGTATTCAGCCGATGATTTTTTTTTTAATAGCTAGTCCGTTTATGACCCGGAAGTGTTTTGGACACACTTTGTGTGTATATCGTTTAGTTCAATCTGAGTGAGAATTTTTCTTTCTTTTTGTCACTTTCGACACAGTTTGATAATATATAGTTGACTCTCTGAGTTGCTCCTCCCTCTGTCGTTGTACAGCCAGTCATTACATCGTATGAAAGAGTCGTGCGTCCTTCTTTTCTTTGCTGGTAGCAGAGCTTACGAGACGCTTGGATCTGTGTGATTGCTTGTTATAGCGAAGCTGTCATTAGCGAGCGAGTCGAAGCTGCTGCAGTTTGCAGAATATGGGATGGGATGATTCCTTTTTTTTCTTTTTACAGCTGTTTGGATCAGAAGATGCCTGTTCGACAAATTTCTGATCCGTACCTTTGTTGTTGCTGTAGATGTTGTTGTTGTTGTCACTGTTCGTGTGTGTGTGTGTGTGTGTGTGTGTGTGTGTGTTTTTTTTTACAAAAAATGTTACAACAACTACCACTATTACTACTACCACTACTACTGCTGCTGCTGCTGCTGCTGCTACTACTACTACTACTACTACTACTACTACTACTACTACTACTACTACTACTACTACTGCATCTACTCTGCTTCTACTTCTTCTTCTTCTTCTTCTTCTACTACTACTACTACTACTACTACAACTACTACTACTACAACTACTGCTACTACTACTGCTGCTGCTACTACTACTACTACTACTACTACTACTTGAACTACTATTTCAAAGTGATTGGCCAACCTGGCGAATAGATGGAATGAGTCCCAAGATCAACGCCGTTACATTTGTGTGTGGATTTTTTTTTTAAAATGCGGATCCAGTTCAGATAACAGATCCATGAGCCGCACAGCGGGATTATTTCAAATTTCCATTGAAGATGAACGCTAGAATTTTACAATGTACAAATTTATAACTGTCTACGACATTAATTATACTTCTGTGGTGGTGAAA
>JADBJO010001555.1:142500-155000 GCA_016801955.1 Conus betulinus | reverse complement strand
ACAAAGGTAAACAGAGCATGAAGAAACCCATTTATAACCACACTGCAGGGAACGCTTGTCGCGCAGCCAGTCACATAGGAGAACAGATCATGACGAAAAGCCTTTATTACCGCACTGCACGGAACATACTATGCAAGTGCAAACGAGAGTAGAACACGAAAGAAAACTGTTCATTACCACACTGGAGATAACAGTATTCATGCAAAGACAAAGGAAAACAGATCATGAAGTCAACTGTTTATTACCACACAGCAAGGAATAGTATTATGCAGTCACAAAGAAGAGCAGACCATGAAGAAGACCTTTTATTACCACATTGCAGGGAATATATCATGCAGTCGCGTAGGAGAAGAGACCATGAAGAAAACATTTATTATCACACTGTGGGGAATAGTGTCGTGCAAGCATAAAGGACGACAGACCTGAAGAAAACAATTTATTACCACACTGGAAGGTTTTAGTGTCATGCAGACACAAAGGAGAACAGACCATGAAGAAAAACCCTTTATTACCATACAGCAGGACACTTTCTATGCAAGTGCAAAGAGATCAGAGCATTTAGGAAAGCCATGTATTATCACAGTGGAGAGATTCAGGGTCATGCAGACTCAAAGGAGAACAGACCATGAAAAAAAAGAAAAAAAAAACTTTATTAGCACATTGCAGAGGAGAATAGTTTCAAGCAGTCACATAGGAGAACAGACAGAAGAATGAAGAAAACACTTATCACCACACTGCAGGGAATAGGAATAGTATCATGCAGTCACGAAGTGAAACAGACCATGAACAAAACCATGCATTATCACACTGCAGGGAATAGTATTATTGTACGGTTCAGAGAGTTGGAGACGTACAAGGAACCTGGACAGCAAGTTGCAGGTCTTCATCAACACCTGTCTTCCCCAAATCCTGCGCATCAGATGGCCGGAACGAATCTCAAATGAGGAAAACTCATGCACCGGACGAAGCAAGACCCAATCACAAAGAGTATCCAGGTGAGGAAGTGGGGTTGGGTTGGACACACCCTGCGTAAAGGACAGGCCTACATCCCACGCCACACCTTGGACTGGAACCCACAAGGGAAGCGGAAGAGGGGACGACCAGTCACCACCTGGAGAAGAACTCTACAGGCAGAACTCAAGTTCACTAACATGGCCTGGGGTGAAGCCAAGAGAAACAGCCCAAGACAGAGCGAGATGGAGATCTGCAGTGCGGACCCTGCGTTCGGATCGGAACGAAGAGGACTAAGAAATAAGAAGAAGCAGGGAAGAGTATCATGCAGTCACAAAAGAAAACTGTTTATTACCAGACCGGAAGGTTCAGTGTCCTGCAGGTATAATAAAAGGAAAACATAAAAAAAAATGAAATAAAAAAACTAATAAAAAAAAAACCACCTTGATTACCATTCTGCAGAGACCAGTATCATTCAGTCAAAAAAGAGATCATGAAAAAAAAAAAAACACATCCCTTTATTACCACACTGCTAGGAACTGTGCCCTGCAGTCATAATGGAGGACAGACCATGAAGACAACTTCATCACCACACTGCGAGGAACAGACAGTGCCATGCAGCCATAAAGACGACGAAAAAAAAAAAACCCTGGAGCAACCCTGTTGCTACACACTGCAAGCATCCGAAAATGTCATGCAGCAGCTGTAGAGTGGAACAGACCATGAAGAAAGTTACCCTTGTCACAGCAAACAACAAGTAACAACAGACAGAGACATAAAAACTGCGAAAAGAGAGAGCAGACTACCCCAAACTCTAGTCATCCACACTGCAGAGAACGGACAAACGTCATATATGTCCGGCCATCATTGAATCAGAGAAAGAGTCAGGAAATCTGCTGAGGTTGGCTAGCCTGGTAAGCAGCAGAAACAAAAACACACACGCGCTCGCGTGCGCGCGCGTGCGCGAACACACACACACACACACACACGCACGCACGCACGCACTCACGCACGCACGCACGCACGCACGCACGCACACACACACACACACACACACACACACACACACACACACACACACACACACACACACACGCGTGCGCGAGCGCTCGTGAATTATTTTTTTTTGCTGGAGGAGAGGAAGCCAGTGCAGTGTGACGGAGCTGATATGATAAGATCAGGACAAAAAGGTAATCCCAGATCCAAAACTTTTTAAGCAAAAATAAATGAAGAAATAAATATAAGTAAGTAAATAAGTAAATAAATTACAAAAAAAAAAATGCAGGAGGGGATAAAGACAAGGGATCGATGTCAGGAAGAACAGAAGGATGGACTGACTATAAATTGGTAGAGATGCAGAGTGGCTGGGAAGGGAGGGAAAAGGGTGGGGGAGAAGGGAATGGTGGCTTTGACATCGCCTGAATCCTCCCACGCCCCCCCCCCCCCCCCCCCCCCCCCCCCACCCCCCCCCCCCGTCATCCCTCCCCCATTCATTCCAATGTCTTTCCCAGCTAATTCAGTTTCAGAGCAGTTAAAACAAAAACTTTAGAGCTTACTGGTACTCAAAGAGTCATGGATTCCCCCCCCCCCCCCCCCCCCACACACACACACACACACTCTCTCTACTCCAGCCTTCCTGCCAGCTTGACACCCCCTCCCCCCCTCCCCCCGTCCCCCACCTTCCTCGCTTCTCTTCTTTTGACAAACAGTCTTAGCGCAGCCAGGTCAGAGAGTAAAGTCCCATTTCAGGAAATTGCTTTGCGTACATGCCCTTTTTCACGTCCTCGTCCCACAGTGTTCAGTTGTTTTCCTGGCTTGCAACAGTTGATGCACTTGGTTGACGGGCTGCTAACTGATTGATTGGATTTGCTGGTAGGTTAAATGGTCGGTTAAGATATCGACCGGAAAGCCGATCAGTGAATGGACCGGCTAGTTTGGAGTTTGGAGTGACAGATTGGTTAGCAGACAGCTTAGGCTTCTCTCTCTCTGTCTCTCTGTCTCTGTCTCTGTCTCTCTCTCTCTCTCTCTCTCTCTTTCTCTCTCTCTCTCTGTCTGCCTCTCTCTCTCTCTCTCTCTCTCTCTCTCTCTCTCTCTCTCTCTCTCTCTCTCTCTCTTCCCACAGGTATGCAGTCGTTCATGCATATAGTTCATAGGAACACTGAGACAACTAATTATATAAAAGATTGCATTGATGATGCATTGAGTGGTGTTCTGAGAAATTGCAGGATGCGAACATGAAGGAACTGTTGAGCAGATTTAAGATGGAACGGCCTTATAACGCTGTCTGTGTACGAGACCTGAAACCACTCGTCATTTCTGCGGCACACACAACACACACACACACACGCACGCACGCACGCACGCACGCACGCACGCACGCACGCACGCACACACACACACACACACACGCACGCACGCACACACACACACACACACACACACACACACATACACACACACACACACACACACACACACACACACACACACACACACACACACACACACACACACACACACACACACACACACACACACACACACACACACAAACACACAACACACACACACACACACACAAAACAACACAACACACACACACACACACACACACACACACACACACACACACACACACACACACACACACACTCACTCACTCACTCACTCACTCACACACACAAGCAAGCGCGCGTATACGGGCGTGCAAATGCACACACACACACGCACGCACGCACACACACACACACACACACACACACACACACACACACACACACACACACACACACACACACACACACACACACACTTACCCACCCCATCTCCCATCCCCACACACATCGAAGAAGAAGAAGAGGAGGGAGGAGGAGGAGGAGGAGGAGGAGGAAGAGAAGATGAAGAAGACGAGGAAAGGCACTTGAATGCGCAGTAAGGAAATGAACATCTCCACACTGCCCGCTCTGTGAAATATTCTCACTCCATTAATTGCTTCAGCAGGGCAGACCCCTCTCATACTGCTGGCTGACACTGCAACCCACCAGCGGATAAACACTGCAGCCTGGGTATATACTTCACGACTGTCTGTACAGACAAACGGTGGCTGAGTTTGTATGAGAAGAGTTGGACACTGGCATGGGGAGGGATGGTGAGGGATGGATGGGGAGAAACGTGCGGATGAAGGGTAAGAAAGGGATTGAACGAACTGAACTTATTGGTCTAAGGCAGGAAAAGCAGAATAAGAGTCCAATGAGTGTCGCATCCAATCCTCAACGAAAGGAATTATACAAACAAACAAACAAAAAAGTTATCGCAGTTTCACTCATAAGACTGAAAATGATCAAAATGCATGAAATTAATCAGAAATACAAGAAAACAATGCAATGTAGAGCTGCATACTTTTTGAGAACTGGGTACATGTTATCTACAAAAGAAAGAGAGGGGGAAGAAGAAGAAGAAAGAAGAAGAGAAGAAGAGAAGAAGACGTTCAGTTCAGTTCAGTTCAGTTCAGTACAGTTCAGTAGTTTTATTTAACGTCTTTTCATCACAAGATGATCTTAGACCTAAGAAGAAGAAGAAGAAGAAGAAGGAGGAGGAGGAGGAGGAGGAGGAGGAGGAGGAGGAGGAGGAGAAGAAGAAGAAGAAGAAGAAAGAAGAAGAAGAAGAGAAGAAGAAGAAGAAGGAGGAGGAGGGAGGAGGAGCAGCAGCAGCAGCAGGAGAAACAGTGGGGAAAAAAAAAGACAGGCAGACCGACAGAAAGCTTTTAGTTCAGAAAGCTGAAGGGAATACATGGCAACACTAGTTCTTACTTTTTTTCAGTTTCTGAAAGAATCTATACCCTCAGCCATATAATTGTTTCGTGCTAGATGGAATTAATTTCATGGTACACTTCTCTCTTCCTCTTCCTTAACTCCGCGGGGAGTCTTTGGACACAGACCCACACTGAAGAACAGTTCACCAGGTTCCTTCTGTTCTGTGGGTCGTGGGAGTAATGAAAAACAGTGTGACTATAGTGTTGGAAAAATAGACATGACCGCAATATTTTGTATCTTACACTCAAAATAATGCAGGTTAGTTCTTTTGCTTAGTCGTCTGAGCACATTGATTCATATCGTCCAGTTCTCCCATTTTTACCTGGCGTATAACGCTCTGTATCTACCATTGGCTGACTCACAAGTAGCTGCTTTTTTACAACATGAAGTGTTTGAACACGTGTTGATCTTCCCCTTCCAACCCAGTCTCTCTTTCTTTCCGTCCGAATGTGGTGAAACCAGAGGTTGAGGCAGACAGACACACAGAGATAGGCATATGGAAACACAGAGAGAGACTCATACACATACAAACGCGCACGCACGCACGCACGCACGCATGCACGCACACACACACACACACACACACACACACACACACACACACACACACACACACACACACACACACACACACACACACACACACACACACACACACACACACACACACACACACACACACACACAGATATAGATACGGAGACAGACACAGACAGACAGACAGACTGTCAGACAGACAGAGACAGAGAGAGATGGAGACAGAGGCAGACAGAGGGAGACGGAGACACAGACATGCATACATCTAGACAGACAGACAGACAAAAAGTCAGACAGTTAGACAGATGTAAAACTTTACATCTGACGAATTAATTTATAGCAGCCGAAACGTACATGGGATCTGTCCTTGAAGAAGGTGAGGGAACGTTGGGGGGGGGGTAGGGGGCGGGGAAGAGTGGGAGGGGGGGCGGGGGGGAGGAGGAAGGGGGCTCTATCCTATCCTCTTATCTCTTTTTTTTCAATTTTTTGTTTTATCTGCTCTGGCCTTCAAACAAATCCCCCAGCCAGCCAGACAGTCATTTCTCAAACAACCTTCCGAGCTCTGCCCTCTTACTTCCTCTTTGACAGAAGAGAGGGTACGAAGACAACAGGGGAGGACAAAAAGTCTAAGTTTTTTTTTTGTGTTTGTGTGTGTGTGTGTGTGTGTGTGTGTGTGTGTTGCCACCGTGTTGCCACCGTAGACATAGGGACTGGCTGCAATGAACTATTCCGCACAGACAGTGCTATATGTTTTATTGGTTTCTTTCGGGGAGAGAGAGAGAACAAAAACTACTGTTGCTTTTTGTTTCATTGTCCTTGTTTTATGGATCTGTTTGGAGTGAGTCATTCGTGTTTTTGTTTTGTTTTGTTTTGCATTGCTTTAGTTGTTTGTTTGTTTGTTTTTTTTTCTTTCTTTCTTTCTTCTTTGTACACGATCTGGACGGTGAATATCGATTTGTTCTGCTGTTTCCGGGTTTTTTGGAATGACATAAGCTAAACGTGCAAGCGCGCGCGCGTGTGTGTGTGTGTGTGTGTGTGTGTGTGTGTGTGTGTGTGTGTGTGTGTGTGTGTGTGTGTGTGTGTGTGTGTGTGTGTGTGTGTGTGTGTGTGTGTGTGCGTGCGTGCGTGCGTGCGTGCGTGCGTGCGTGCGTGCGTGCGTGCGTGCGTGCGTGTGTGTGTGTGTGTGTGTGTGTGTGCGTGCGTGCGCGCGCGCGAATATATGTGTGTGTGTGTGTGTGTGCGCGCAAAACGTGTGTGTGTGTGTGTGTGTGTGTGTGTGTGTGTGTGTGTGTGTGTGTGTGTGTGTGTGTGTGTGTGTGTGTGTGTGAGAGAGAGAGAGAGAGAGAGAGAGAGAGAGAGAGAGAGAGAGAGAGAGAGAGAGAGAGAGAGAGAGAGAGAGTGAGTTCCATATTCGTTTTATTTATCCGTTTTTATTATCAGTGTTTCACAGGATTAGAAAATGATGTCTCACATAATATTTTTGATTGACTGAATTTCCATTTGCAGTGTAAAAAGTCATATGCCTGCTGGTGAATCAGATAATTATTATTGTATTATGCAAAAACAGGTCTATCTAGAATAAGACCTATTCTTTCAAGATATCAAAAGAATTGACCGTAAATGTAGATGATCCTATTGTAATGTGGAATGCATTTTTAATGTTAAACAATGGTATTCAAAGAACAGCCCCGGCCCCAACTTCGGAAGTATCTAAAACCAAACCATCTGTGAAAAATATGTATATATGAACTACAGTTTTTCTGTATCAGATCTTTGGCATAGGGTGAGATTAACAGAGGACTATTGTCTGTACTGATAGCCCCGTAAAATGATTTCAGCCAGCGCCGTCAACCTTGAAAGATATGAGTAATTTAGTAGAGTGTCAATGTCATCAAGAGTTAAGTTACAGTTTTGAAAAAAAAAATAAACGTAATTAGACAAGGGCATGTGCATCACTTTGGTATGTATCTCTCTAAAAAGCATACGTATATCCATCTACTTTGGTTATGAATACCTATGGGATCGTTCGTTTTATTACCCGTAACATCACAGGCGTAGGTTATCCTGCGTTCATTTAATGATAACACACCAGCTCCTTGTATGCCAACTCAGTTGAAGTCGATTCGTGGGTAATCTTAATGCATCTTCGAACGTCGACGAGTTTATACTGGCTAGCTTATATTCATCCGCTTTTGATGATGTTTGGGGAAAACCTTCTTTGCCACATGATCATTTGAACAAAACTAGTCCTGAAGCAACATGGACAAGCTTTGAGCCCTAGCTATCAGAGGTATGGCAGAAAGTGCACGTAATGATGCAGTTTTTTGTTTCGATATATTTACTCCAAAGAACTTTATAATGAAGCAGAAGACGGAGAAACTGAACTTGCTTACCTGGATAATATGTTCACTCCAAAAAAAAAAGTTTATAATGAAAGACAAAACTTAGATATGTAAAAATTTCACCAACCCTTATTGTAACAGCTTCATCGTCTTCAAATGAAATTGTTTTACTTGTGAAGGCTAAAAAAATCGCTTTGATGGCAGACATATTAAACCCTACTATTTCATTTCATATTTACGTTGTTTTTAACCAAAGGGCAACATCACAAAGAGTCACCGTGGCACTTTTTAATTGAAATCTTCATTACCATAAAGCACAAACGAGAAGAGCGTCGGATTATCGCATCTAACTGGAGATACTCACGATAATAGATACAAAAGTGGGTACGCACGCTGTTTTGATATTGTTTACACGTATCAGTTAAAACATGACCTTCGTGTTTGACCTAAAGGAGATTCATGTCATATCGTTCACATCCGTTTTGCTGACAACAAAAGACTAGAAAATAATTGCCCCACATTTTCGTGTACTGATACAGGAAACGTCCTGCGACTGCATCGCTATTTGTTTTGATCCTGAGGACTGCAGTCATAAGTCATTCTCCGATAAGCGACAAAATGTGTCACTCATGTTGTCAGGCAAGTCACTCTATACTTCATCCCTTCTATCTCGTTCTTTCGCCCGTCTCCTTTCATTCGTTCTTTGGCTCACACAATCACTGGCCAGGCAACCCTGAATGTGTCCCCTTGTCTTGTGGTACTCCAGTAGGGGGCGTGAAGGGATAGTATGAACGCTGGGATTGGTTCTCGCGCCTGCTGCTATAGGGACTGTTAGAACTGGTAAGTGAATTACTACTGCCTTTGCCAGTGTTTTCTTCCTTCCTTTCTATCTGTTTGTGTACATGTCTGGCATGCTTTTTAAAAAAAACTGTTCTATCTCTCTGTGGTACGCTGGGTTTATTTCTTTTGTGTTTTCCACTTGTCAGTACAGTGTCTTTTCTTTGTTACTTTGCCCCTTCCCTCTCACATTTTTTTTTCTCTTTTTTTTTTCCCTCTCCTTTCTTTCCATCCTCGCAAAAGATATTTTCTTTAGAAGCGCTTTTTTACGTAGTATTGAGCTCTGTAGATTGCAGTCAATATGAAATTATTCCAGTATATCTGTGATTAGTGAGAAAGTCTTTGCCACTACAGTGAACGTAAATATACAGAAACAGTCTCCATGGTGCTGGACACCCGAGTTTAAGAAACAAACTTGCAAATCGGCTCCAAAGTTTGACACTTTTGTCTTTCTTATTGATAGTGACGTCGCCTTTTTCTGGCGTGTGTAATTCAGCAGTTACCTGTTTCTTTTCACTGTTCGAACTCTGACGACAAAAAAATAATAATTCATGAAACACTAATATAAGTCTGAGACCTCATAACAGTCAACACACTGAGACTTATAGAGAATGTCAACAAAGAGAGGAGAAGAAGGAGGAGGAGAGAAGAGGAGGAGGAGGAGAGAAGAAGAAGAAGAAGAAGAGAGAAGAGAGAGAGAGAGAGAGAGAGAGAGAGAGAGAGAGAGAGAGAGAGAGAGAGAGATGAGAGAGAGAGAGAGAGAGAGAAGAAGAAGGGTTGTGACGGCACTAAAGCTTTTTTTTTTAAATATAGGACAACATTTATCCCTCTCCACCCCATCCCCCATCACCACCTTCTCGTCAAAACAAAACACACAGAGAGGTGAAAGTGAAACGTGTCCCACCAGGTGATCAAATGTGATGAGTGGTTTGTGATGGTTGATGCGTCAAATATTTTTACCTTTGGTCTATCATGTATTGGCGGAAGGAAACGGAGTGAGAGAGAAAACGTACGTTTACGTGTTTTGTATTCTTTTTTATTCACTTTGTAAACTCATCATACACACACACACACACACACACACACACACACACACACACACACACACACACACACACTGATAATAATAACACAAAAAAAAAAAAAGGTTAGGTAAGTACACGAGGTCTGACCGGTGCGCTGGACTTAGCGCGCGTACGACATCTGCTAAGTGATATCTGTGACACCTTCTTCTTCAATCATCTCATCTCAGTCTTCAGTTCATTTATCCATCAGCTACAAGCCATGTGCAGTGTCGTCTCGAAACTTAACAGATGTGACGTGGCGTATATGGACTAGTCTGCATGAACTGAGACATCCTTGATAAAAACTGAAACTGAACTTGATCGTGTCACATTTTTGTCTCTTTTCTTCTGTCCGCAGTATGGTGTGATGCCAGAGTTGGTTTAAACATGTAGTCTGGTATCTGGAACTCAGAGTACTTACGGACGTATTCCTGTCGCCTCCAAGTCCTATCGCTTCCATCAATTATTTCCCTAGCGTACTCGACTCTGATGTCTAGTCCTCTGTTCATTTCTCATTGATGTCTTCTCCATCAGCTCTTCACGGCTCTCTCTTCTCCACCTGGTTCTAGGCCGTCCCCTGTTTCTTCATCCCTTTAGGTTCTTGGCCGTTGGGGTCCTTGACCCCTGTGGGCTCTAGGCCGTTGGGTTCCTTCACCCCTGTGGGTTCTGGGCCGTTGGGTTCCTTGACCCCTGTGGGCTCTAGGCCGTTGGGGTTCCTTCACCCCCTGTGGGTTCTGGGCCGTTGGGTTCCTTCACCCCTGTGGGTTCTGGGCCGTTGGGTTCCTTCACCCCTGTGGGCTCCGGGCCGTTGGGGTCCTTCACCCCTGTGGGTTCTGGGCCGTTGGGCTCCTTCACCCCTGTGGGTTCTGGGCCGTTAGGGTCCTTCACCGCTGTGGGTACTGGGCCGTTGGGTTCCTTCACCCCTGTGGGTTCTGGGCCATTGGGTTCTTTCACCCTGTGGGTACTGGGCCGTTGGTGGGCGCTGTGGGTTCTGGGCCGTTAGGGTCCTTCACCGCTGTGGGTACTGGGCCGTTGGGTTCCTTCACCGCTGTGGGTTCTGGGCCGTTGGGTCCTTCACCGCTGTGGGTTCTGGGCCGTGGGTTCCTTCGCCCCGGTGGGTTCTGGGCCGTTGGGGTCCCTTCACCGCTGTGGGTTCTGGGCCGTTGGGTTCCTTCGCCCCGGTGGGTTCTGGGCCGTTGGGGTCCTTCAAGGCTGTGGGGTACTGGGCCGTTGGGTTCCTTCACCCCTGTGGGTTCTGGGCCGTTGGGGTCCTTCGTCCCTGTGGGTTCTGGGCTAGAGCCCGGCGGGAGGTTTGGTGGAAAAGGCTTCTGACAGATGTGTCCTAACCAGCCTCACGCCCTTCTAGGATCTGCGTGACAATTGGCACTTGACCGCCCTTTTCTGCAATTCCTCTTTGCTGCCTGTGCCTGGCCACTGAAGAGAGAGAGAGAGGAGAGAGAGACAGAGAGACAGACAGACAGAGAGACGACAGACAGACAGACAGACAGACAGACAAAGTACAGAGAGAGGGGGAGACATGAGACAGAGATGGAATGGGGGAGGGGGGGGAGGGGGTACGCAGATAGCAGTCACCACTGTGCCTTAGACAGACGTTTATCAATGGTTGTATCTTCATCTGAATCACGTTGCCTTCCCCCCGCGTCTCAGAGACGTTACAGGGAAAAAAAAAAAAACTTTTGAAATTAAGATGCCCTGCTTCTTCGCATAAACATTGGGGCGGGATAAGCATTTTTCTTTCAAATAGTTCGGTTTGTGACCCGAACATACAGACTTGTTCCTGTAGACAACAGTGCCATGCTGTTTCCTCGGTGCTGTTTCCTCGGCTGTTAGACAAACAGAATAATTCCAGTGATGACAAAATTTTAATCTAGCAGTAAAACTGTAATCAACGTATCTTTCTTTTAGACTGGTGTCGTTCAAAGTATGTCTGAACTTTGCAAACAAATCAAACATGGCAATTATTAACAACAGACGGGGGTGGGGGAGGGGGGGGGGGGGGGGGGAAGCAACGAATATCAGGCCAAGCATGTACAGCATACACTATTCACAGACAGCAATCATACCGCATTTCGGAGATCAATCTAAGTCATCGTCTTTCTCTGGTGACAAATACAAAGCTCCCATGTGTCATAGCATAGCTGGATACTTAAAACTTCTCTTTCGACGCTCAAGTCGATGGTAGAATAGTTTGATGTTTGATGCCTGCCAATGCCGCGGCCGTTCGCGCGCAGACGGTCAAAACTGGATGATTGACAGCAAAGCTGAAGATTAAAAGCTGACGACGAAACTAATTGGTATCTTTAGGCAACTGGTGGGGACGGGTTTGGGAAGAGACAAAAAAGCTGAGTGAGAGGGAAAGAGTCTATCACCATGGAAAAAAATGAGGACAGACAGAAAAAAATTAGGTAGATTAAGTGAGAAGAAAGGGAGGCAGAGAGAGAGAGAGGGGGGGGGGGGGGGGGGGGGAGGGAGGGAGGGAGGGCGTTAGGAAAAAAAAAGCAATGAGAGAGAGAGAGAAAGGGGAAGCAGATAGACAGAGAGAAAGAGAGCAACAATATTAGTCGAGTATGTTCAGATCAGTGTCTGACCGATTTGATTTGAATATAGCAAGCGCTTACTTCGCCTGGTCTTTGAAAATGGCCTATTCATAGACAATGTGACCATCACAGATGCAATTTCATGTTAAAGAGAAATCCAACAGGAAAGCCCGTGAGTCGGGCACATTCTCTGCGCATGACCGGATCCTTATAGGGATGCGGGCAGATGGAGAATCTGTCAGCGTAGTGGTGTGCACCATTCATCGAATGACGTCACATAGCCGCCAAAGGCGTACCCTTGATCAATTCTCTTCTCAGTCAGCACAAACAAAAAAAACAACAAAAAACAGATCTGTTTTAATGTTGCGTGCATGTCCGAATAACACATCTCTCTCTCTC
>JADBJO010001555.1:127500-132500 GCA_016801955.1 Conus betulinus | reverse complement strand
ACACACACACACACACACACACACACACACACACACACACACACACACACACACACACACACACACAGAGAGCAAAGGCGCACGCTGACGGAATTTGATGATTACATAGGTTCACTTCATTTCATTAGACATGTAAGTATAAGAAAGGACCTTGTATTTAAAAGGACCTTGTTATTTGTGCATGGTACATTTCACACTTGTTTTGCTAACTGCAAATTGCACAAGAATGGATTTGCCCCCACAGTGTCGTGTCATTGTTGTTGTTAAGTGTTTATTATCACTAGGACTGCACGCGCCAGCTTCTCTATCCCGAAAGCAACAAAAATGCGCACCGCTTCTCACGTTGTGTGGTGAAGTCACCTTATTCTTCACTTCCTCCTTTCACCCTACGCGGTCGTTGAACAGGCCGACCAGAATAATGCGCCCTTAGTCTCTTGGTATTCCCATAGGGGGGCGCCATGGATGGTAGGAACGCTGTGATTGGTTCACTGTCTGGCTGTGTGGGGGCTGTGAGAACGGGCAGGTGAGTTACGGTCTTCTCCAGTCTTTCTCCCTTCCTTTGGTCTCTCTGTTCGTTTATCTAACAGTCCAAATTCTTCCTTTTCTTCCTGTTCTTAGGAGGATTGTCGGGTCTTCGGGTCATGTCTTTTACCATTCTGTCTCGTTGTACTGAATTAAGTATTGCAGAGTACAAACATCAACATCACATATACAAGCCTCTGTATTCGAACATACACTTCGTTCATCAGGGAATATTTACAATTACGATGAAACAGGGAAGCAAACTTGAATAAACAGAAATCATCTCTGCTGCTTTGGGTATGAACGAAAACTTGCTAATGCTCACCAAAGCTTGAAAACTCTTTTTACTTTCAAATCTATAGTGACGCAGCTATCTTCCCGGTAGTTCATGTATGAATTTTACAAACTACTCAAACATGGTCACTATTTTCAATAATGAAGACAGCTAAACTATCAACTCAATTAGTGACAGCACACAGTATTCCAAGACAGCAGCGATGCCAAGTTTCAAAGACAAGTCTGAAATCTCATCCCTGTCTGGTGCTGAAAAAAAAAAAAAAAAAGGTCTTGGCGGGTCTGGCTTATACTTGGATACTGAAAACCCACTCTTTTGGAAGCTTAAAAATCGATGGTAGAATAGTTTGTCGTTCGACGTCTGCCACTCCTGCGGCCGTTCTCGCGCAGACGGTCAAACTGAATGACTGGCAGCAGAGTTAAAGTTAAAAGTTGACGGCGAGACTAATTGGTATCTTTAGGCAACTGTTGGGGACGGCTTTGGGAAGGGACAAAAATGCTAAGTGAGAAGGAAAGAATCTATCATCAGGAGGAGAGTGAGGGCAGACAACAAACCATATGAATTAATGAAAGGCAAGGGGGGGGGAGAGAGAGAGAGAGAGAGAGAGAGAGAGAGAGAGAGAGAGACAGACAGACAGACAGACAGACAGACAGACAGACAGACAGACAGAGAAGGGCCGAAGGAAAAAAAACAGAGAGAAAGAGACAGAGACAAAGACAAAGTTAGAGAAATACAGAGAGAGCCAGAGAGAGACAGAAAGAGACAGAGAGAGAATGAAGAGGACAGACGAAGAGAAAGAGAGAGAGAGAGAGGGAGGGGGGGGGAGGAGAGGGTAGTGGAGTGAGAAAGCGAGCCACGGACAGCCATAGAGACGGTACCAATGTTAGTGTGAACTTGTTCAGAACAGTATCTGTCCTATCTAATTTAAACAGTACTTCCTCTTTCAATAGTAAGGGTTTACTTCAGCTGCTCTTTGAAGATGGATCATTTGCAGACTACAACGACGGTGACTGTGGCTGTTAGAGATGCAATTTTGTGTTGTTGAGAAGCTGACAGGAACCCTATGAGTCATACACCTTGTCTTTGATATGATCGGATCGTTATGGGAAGCGGGCAGAATGAGAAATGGTCATTGTAGTAGTGTGCACCATTCTCGGATGAACACCACAAAGCCGAAAAGGGCCGTTTCTCAATATACTTTTTTTTTTCACATCATACATACCAGGGTAACATTGACGGTCGTCGTCGTCATCGTCATTCTCATCATCACTGTATCATCATATCATCAGTACTCTCTCTCTCTCTCTCTCTCTCTCTCTCTCTCTCTCTCTCTCTCTCTCTCGCGCTCGCGCGCGCGCAAAAGAGAATGGAGTAGGAAGGCATAGAGAAGAGACTGTTCAGAAAACTAAGAGACACTGATTCATTAAAATAGAAATTTAATTACCGAAAGTAATCATTTACGTCGGTCGGAAACGTGATACGTTTATATTATCATAATTTTGTAGTATTTGACCATAGACAGAACAGTAGAACGAGTGAATGACACGGAGACAGACACACAGACAGACAGAGATAGACAGGCAGACCGACAGACAGACAGACAAGCAGAGAGGCAGAGACAGGCAAACAATACAGAGGGACACACCGACAAACCAACGCACATAGATCCAAACACACCTACAAACATATGAGGAAACAGAATCAGCCTCAACTTCAACTCGGCCAGAATTCTTTCTAATTGACTTAACTAAATCAGAATCACCACCTGTAGTAGCAAACTGCTCGCCTCAGTGATTCCTTCAAAACGGACCTCTCCCGGCCGCTGTGGCGGTGGCTGTCACAGCAAAAAAACCTTCCATGCCTCCTGAGGAACCAATAGACGGAAAACCCAGGAGTCAGGCACATTATGTGCGCATGATCGGATCCTTATGAGAATGCCGACAGAATGAGAATATGTCATTGTGATGGTGTGCACCATTCGTGGAATGGATGATCTGTGGATGCAAAGAGATTGCACTTTTTTTCTGTCTACTTTATTGTTGTTCATATGATCATCATCATAATCTTTTTCTCGGAGGCTTTTCTTCTTCTTCTCTTTCTTCTATTTCTTCTTATTCTTCTTCTTCTCTTCTTCCTCTTCTTCTTCTTCTTCTTCTTCTTCTCTTCGGAGGTCTTCGTCTTCTTCGCTCCTCTTCCTCTTTTCTTCGGCTCTTTCTTCTTCTCTTCTTCTCTCTTCTTCTTCTTCCTCCTCCCCCTTCTTCTTCTTCTTCTTCCTCCTCCCCTTCTTCTTCTTCTTCTTCTCTTCTTTTCTTCTTCTTCCTCCCCTCTTCTTCTTCTTCTTCTTCTTCTTCTTCTTCTTTTTCTTCTTCTTCTCTTCTTCTTCCTCCCTTCTTCTTCTTCTTTTTCTTCTTCTTCTTCCTTTCTTCTTCTTCTTCTTCTTCTCCCCCCTTCTTCTTCTTCTTCTTCTTCTTCCTCTTCTTCTTCTTCTTCTTCTCTTCTTCTTCTTCTTCTTCTTCTTCCTTTCAATATTAACTTCCTCATATAAATTATCGAACGTGAATGTGACTGTGCATGATTCTATCAAAACAATACCCACCCCTCAAACCAGACATTGTGCAAACAGCGAAAGTGCTTTCCATGCATCAAATCAATAGATTTGTATACACGCTCCCTTCTCCTCGCTTCTTTTTTATTTTTTGCCTAATATCACTAAGTGTGAACAGCTCTAAATTAAAGAAATCACTCGACTCACTCACTCTCTTCTTCTTCTCCTTCTCTTCGTTCTCTTCCTCTTTCTCTTCCTCCTCGTCCTACTCCTTTTCCTCCTCCTCCTCCACCTCCTCCTCCTCCTCCTCCTCCTCTTTTCCTGCTCATGATCATCATTTTACCATGCTAGTTGACCAGTTGTCGATTCCTTGTTGCGCTTTCAAGATTGTGACACAGACTGCTGGCTGGACTGTGTTTGTCACTGAGACTGTACTGTGCGGCAAAATATAGACCCACATTTCCACCTCTTTCTTCTTTCTTCTTTCTTTCTTTCTTTCTTTGCGTCGTTTCCTATCTATTCATCTATCTGTTTATCTTCTTATTTCTTAGAAGGTCATATAGACATATGTGTCACATCGTCGCAAAACACAATCTGTATCTGTTCTTTATGCGTGTTTTGCACTTTCTTATTTATTTTCTTTTTGTTTGTTTCCTTTTTTAACCTTTCTTTCCTTTCTTTATTTTCTTTCTTACTTTGCCTTTTCATTTATGTCCTGATCACTCTCTGAATGTTAATCTACCTGTCTTTGTGTTTGTGTGTATGCATTTGTGTGAGGAAGTGTTTCTGCGCGTGTCTGTCTGCATGGCTGTCTGTCTGTCCGTCTGTCTGTCTGTCAGACATATCTATTTATCTACATGTTTCATAATCTCAACGACCATGAACCCACTCAGTTTGGACTACATAGCTTAAACTGACGTTGACGAGCTTGAATACACACACACACACACACACACACACACACACACACACACACACACACACACACACACAGAGAGAGAGAGAGAGAGAGATGAGAGGAGAGAGAGAGAGAGAGAGAGAGAGAAACACTTGTCTAATATTACGAATAGTGGAAGACGTTAAATGAAACACACACACACACACACACACACCCACACACACACACACACGCAGAGAGAGAGAGAGAGAGAGAGAGAGAGAGAGAGAGAGAGAGAGAGAGAGAGAGAGAGAGAGAGATACATGGATGGATGGATATATAGATAGAAAGATGGATAGATACATAGATGGATAAATAGTTAGATACACGGACAAATAACTGCATAATCGATGAGACACAGAGACAGATGGACGGACAAATAAGTACATAGACAGGTAGACAGATTCATAGACTGAAAAACAGACGTGTACATTGCTCTTGATACTTGTAGCTGTGTTGGTAAACTGTTCAACACGCTATCCCCAGACTATAACAAACTGGATTTGTTTTTTTTTTTTTAAATTTGGTAACATTTTTTGGTCTGTGACGCGAAATTGCGTGTTCATGTCTGTGACGATTAATTATGAAACCATCTTTAATCATTTTAGGAGCATTTCTGTTTATAGCATCATGGATCCCATACTAGAAGTTGAATTTCTTTAGTTTTTTTTTTTTTTATTCTTCGGCGGTTAAAGAGCTTG
>JADBJO010001555.1:112500-115000 GCA_016801955.1 Conus betulinus | reverse complement strand
GAAAAATCATGGATGGGGCAGGCAGAAGAGAAGTGTATGTTGAAGTCAACAGACATGTTAGCGAAGAAAAAAAGAAACTGATAGAATATGTTAAACTTATCACAATAGAAGAAGTAGCTACTCACACGGAACTTTGGGGAATAAAGCTGTTTCGTAGCTTACTCTGATATGATTTCCAAACATCAAATGGAATTATAGATATCTTGTTACGGAGGAGAAGAATTGTATTTCGCTTTTTTTTTTTGTATTTTTGTACTATAAACAGCATTTGACGAGAGGAATAGAATATCTTCGTAGGAAATATCAATGTCCCATTGACGGTTAAATTTTCTGATCAGGCCAAAACGTGTCATATCAACTGAGGCTCAGTTTTCTTATTTTGTTCATACATATATTTTTGTGCTCTTGAAGTGGACAGCTAACCTCGTTTGCTACTTTTATTTCTAAATGAAACCTGAATTAACGCAAAGTTTGGATCGCTTACCAATACTGAATTAAAAAAAAAAAACAGAGCTAATTACAATGGATAATGTTGGAGCATATGTTCTCTTTACCATGTTTTACTTCGCACTGCAGATGATACTGTTCTTTTGTTATGAATTTACATAAGCTCGCAGTATGTTTGTTGGCTGGATTAAGAATTAAGTACTTTAAACCAATTATAAAATGCAGTCATTTTCTTTGCGCGAGGTAAGATAAGAAAGAAACAAGCTTACATTTCCAGTTGATGATGGAGCAATCGAAATTGTTGTATAAAATCATTCAAGTGTAATATCTAGCTATAGTAATATAAACGTGGTCAGAAAGACTGAGTATCAAGAGCGTTGCTTGCCCTTGGTCTTCATAGAGGTCATGATTTACATATTCGATAGTGCAGTAACAATGTTTCTGACTCATCGTTTTGGAATTTTGGATCTTGATATCTGGGAAATGGCAACCAGACTGTACCATGAATTCAACAAATTTATACCTAAAGAGAGACAGTATACACATACTTTAATGGTTTTTGTGGTGAAGTCGGTAAATTTCTGATAGACAATAGTTATTGCATACAGAAAATACACATAAACGTTAGCAAACAGAATTTGGATAAGTTCTTGCGAAGGATGTTCATGACACAAAGGATGTTCATGACATAAATTGTTTTAATCAGGATAATTTCTTACATTATATTGACCCTTGAAAATATCAGTTTTGTGTAACTTCTGGTTGTACTGAGAAATGTAATATCCAGTTTTTCTGGTCAAAAGTTTTTATTTAGCGCTTACATTCAAAATTACTGTACAGATTAGGAAACGGGCAATATTTATTAAAATGGTCGAATGTCCAAAAAGAGTATATCACTGACAAATAGATAGATAGATAAACAAATAGATAGATAAACACACAGACAGACAGACAGATAGATAGATAGATAGATTGATAGATAGATAGATAGATAGATAGATAGATAGATAGATAGATAATAGATAGATAGATAGAGTAGATAGATAAACACACAGACAGACAGGCAGACAGACAGACAGGCAGACAGACGGATAGATAGATAGATAGATAGATAGATAGATAGATAGATAGATAGATAGATAGATAGATAGATGTGGGTTTGTACGCACGCACAGGGGAAGAGATACACAATATTGCAGTGTTCCAGAATGCAGTTAAATTGTCGTTTTATGTAACTCACGAGAGATCATAGATAGGAGGGGGTGGGGGGAGGAGGAGGAGGAGGAGGACACAATCAGGAATACTTACGAATCCACAACCTAGGCCACATGTCTGTTCTCCTGCTCCCTGTTCCTCCCTTTTCCCCGATCTCCACAATTCTTTTTCTCTTTCCTGTTAGCTGTCCTTTCACCCTGGTCTATATTTTCTTTCATGATGCCCATAACGTGATCTACGAAACGTTACACGATAAAAGCCAATCAGCCTGCTCATCACGTGTAGTTTGAGAAAGGTGAGAGATTCTCTACGTAATAACACTTGATAGCCTCTCAGCGTCTAGCGCTTTCTTCTCGTCATTCTGAGAGGCCATCGTGCATAAATCCATAATGTCTGTTTGTAATATTGTAATTGTCGAATGACATCGTGGAGGACGTCATTTTCTTCTCTGTTTCCTTTGTTGTTGTAGCTGGCTGTCTTGAATAATGCTATTTTCTCTATTGCCATTGATATGGCCAAAAGTACAACGTCATGTGATGCCATGGCCTCTGTAAAGGATTTTTTTTTTTAAACACGTCATTTTCTCATATTCTGTATTGTCAAACAATGTTGTCGTTAAACAATGTTATGGATAATGCCATACTCTGCTTCTGTTGCCACTGCCAGAATATCGTTAATTGCACCATATTCTCTATAGTTAGTGTCATTTTGAAGGGGCATTATGAGTGAAACCCATATTCTCTGTGTTAGTGTCATTTTGAAAGGATATTATGAGTGATACCATATCCTCTACATTTAGTGTCATTTTGAAAGGACATTGTGCTGAATACCCTATTCT
>JADBJO010001555.1:97500-102500 GCA_016801955.1 Conus betulinus | reverse complement strand
CGGAGTTCCCAGAGTATCGCCGTGGAAAAATACGGAGTTCCAGAGTATCGCCGTGAAAAAATACGGAAAGAAAAGAACGTACACACAAGGACAAGTCAATCTAATTACCACACACAAAAAAAATAGTGAAGACCAAAATTTGAATGCCCTAGAACCGTTCTACTTTGGGTTGTATGAGGGAATGGGAAAACTTTAGGTCTTCAGAGGAAGAACGGAGGGAATGAGTAGGAATACATATTTTGAAGGGGTCAGAGAGCTCGGAGGCGCTCCATGCGTGATAACATAGACACGCAGATTTATACTGAATGATGCGCTCGTTATTTTGAGCCAGTGTAATGCTGTATGATGTTGTTTTGGCATCTTATAGGTAAAGCGAACGGCTGGATTTTTTTTTAACACGTTGTGTAATGCCTTGAGTAAGGCAACAGGTACACCAAGAAGAAGAACATAGATTACAATAATAAAATCTCGACAGGTTTGCAAGCAGACATCAACGTTTTCTTGACTTGTTCCTTGAGGAAAGATGTGATAGAGCTGGTGCGACGGAGTTCAAGAAAGGGTGCTTAGCGTAGTTTGACGATGTGGTGTTTTAGGGTGATATTCAAGTCGGGATTGAAGCCAAGGTCACGAACACATGGCATGAATGAGATTTCAGTGGAGCCTCACGGATCAAGACGGGGGTCTTGAGTCTGAGAGTGTTTTAAAAACCAGGAAGCCTCTATTTTATCACCGTTTAAGTTCAGCATATTACCAAACATCCACTGTCTCATATCAGAGACACAACCTTGACGGTTTTTGTTTTTTTTTTGACGAGACTATCATAGTTATCTGACGTGTCAGTATGTTCATGCTGAGTGTCTCCGGCGAACATTTCATGATGAACAGAACGGCTGTTATGATGACCTAAGTGAGAGGCGATGTGTACGTGTTCTCCTCGTTGAAGCATTTTCACAGTGTCTCACAGCAAACGTTTATTCAGGCGGTAGGATGTCTGTGGGTGAACGGAAAAGAGATCGCTCTCTTCTCACACTGGATCATTGCCGGACCATTGGACGCACCGACTTTGCCGCCCCTCATACCGAATTTCTTAAAAGGACACCAAGATTCAATCATCTTCGTCGTCGCCGTCGTCGTCATCATCATCATCATCATCATCATCATCATCATCATCATCATCATCATCATCATCGTCGTCGTCGTCGTCGTCGTCGTCGTCGTCGTCGTCGTCCTTCTCGTCGTCGTCATCATCATCATCGTTATTGTCATCGTCATCGTTGTCGTCGACGTCGTCATATCCATATCTAAAATGCCTGGACTGTTCGAGCGCGCGCGCGCGCGCGCACGCACGCACGCACGCACGCACGCACGCACACACACACACACACACACACACACACACACACACACACCACACACACACACACACACACACACACACACACACACACACACACACACACACACACACACACACACACACACACACACACACACACACACACACAACACACACACACACACACACACACACACACACACACACAGGCAGGCAGGCAGGCAGGCAGACAGGCAGACCGAGAGAAAGATAGATAGAGACAGACAGAGGGACAGACAGATAGATAAACAGTCAATCAGAGACAGACCGACAGATAGATAGACAGACAGAGACACCCACGCACTAGGGCCCTGTCACGGATACCATTTACTGAAAAAGGCCCCAACCCCACGTGGAGAGCTGACGAGGATAGTACGCAGGACATGTGTGCAGACAGGCCTTTGGTTCAGGAAGGGTTCTGGGGGGGAGAAGGCTCTCTGCAGACGAGTGATTCTGCTAATGGAACTGTCGTTCCTGAGAGGAACTGGTGGACGCTGTGGTTGTGATTGGTTGAGGTTGGGACTTTCTAGGTGCTAATGATGATTTTAGGTCCTGATGGGATGCTGCTGCTGCTGCTGTTGCTGCTGCTGCTGTTACTGCTGCTGCTGCTGCTGCTGCTGCTGCTGCTGCTGCTGCTGCTGCTGCTGCTGCTGCTGCTGCTGCTGCTGCTGCTGCTGATGATGATGATGATGATGATGATGATGATGATCCTTAGGTCGAGACATCCATGCAATCACAAGAGAGAATGCATAAACGAAAAAAAATAATAATAAATGGAAATGAAATACGATTTCAAGAGAAAGATCCAACAATGAGTCCAAGCCAGGGTGTTTTCTCGGTGCTAATGATGATGTTAGGTCCTGATTGGATGATGATGATGATGATGATGATGATGATGATGATGATGATGATGATGATGATGATGATGATCCTTAGGTCGTAGATATCCACGCAATCACAAGAGAAAATGCATAAACGAAAAACAAAAATGATAATAAATGGAAATGAATACGATTTTAAAGAAAAGGTCCAACAATTAGTTTAAGCCAGGATGTCCCAAAAAGTGTTATATGTATAAAAAAACGCACGCGCCCACGTCCCCTTCCTCATCGCAGCAAGGCAGGGCCAGTTTTAACTTAAACAGGTAAACTTTGTCTTCGATGTTAGGACACTGGTTGGAATCGGAAGCGTACCAGCACGCTGCACCTCCTTATGTCCGTTGACTGTCTTCCCCTATGCGCGGATCAATCACAAGGGAGGTTTGTTTAGTATGCAGTAGGATAGTGCGAGGGGGTCGTCAGCAACCTGCATGATGGTTTCGTTGGAAACTTGGATGTCCTTGCGTATATAGTGTACAAGTTTCCATTTTCAGGCGATGTTAGTGAGGTTCATTGCCTTTACTGAGAGTGACACTACCTGACCTTTGATTCCTTGTGGACCCTATGGCCGAGCTGTAAGTAGTCTGTTGAATGGTGGAGCGCCAGCGGTTCAAACGGATTGCTGAAATTACCTAGGGCGAGTGAGAGCATGGGATGCTGTTGAGACCAGTTGGATGCAGGCAGCAGACGCGTGTGCGAGGAAGGGAAAATAGATCGGAGCGCGGCGGGGGGGGGGGGGGGGGGGGGGGGGGTCTGCTTTCTAATCCTTTTAAAGAAGCAAATCAGTCCGAATCCTCCTCATAGTCGTTCTGATCTTTGCTGGTTGTTGTGACCCCTTCCTGGCCTACTGCGTCATCGGCATAAAGCCTGAGAATGAATGGTAGTTCGGTTGGAAGGGGGTGGAAGCACCGTTCCCAAAAATCCGTCCATCCCCCATTCACTCGTCCCCTTCCCCTTCCCTCCATTTCAGCCAGCAGTAAACTGTCATCATTTCGTTCGAGTATTGAGACCGTAAATCCAAGAAAAACACCGTTGTGTTTGGACAAAGAATATTATGTCATGCTTTTATATTTAACCTTTGCTTCACGGCTTATGTGCGATCCGCTGCTGTTCGTCACATTCGACATCACTAAATCAGACACTGCATCCATCGATCCACTGGCATTGGATATCATCGGAAGAGGGTTGGGGGTGGGGGGTGGGAGAACAGGATGCCTGAGGAGAAAGAGGGAAAGGGGTGCGAGTTAGTGAGGGGTTGTTCTCTGCAACACACAAAGGGACTCCAGCAATTATGATAACGAGATTAATTATCTAATCACTTTGTTTGTAGTTGTCCGTCAATCGCTTGTCAATTAAAGGCTTTATCTTCTATGCCTTGTCTGTCTCGATTTGTATCTAGCTTAGCGTCTGTCTTTCTGCCTACAAGTCCGTCTGTTTGCTTTCCGACTTCTCTGTCTGATAATCCCTTTCCGCCCTTTTCCTCTTTCCACCGCTGTCTCTGTCTTTCTCGTTTAGTACTACAGCATTTAACCTTTAACTAGTCCTATCTCTTGCACTTAGCTTTCGTTCGGGGGTGAGCAGGAGCGAGGGGTGGGGGGTGTGGGGATGAATTTGGCCGAGTGCAAAATAGAGGAGACGGGTTTGATCGATCAGCATTTCACGTTTTATGTTAGGTCACGGCTCTTTCCATCTCTCTCTCTCTCTCTCTCTCTCTCTCTCTCTCTCTCTCTCTCTCTCTCTCTCTCTCTCTCTCTCTCTCTCATGCGTGCATGCGCGCGCTCCCACGTGTGTGTGTGTGTGTGTGTGTGTGTGTGTGTGTGTGTGTGTGTGTGTGTGTGTGTGTGTGCGCGCGCGCATGCATGCACATACGTGTGTGTGTCAATGTGTGTGTATGTGTATGTAGGCGCGCGCGTGTGTGTGTGTGTGTGTGTGTGTGTGTGTGTGTGTGTGTGTGTGTGTGTGTGCGTATGTGTGTGTGTGTGTGTGTGTGTGTGTGTGTGTGTGTGTGTGTGTGTGTGTGTGTGTATCTGTATGTGCGGGGGTGCTTGCATGAATGCCTACGCGTGTGCGCACGCGCTTGTGTGTGCGTGTATGTGTTTGTATGTATGTGTGTCTGCGCGCGTGAGTGCGTGCGTGCGTGTGTGTGTGTGTGTGTGTGTGTGTGTGTGTGTGTGTGTGTGTGTGTGTGTGTGTGTGTGTGCACGCATGCGTGTGTGTGCGTGAGTGTGTGTGTGTGTGCATGTGTGTGCGTGCTCACGCGCGCGCGCATGTATCTATGTTTGTGAATGTGTATATGTGTATGCGTGTGTCTATATGTATATGTTTGTGCATGTGTGTGTGTGCATGCATGGGTGGCTCTGTGTGTGTGTGTGTGTGTGGTGTGTGTGTGTGTGTGTGTGTGTGTGTGTGTGTGTGTGTGTGTGTGTGTGTGTGCTGGGTTGTCTGTTCGTGTATGCATGTATGTATGTATTTATGAATGTGTGGGCATGTTTCATATGTACGTGCGAGAGAGAGAGAGAGAGAGAGAGAGAGAGAGAGAGAGAGTGGGGGGAAGGCTGAGTCAGAGACACTGACAATAAAGCAGACAGACAGACATGTGGCCAGAAAGAAAGTAACAAAGAGAGCGACAGAGAGACAGAAAGCATGAAACAGAGAGAGGCCAGTATGAGAGACGGGATGAGTGCCAAGCACATCGTTCGTGTATTTCGCCATCTCCTGGAATCTGGAGCTGTTAGAAAGTCGCTCGG
>JADBJO010001555.1:80000-90000 GCA_016801955.1 Conus betulinus | reverse complement strand
GAGACAGGTTGGATCGATCTGCCCATCAGGTTTTATGTCAGGTCACGTCTCTTTTAACACCTCGATTCTCACTCTCTCTCTATCTCTCTCTCTCTCTCTGTGAGCATGTGTACATGTGAGAGAGAGAGAGAGAGAGAGAGAGAGACGGGGGGGGGGGGAATCTTTATACATGAAGATAACAGATACGCAAGATGATGTTTTTATCATCTGTTCAGGGAGAGTTTTATTTTAAGAGGGTAGTGGACTAAGCATGAATGCTTTTTTACATCCAGCCCTCTGGGCAAGAAAAAAAAATCGATATATATAGTAAAAAGCAAATAATACAAACACACATGAAAAAATGGAACAATTGCTTGCATGAGAACCTTTGACAAAAGAAAAGAAGAAAAAGAAAAAGAAACCAATAAACACCCACCACCACCACCACTACCAAGAACAACAAGAAGAAAACACAATAATCAGGGCAAGGGGGGGGGGGGGGGGGAGAGGAGAGAGAGAGAGAGAGAGAGAGAGAGAGAGAGAGAGAGAGAGAGAGAGAGAGAGAGACCGACGACCGACCGACCGACCGACCGACTGGCAATAGATAGTCAGAGATAAAGGAAGAGAAGACAATGAGCAGACATGGAGAAACACCCACAAAAAAAAAAAAAAAAAACACATGAATGGTATGGGATGATCAGTGCAATTTGCATAGAATTGAGTCAACTTCGAACATCACATAGTTGTTGAATTAAATCTGAATTGAGAGTTTTCAATACATTTTAGGGTATAGTGCAGTCAAATCTGAGACATTCATAAGATATTTTTGAAAATTAGACTTGAATTTTTTAAAGTTTGATTGATTTTTTAGTTCTTGAGGAATATGGTTCCATAGCCAACCTCCAGAATACGCCAAACTAGACTTGTATAGATTAATCATTGCAAACGGGAGGTTATTTTATGTGAATGTCGATAGTCGTTAAAAGTGAACATATTTGTCAGAGAAAGTGGAGCATTTCCATGGAGTACCTTATGCATAAAGAGCCCTTTATTGTATAGAAGTTTGGCTTTGAATGGGAGAATGCCTGATTGCTTATAGTCTGAGTCTGCCAGCGAGGATGGTCGACCTAACGTTACTTTGACAGCTCTTTTGTGAAGGCTAATTAGTGGTTTGAGTGAATTATTGCTCGCTGAGAGTCCCAAAGCGTTGAGGCATAGTCAATAAAAGGCTGAATGTAAGAGTGAAAGAATAGTTTTTTTCTTGCATGCAAATTTAAGAAGTTCTTAATCCTTTTTAGAAGATGTAGTTTTCTTGCAACGTTTCTAGATAAAGACTCTAAGTGTTTTGACCAAGTAAGATTATTATCTATGTGTTATTCCCAAGACTTTGTGACTGGTTACTTCTTCGACGTTTTCGTTAGAAATGCAAAGTACTGGCAGATTCTGGCTTAGAGTTTGACGTTTCTGTCTAGTAGTTATCATCATGAATTTAGTTTTATGAGGATGGAGAGCCATGTGATTAAATCGTGTCCATTTAACCAAGAGATTGATGTTTTCTTGCATGTCACTGCAAACCTGTTTGGCATCAGAATTACTTGTGTCTAAGGTTGTGTCATCAGCGAACATTTCACTGTTTATTTTCAAGTACAATGGCAGATCATTGATGTAAAATGAAAACAATAGAGGACCTAATACCGACCCTTGTGGGACACCAAATTTGTTGGGAAGAAAATCAGATTTTTGTATGTGTTTACGGACACAATTTGTTGTCTGTTGGAGAGAAAAGATGAAATCAGTTTCAGGGTTTTGTATGATAGCTTATACAAAGTTAGTTTTCTTTTCTGAGTAAAAGTTCATGATTTATAACGTCGAAGCTTTTGCGAAATCTACAAAGAATTCCTGAAAATTGCTTGTTGTTCATGTTTAAGAGCCATCTATCTATTAACTTAGTTAGCACTGTGTGGCACGAATGGTTTTCTCTGAACCCTGATTGATTTGGGTGAATTAAATCATATTTTTCTGCATGGGAATGGAGACATTTATTGATGTGGAGTTCTAATGGTTTAGAAAGAACTGATAGAATCGAAATAGGTCTATAATTTGATGGATCAGTAGTGTTTCCTGATTTGTATATTGGTATAATTTTTGCTTTTTTTTTTAAGGTATCTGGAAAGCATTGTTTATCTATACAGAGGTTGTAAATGTAAGTTAACGTTTCTGCGATAACGGGTGCAGAGAGCTTTAGAATTTTGCCATCTATACCGTCAATTCCACGAGTGGCTGTCTGCTTCAATCGCCTAAGGGACGAGAGAACAGAATGAACATCTAGAAGGCTGATATCTAAATCTGAATGGATGTTTTTTTTTCCCTGCAGCAGTATTTTTGTAATTCTTCTAGGTCATTATCATTTGATTTATCATCATGAATTATTTGATCTGCTACTGTTGTAAAATAGTGATTTAGTTTACTGGTAGATAGATATCATTCGTTATGTTTGAAACAGAGGAAAATATGTTTATTTGTTAATCATGGATGGCTTTCCATACGGACTTGCTGTCTTTCTTTTTCACTAATTAAGTTTAGAAAATTTCTCTTTTCTCTGCTCTAATGAGAGATGTTACTTTATTTCTTTGTTTTTTTTTGTATTCTTCACGAGGGCCATTTTTTAACAGGTACTCTCTTTGGTAAATAGCGTTCTGTATCTCTTTTGTTAGCCAAGGAGGTTTTATCTGATGTTTGACTCTTTTGGTTTGGAGCGGGGCATGTTTGTTGTATACAGTATAGAAGATGGAGTACCAAACTTCTAGAGCCTGATTGGGTTCTGTATATTGATACACTTTATTTAGAGGGGAATTTAAAAGGTCAGAGAGAAATTTGTCACTATCAAATTTTGAAAAGTTTCTAAAGGTAATCGTTTTATGGTTTAACCTTGGAATTTTGATACCCTTTTTTGACCAAGTGCAACAAATTGGGAAGTGATCACTGCATCCATAAACAGGTACACTAGTCTCAAGAATGGTTTCTGGATTTGTAACATATAAATGGTCTATCAGTGTTTCAGATATCTCAGTGACCCTCGTAGGAGTTTTGATTAGTTGTGTGAGACCAAGTGACTCAAAAACATAGTTCCACTGTTTATTTATTTTAGTAGATCTATATTAAAATCCCCTAATATCATGATGTCTTTGGATTCATCATGTGCGTTTTTCCATCATTAACGTGAAACGGTCAATCCAGTCGACATGTTCAGCTGGATTTCTGTACAGAAAACATATAAGTATAGGCTTATTAAATTTAAGCTGGATCTCAATCCAGACTGTTTCTACGTTATATTGCTCTAAAAAAAAATGCATCCTCTGGAATTTTACTGACTGATGAAGATATACCATAATACCAGTTTCCATGTTTTGTTTAGGATCTCTACGAACAACATTATAACCTGGAATTGCAGTGTCATTGTTTGATATGAGACCGGACAGATGTGACTCTGAAAATCCAAATATGTGAAAATTTTTTTTTCCGAATTTGATATTACTGACGACGCTATTTCAGTCATTTTGTTAATCGCATGGTTCACATTGAGATGCCCAACTCTAAGTCCATCTCTTTTCAGCCAAGGGTTTGTGTCTTCTGTCATATCTAATATAGTCAATACAATAACAAACTAAGCACGCAATGGCAATAACAAGCAGACAAAACTCTTACAGACTAACAAGTAAGATCTGACTGAGACAAATAAGAAAAAATTGTCAAGGCAAACTGGATGACTACACAATTAATAGCAATGAAAGAAGAAGAAAAAAAAAAAAACATTCAATTGTAGTAGATCAATAGACAATGACGAATACACGAAAGGACAAAAGCAATAAGCTGAAAATTCAAAAGCAAAAGTGTATATAGAATATTAAAATAGCTTCAATTTCAGCAGAAATTGTACCGTATTCCAAATACGTTACCAGTCACAATCAACTTTCTCGAGTGAGATCACGACTATAGTACATGCAGAGCCGGCAAACACACACACACACACACACACACACACACACACACACACACACACACACACACACACACACACACACACACACACACACACACACACACACACACACACACACACACACACACACACACACACGCCTGCGCACATACATGCATGCAAGCACGCACGTCACACACACACACACACACACACACACACACACACACACACACACACACACACACACACACACACACACACACACACACACACACACACACACACACACACACACACACACACACACACATGTGCTCGCGCACGTGCACGAGAGTCCCTTATCAATATTCACAGGAACAACTTCATTCAAATCACTGTTGTGACAATAGCTGCGATGCCATCCTGCACAGTTCAAGAGCATAGGCATTTACAACATTTTCATCAGGAGCCGGATGATTAGACCTTTGACCAGGAATATTTTGTGGGTATGTTGGGTTTTGGAGGGAAGCGGAATGTTCATTAGAATAATCCCGTTCATGACTAAAGTGGCTAGACGGGGGTGGGATTCGGTCTGCTCTGTTTACATTGCTGGGGAGAGAGGGATCTGCAGAACATGGATCCCTGGGAGTTGGACGGGAATTCAAAGATGGGTAGTGAAAAAGAGATGAAGGATTTGGGTTTTTGGGGGGTAACGTGCGGTATTTCTCTGGAAATTGCGATGGAGGGAATTAGTTTGAGAAGTATTATTATTGTCAGTGAAAAAATTTCTTGGTGTCTCTTGTTGCGGCATACTCAGATAATAGTCCCTTGACGGATTATTTCTGACTGGCACTTTCTCTGCGATATATCCGGGAAAGCCGGGGATATGTTTCCAAAGTCTGGTTGTGTAGTCTGCCATGTGGTTTTCAAGTCTGCTGCCAGTTTTGCTGTGCCTTTGACGCTTGGGTGTAGCAGGTCTTGGTAAAACGCAAGACGAGGGGCTCCGGCGGGAGTGGTGAACGTGGGATCATGGTCGATGAAAGTTGCACCCACGTTCTCACTCACAGTCTGCAGATTACAGTTGGACGGTCGGATGATGCTGTTCAGATGATGCCGACCTCTGGCAGGGATGATGGAACTGAAGGTTAGTTTTGGCATTTGGAAATGTTTTGCAGCACAGTTTAATAAGGTTCATCCAGTCTTCCTTTAGAACGATCCCTGAACGACAGGGAGAGAGAGAGAGAGTAGGACTGTGTGTCTTAGTCTGTATGTGCATGTTCACATTTGTCCAAAATGTTTGGAAACGGTTGTATGGATAGGCCATGTAAAAATAAAACGCTTGCAACAATGGGTTAAGACAGGGGATGCAGAAAACACCTGTACACAGTAGATACAAGTGGGGAATGAATGAAAAGTTTGGAAACGGGAGAGGTAATAAATGTAGGATAAGATATCAAACTGTACGGAACTCTAGAAAATTTAGGAAGACAAAGAAAACAGTTGAAAAAAAAGGCACACAAGAGTAAAAGACAGGGAGGAAATTGCAGAGAAAAGAGGACAACATTCAGAGAAGACATAGTATGACAATGTTTTGATTAGCAAGAAAATCAGTACCACTGAACTCATGTCGCCGAAGTATTTAAGGTGGTAAAGTTTGTGCGTGTGTGCGTGTGTGTGTGTGTGTGTGTGTGTGTGTGTGTGTGTGTGTGTGTGTGTGTGTGTGTGTGTACGTGCGCGCGCGCATGAGTGTGTCTTTGAGTGTGTGTGTGTGTGTGTGTGTGTGTGTGTGTGTGTGCAAGCGCGCGCGCGCATGAGTGTGTCTTTGAGTATGTGTGTGTGTGTGTGTGTGTGTGTGTGTGTGTGTGTGTGTGTGTGTGTGTGTTAGGTTCGTCGTTTGTATATTCAATATACAACCCGTTCCCAGCTTTCCATAATTCGTCATTCCTTGCCGATTGAGGTTGTGCTAATGCGAATCTATAGAAAAGCCTCTTTCATCACGAAAAAAACACCCTTTGTAGCGGTTGGGATTAGCAGGAGGTGCGTGTGTGCGTGTCGGGAGTAGAGTGGGTGCGGGCTGTTTAAGGCTGACGACCACTCTGCTACGTTTCAGTTTGGAATCGAGGGCTCTCTATTTGCCTCTAGATAACTGGGAAACTGAAGAGAAAACTCAAAGAAATAAAACCTATTTTCAGCGAGGTGGTGCATGTGGAGCTGCAGACCGATGCAATGCTTTCCGACCTCCAGTGTGGGGCCGGGGACCTTGTATATCCCTCAGGCACAATCTTAGTGCTGCTCTCAGACTCAAAAGCGGTATCAATTTTGAAGAAAGAAAAAAATCTAGTCTTATTCCCTTACCTATTTTTAGCCCCTCTCACAGATACGATCAACCAAACGGAAGGTTGTTAGGGATAAATCGCTGATCTCATCTACAGGCAGTCTCCTCCAGCTAACTCTTCGGAGGGGAGTGTGTGTGTGTGGGTGGGGGGGGGGGGGGGGGGGGGGGGGGGACGGGGGTGTCTGCCTCCTGACAGCTGAGCTGAACGGGATGCTGGACAGCAGATGGAACTGGCAGACACCGCGTGGCTGTTGGGCTGAGGCTGGGTGATACCTGGTGCTTGTGGGCGTCAGACCATGATGAGATTTACAGAAAGACGATCAGCCTAGCTCTTCTCCTCGAAGCGAAGCGAGGGCCAGTTTCAAGCTGTCAGCTTGTCGTCGTCGCTGGACACTGGTCAAAACTGGAGGAATACCACTATGTTGCACTTTTCGAATACATGAATTGTCGTCCCCTTTTTTTTTTTTTTTTAGGAATACTGAACGAGTCTGGCGCGCACCAGAACGGGACAGCGCGATAACTTTTTAGGCAACCTTCTCCATGGCTATGCTGAGACTCTAGATGTTCCGGCCAATAAAGCAGAAGCATTTCTTTTCACTAGCTGGCGATGTTAACCATATGCGGCACCAAGTTTATGACTGCGCTGGGAATAAACACCGAGATACCTGGCCCGCGTTGCCTCGTGGAGCTGGTGGTGTGTTGGAAGTAGATGTCTTGAATGTCAGTACCTTGGGGGGGAGGGAGGTGGGAGGGGTGAAAAGGACATCCGAGTTCATGTGGGATAGTGGAAGGGTGGGTGTAGTGGCGAGAAAAAAAAAAGTAGAAACCGTAGGGGATTCCATTCTTCAGCGCTTTTTTTTTTTTTTCTGATGGTGGGCAGATCTGTCCTGATCCTTGCGACAGTCGTTCTGATCCTTCGTAGTTGTGACGTCTCTATGGCAGGCTGTGTCATTTGCAGAAAGCCTTGTAGTGGATGATGCTTTGCTTGAGTTGGGAGACTGTTGATGTACAGCACAAATAGGACAGGTCCTATGCGAAGTCCCGAAAGACACCCCTTTTTTCGTCTAGTACGACATGCCACATCCAGTCAGTATCACACCCATTAAGTCAGCTTCCATGGATGAAAGTTGGGGAAGATGAGTGGGTGGGCGGAAATAAGGCGGATGGAGGGATTGGGGAGGGCAATTTGACCAGGAGTGGTTCTCTGCAGCAGACAGAAGGATGCCGGTGGTTATAGATAACGAGATTAATTATCTGATCAGCTTGTCTGTGACTTCCCATAAGTCTCTACACAATAAGGGGCTTGTTTTTCAATCATTTCATCTGTGTCGATCTGTATCCAGCTCTGTGTCTGTCTTTATGGCGACGTATTTTGTCAGTCTGTCGGCTCGTTAGCTGTGTCTCCTGGCCTCAGCCTCTTCTTTAGCATTCCCTCTGTCTGTCTGTCTGTCTGTCTGTCTGTCTGTCTGTCTGTCTGTCCGTCTTTGCCACTGTCTTTCTGGCTGTTTCTGTCTGTTTGCTTGTCAGTGCCTCTGCATCAATCTTCCCCTCGTCCTCTCTCTCTCTCTCTCTCTCTCTCTCTCTCGTCTCTCTCTCTCTCTCTCTCTCTCTCTCTCTCTCTCTCTCTCTCCCCTTTTTTAATTAGAGATATTGGCTTTGCTTTTTAACACTAACCCTATTCTATCCATTTCGCTCAGTTTTTTGTTCAGGCCGAGGAGAAAGGAAGAAGTAGATATGTACGGTGTAGAGAAGAGAGTAGAGACAGGTTTGATCGATCTGCCTCTCACACGTGTTATGTTAAGTCATGATGCTGTTAATCCCTCTATCAATAAGGAAAACCATGCCAGAGAAAGACAGACCATCAGATCGTGAGGTGGAATGCTTGCTAGGCAAGACACGAAGGGCTGGACTGGGACACCTGCATCCAGTTTCCTAGGACTGATAGCTAGGAGGACAAAGAGCTATTGAAGCCTCTGCTCTACTGTCCACTACAGCATCCCTGCAATCTTCTGTCTGCAGGCAGCGATGAAGAGTGCCAGCATGAGAGGAGCAGCTCTGTTGCCAAAGACTTCAAACGTTCACGAACAGCTTTTGCTGCTACACCGCCCAAGCTGCCTGATCTATTTCGAGCAAGAAAAAAAATGTAGAAGTTCTGGCAATGAAATAAGTGATTAAAAAAAAAAACAAAAAAACAAAGCGATTGTTATCATCTTGAAAGTATGTTTAATCCTTTCGTTGAAACTTTAAGACGTTTTTGTTTTGTTTGTTTGTTTGTTTGTTGATTAGTATGTTTGTTTTCTTGTTGTTTTCAGAGAACTTGCATGGAAAATGCATTGTTAATTACTTTGGCGTAATGTGTTGTTTTGTCATGTAATAAAACATGCATTACAGAAAACGACGCACCCGTTTATTCCAAATATGGAAACACAGGTATTGTCCATATGTACCGTTGTAATCATCACCTCATTACGTTAGAAGCGACCGTTGGAGGTAAAAGAATTATTTCAAAATAAATCAATTCTGACGAGATCAGAAACGCGTTGTATTTGTGAAAGAGAGCCCTCAAATCTGTACAGAAACTGTATACATCTATAACATTTGCACAGGAGAATGTATATAAGCAGAGAGAGAGAGAGAGAGAGAGAGAGAGAGAGAGAGAGAGAGAGAGAGAGAGAGTGGTAGATAGACAGATAGAGAGAGAGACATATAGATATATAAGTAGATAGACTGGCAGAGAGAGAGAGAGAGAGAGAGAGAGAGAGAGAGAGAGAGAGACAGACAGACAGACAGACAGACAGACAGACAGATACGCTGACTGACGAAATGCAAATCATTACCTCAGACGATTTAATTTTGCACAGCCAGAATAAAATAACACGGTAGACAATTCTTTGTTAAAATGAAAACAGAAAAAAAGCAATTAAGAAAGCCAATAGTACGAAGAATCTGTGTTGTGTTAACAGAAGAAACGAACGAAAACGTTTAGCAAAAGTGAAAATGACATATAGGTTTAAAAGGACAAGAAAAAATGGTGGAAAGAGGAGAGTAAATTAAAAGAAAATAGTGAGATGTGATGCTGCCTGCGAGGGAAAAAGCGTTGGTTGTATACAACAGCTCACTTTATGAAGAAACGTCATTCGTTGGTAAGAGGATTGGATCGGGTAATTCTAATCGCAGTTTTATATGAGAATCTCATTACATTAAGTTCAGTCATTACGGTTTTTTTTTTTTTTTCAAATGTGAAGATCTCATAAAGTTCCTCTCGGTCTTCTTCAACATCATCATCATCACTACCATCTTGTTGTTGTTGTTGTTGTTCTTGTTGTTCTTGTTCTTGTTCTTGTTTTGTTCTTGTTGTTGTTGTTGTTTCTTTGTTCTTCTTCTTCTTCTTTCTCTTCTTCTTCTTCTTCTTCTTCTGTCTCTGTATCTGTCTATCTGTTTGTCTGGCTGTCTGCGTCGTCTCTCTCTCTCTCTCTCTCTCTCTCTCTCTCTCTCTCTCTCTCCTCTCTCTCTCTCTCTCTCTCTCTCTCTCTCTCTCTCTCAGTCTCCACTAAAACACAAAAAGTGAAACAAATCGTTTAAAAGAGTATCTAGCGTGCTTAATGAAAGTCTATAAAGCGAAACACTTCGTAATCTTAAAAAAATACTGGGTCTAGCTTGTGTTATGTCTCAGCGCGCGAAATCATTCCAGTTGTAAAAAGAAATACTGATTTTTGTGTGTTTTT